>WBNM01019768.1:347653-414234 GCA_013399055.1 Ramphastos sulfuratus
TTTTTGGTCTCTCTTGGGTTTCTTCATTCTGTCTGTGTTCTTGGGATGCAGTCAGGACACTTTCATGATCCTACTGATTGCAGGGAGTACTAATTCCTTGTTTCCAGGCAGAGTTGATTTTAAGCAAAAAAAAAAAAAAACCAAAACAAAAAAAACCCCAAAAAAACAACCAAATCAAAACAAAGATATTTAATGTTCTTTGCAGATCAGTTATCAGACTTTCCGTAAAAAATCATTGCTTTACCTCAAATATCTCCTTAAATATAAGCTTGGTAGAATCACAAAAACATTCAGGTTGGAAAAGACCTTCAGTATCACCAAGTCCAACCAATAACCCTACTCCACAAGGTTCACCCCTAAACCATATCCCTAAGCACCACATCCAAATGACCTTTCAACACATCCAGGGTTGGTGACTCCACCACCTCCCTGGGCAGCTCATTCCAATGCCTGAACACTCTTGCTGGGAAAATTTTTTTCCTAATGTCCAATCTAAACTTACCCAGTCACAGTTTCAGGCTACTCCCTCTTGTTCTGTCACTAATTATGTGTGAGAAGAGCCCAGCACCAGCCTCTCCATAACATCCTTTCAGGTAGCTGTAGACAGCCATGAAGTGTCCCCTTGGGCTCCTCTTTTTCAAACCAAACAGCCCCAACTCCTTCACTTACTCTTCATAAGATTTATTCTCCAGAGGTCTGAGTAGACATTGGACCACACTATTTGCACACAGCATTTGGCAACCAAGATAAAGCTGCTGCTTCTACTAATCCTATTGTTTCATTTCTCCCCAAAGTGAATGAGCTTCCCTACCTGTTTGGGGCCAGCTGCTGAGCATAACTGAATTCTGGTTACAGTCCCACCAAAATTACCTGGCAGTTGAAAGTTGGGGTGATGTTGTGAACAGAACAAGGTGCCATGCGTGACCCTGTAGTGGAAATTCATGGAAGGCAGCCTGCCCTGGCTTTCCAGAATCAACTCAGTCCAAGTTAAAAATATCTTCTCTTGAAATGAACTTTTTTTTAATGTGGAAATTTTGGAAACACATTTGGAAACTCTTTGTGGACTTTTATTGCTTGGGTAGATGGGAAGTGGCCATACTCAAACTGTTTTCCTTTCAGCTGCTTTGATATAGCTGTTAGTCATGACCTGCATAGAGAAGATGCCAGAAAGGAATAGTGAGAGGAAGAATGCTTGTGCTGGACATCTGTGCTTGTGTCCTGTGCAACTGAATGCATACACTGCTACGACATTCCAAACAAATCTTTGCCCAGCAAAACTTCTGAACTAGCACAAGTGATGTGATGTATCTCTGAAGACAAACAAAATTCAAAGTCGTGGCAGAAGTGAGCAGAACCACATTATCTGCCCTGGTGAGACCCCATCTTCAGTACTGCATTCAGTTTTGGGCTTCCCAGTTTAAGAGGGACAGGGATCTGCTACAAGGATGATGAGGGGACTGGAGCACTGCCTGGTGAGGAGAGGCTGAGGGACCTGGGGCTGTTTAGGCTGGAGAAGAGAAAACTGAGAGGGGATTTAATCAATGTTTATAAATATCTGAGGGCTGGGAGTCAGGAGTGGGGAGGACAGGCTCTGCTCACTTGCTCCTTGTGGTAGGACAAGGAGCAATGGATGGAAGCTGCAGCACAAGAGATTCCACCTCAACACAAGGGGGAACTTTACTGTAAGGGTCCCAGGGCACTGGCACAGGCTGCCCAGAGAGGTTGTGGAGTCTCTTTCTCTGGAGCCTTTCAAGGTCTGTCTGGGTGTGTTTCTGTGTGCCCTGAGCTAGATTGTCTGGTCCTGCTCTGGCAGGAGGGTTGGACTCGATGATCTCTTTGGGTCCCTTCCAACCCCAGACATCCTGTGAGCCTGTGATCTACAGCTGCCATGCTTATGGAAACACTCTGATACCTGGTGATGGGGTGGACTGACCATGTTGATGGTTTGATATTCCTTTGGGGAAAATTTTCGCAACTGGAATGAATTTTTGTTTTCTGTTCCATTTAGGGGTGGCTCTGTTCATTTCCACCCTCCATGCCCTCCCACCCCAGTGCCTTGTTTACCCTCTTCCAAAGAGAAATTATTTGTCAAACCCTCTCTCTCGGCAGACTGATGGCTGCCTGCTAAGGGGGTACAGCATGATGTATGCATCTTGCATTGACCTCCCTGCCAGGCCTTTCCTGCTCTGAGTATCAGAGGATTGAGCTCTGTCTTCAGACTCTGTAGTAGCTGTAGTTGGTTTTTTTTTTTTTTTCTGATTTGTTTGGCTGATTTGAAAGAAGATGATTAAAGAAGATTGAGAAGCCTAAACACAGCATTTGATATTAACCAGTGCCATGTCATTGCCTATCCAGTCCTGCAAAGCACAGGGCTCTGTTCCTACAGAGGAACAGGAGACTTCTGGCCAATGCATGTACTCATCTCTGCTGAAAGCCCCTGAAAGAACTGCAGAAATCCACAGGAGCAGTATGAATACTTGGGTTTCAAACCATATCTAATAAGAAACAGCACCAGGCAAAGAGCAGCTAGCTTGCAGTAAAGAACAGACTACTACAGCTGGAGTCTTGAAAGGAAGTCCTTGAGCTTGGCATCCACTCAGGAGCAGGCATGGTCAGCACAGGGAGATAAAAATACACAGCATCCCAGTGCTTTGCTTGATAGTGTGCAAGGAATAGCCACATAAGAGAGGGGGGTTTATTTATTTTTTTTCCATCTAAATGAAGTCTATTGTCTCTGAGAGCCTACATTGTAGGAGGGGGAAGGGAAAAAGGATGGAAATTGGATTAAGTCACTGGGCTCCAAGCCTAAGCATTTCCTGCCTTTTTGGGGGCTGCTTTTATTATTGTTTTATGAGTACAGCAGAGCTTCCTTGCTCACGTGTTGGACTGTGCAAGTGTGCCCTGCTCCCTGCCTGTCTGCAATGGGCAGCTTGGCAGTGCCACATCTTGGCTTCATAGAGTTCCAGGCCAGCAAGAGCATAGCTGAGCTCCCAGTGCAGAGCTGAGGATGGGGAATTGTCTTGGCATGGGAATTTATACAACTCTTTGGGCTCGAGCCAGGTAATGCAGGCAGTGTTTGCTTATCCCTGAGTTGTAGGAGCATTAAATTCATACTTCCTTTATAGTGTGGGGTTTCTTTCCATTATCCAGTTTGCTGGAAAATTACCTTGTGAGGAGATTGTTTTCAGACTTTAATGGATGATACAGCTTTCTAACCAAGGAAATAAAGCTGCTTCTAAAGGGCCTCAAGTAGAGAAGCTGCTGTTGAGCAGGAATGTGTGAGCTAATCTGTTATGGGAAAGGAATGTCTGGTGAAATTGTGCAGATCTGTAATGGGAAAGCTGGGCAAGCTGAGCATGGACATGAGTGGTGCTGGAGACCCACTGAATTCCTCCAGCTATCCTCTTGGTGCCCCTCACCTCAATATTCCAAATACTTACCTGATTCTTGCCTAAGAAAAAAAAAAAAAAAGTTATAACAATTATTTTTGTCCAACTGGGAATGCAAGGAAGGAGTAAACTTCTAAAGCAGAAGGCCTGCTCCCAGGACGATTCCTTGCACACATTTCTGGTCTGGGATTTGGGACAAAAACCTGCATGAACACTGATGCATCTGTGGTGGCATTTTTAGAACCCTGCAAGGGAATTTGCAGAATCCCCAGAAAGGAAATCCGCCTTTTCAGTGAGAATGCTCATTTGACAAGCTGCCAGTTCTGAGCTAAGCCTCATTTAATAAAGATTTAGTCTGTGGGGACCTGTCAGTGGAAACTGAATTTGGTGTGAGTGTCTCATTCTTTTCATCGCTGTAGTGCACAGAGGCTTTCAGCCAGCATTATGGAGAAACTAGGGATAAGAACATCCACTTTAGAGGACCCCCTTACCTCTGGGAATGTTTCCTTGCTGTGTAAGATGGAGATTGCTGAGTTGGTAACAGCTAAGGGAATAAATGGATTGTTATTTGACTTCAACCCAATAGGACTCCAGTGTTCACTGCTGATTAGCATGGCTTAGATCTGCATTCGTGGGCAGGGGGGAAAAAAATCCAACCCAATTGTTAAGCAAATCCTTTCTACTCAGCACTTTCCATCTCTCTTTGGTTTGTGGTATGAGATGCTCTGATGAATTCTAGCATCTGCCCCTGTGTAATCTGTGGAAGTTGAGGTGTGCAGATGTACCTGTGCTGTATGTTGTTTAACCACAGCTCTCCCAACGCTGGTGAGGATTGTATTGGCCTGTTGCTTACTGCAATAAACCAGACATCAGCAAGGTTGTGTCATCTTGGCCTCTGCATCTATGAATTGGATCAAATATAAAGGCAATGTTGAAAGCCTTTAATTATGAAATAAGGGGTCAGAATGATAGCATGGAGGAAATGATGAGGAATCTTTAATCAATCTAGCCTTGTTCTCAGTCCTTGCCTGTACAAGGGCACTTGAGAAATTTATCTGAATTAACTGGAGAAATAAATTTAAAGCAGATTACTTAAACCACTTTAAATGCACTAAAGTGAATTAAACTACACTGAATTGAAGCCATTCCAGTTAATCTACATTAAAACCCTGTGTGAACACTCATTTGTAATTAAAGTGGCTTTAGTTCACAGCTCTAATGCCAACTCACTGTAGAGGGCCCTTGCCATAGCTTCTAAATGTGGAGGAAGCTAGGCTGTTTATTTAACCAACTTGGTTAAATAGACTTGAGCTGTCTAGTCATGCTAGGAGATGTTTCAGCTGTAGACCTGTTTTATTGTGTCTACTGTATTTTTTTAAGATGATTAAAAAAAAAAAATTGCAGCATGATATAATCCTTGACATTTTCTCTTCTCCAGGAAGGAAAGCCCATAGCCAAAAAAAGCTGAAGGCAAAGTGTTGTCCTATATTGCTTGCTCCAGTGTGGACTTGCCCTAAATATATACAGTGCACTGCACAGTGTGCTTTCTCTGGGAGATGTCTGTATCAGGAGAGGAGATGGTGGAACCTCTCCTCTCTGTTTCCATGGTTCTCTTCCATGCTGCTGAGGGATCCCTCATGATAGAAAGTACATCTCAGTGCCGTGGGAAAAGCCTCTTCCACAGCTTGTTTCCTGCCCAATCTTGCTCCTCTACTGTGCTGAGTACAGTAATTGGCCTGGGAAGGGCTGTCCCCCAGGCAGAGGAGATAGGGATGGTTTAGTGCTGAGATCAGCAGTGGTTTCCACATCCTCTCCCCATGTTACATTTGCCAATACATGGTTGACTTCATTCCCTATGAAAGTTTGCTTCGTTCTATAGAGGCTGTGGGGTGAATGACACTCTGAGACACCGAAGTATCTCAACAAACACCACATACAGCATCTTTCAGCAACAAGAATTGAGTCTGAACACATAACATGTTCAGAACAAGTTGATGAGGGAGCCTGAGTGCATTCCTCACACTGCCAGCACCACCAAAAAAAAAAAAAAAAGACCAATTTGATGGGACACAGTTACTTATCTGTGAGTAAGCTGCTTCTACGTGTCCTGAAACCTGCAAAAAAGAAAAAAAAAAGGTGTAGGAAGTAGTGTAGGCATGACACTATCCCACAGCAGTTTCTTTTCTTGCTAAGAAGACTTCCGTCCTTCATGGAATAAATAGAGATGAGTGCTCCTTTGGCAGCAGCCCAGTTTGCTTCATTTGTTCTTCTGGGTGAATGTTCTTCTCTTCCCACAGTCCTTTAACCTCTTCTGTCTGTTTTATTACTACCATCTCAAGTTGCTGCATAGAAATCCAGAAGGAACATTAGTTGCAGATTCAGTGGAAAGCTTTCTTTTGGCAAAAGTCAACTTTAAGGGTAAAACTGTAAACTTTTCTCTATCTGGCAATGATTAAGGCAGCTGTGTTGTTGAGATGCTCACAAGCTGTAGCTGTTTTGTCCTGTGGGTTGAAATGATGATGTTTTAAGATGTAATAACTTAAAAATGATTGGTGGATGATTAAAAGCAAAACTGCACGCTTCTCAGGAACCACCTGAAGGCTTCAGCTTTGCTCTCAAGTTGCTTAATGAGGTTTTAGTTGACTTTCTAACTAATAGTAGAATAGCAGTGCGACCCAGAAACAGCTATCATCTGTTCCATGTGAAGAGCTGCTCACTACACCATGCTGCTGTTAGCACAGTTGAAGTCTAAAGGCTGTGCTAATTGGAAGCTGGATAGGTTGAGTTTGGTAAAACTTGCACTTAATAAGCACAAAGGTTGTTTTGAGCTCGTGCCTGTTCAGAATTAACTTTCTAACCTTGTTTTGTTCCCCGGACTTCTTGTGCCAAGTAACCTTCGTGGAAGAGGGGACCTGGTGGTGTGAGGAAGGATCTCTAAGCCAACATTCCTTGGTACATTTGGATGATGAACAAACAGTACTTAAGGCAGTGCTAAATCTTGATGCTTAACATGAATGTAACCCAGTGTTTACTTTCTGCCTTAGTGTGTCAGGGCTTTTTATAGGCTTTCCCTTCTGAGGAAATACACTCAAATATATCTTGTATATCCCTTTTCTTATGTTCTTAGGTAGATCACTTCTCTTTGTGACTGTATATGTAGGGAGAGAGAGAGAGAGAGAGAGTATACATACCTTAAGTGCATTTTCAGCAGCTAAAATTAGCCTTCCAGGACCATAGGCCACAGATTTGGGTAACTGGTGATGCGGATCACAGTTTGGAACTTGCAAGCTGGAAGTGCCTGGGTTCTGTATGGGGATTTCTCATGGAGTACACAAGGCTGTATGTCAGTTTAATTGATCCACAGTAACCTAAGGCATAATCTCAGAGGCCAAAGGTTGTTTTAGCTGAAGGCTGATCTACATATGTGTCCTTAGCTATAATATCAGCATCTATGGGCACTCTCATAGCGCATGAAAGAACTGACCAGCCCCTGGGTATTTTGTGTCTTGTGTGTGTTATTGTCATGGTGTCCCTCTGCATGGTGACCTAGATGATTTCTGCCCCTTGCATCTAAAAGGAGAGTAAATCCATGCATCTTTACACCCAAGCTGGAGCTGAGAAGGGGTATAAACATTGCAGCAACCTATTGAGCTGAGAAGGGGTATAAACATTGCAGCAACCTATTGAGCACTGTCCCTGCTCAAGGCCAAGTGCATGCAGGTTTCATGGTGCCTTCCCAAGCTAGCAATGCTGCTCCTGGTTTCCTCCCTGTCTCTTGCTATTAGCTTTTATTTTGAAAGTGCCATCTGAACACTGTAACTTTGTCCCCTGCTAGTCTGGCTGATACCATTTGGATTTACACTCATTTTCAGGGACTGCTCTGTTTCCACTTCTGCCATTAGTGTCAGCAGAGTGGTAAAATGTTGCTCCTCCAAGTTGTCTCCATTTTCCTGTAAGGGCAGTTTGTGCATCATTTGCTGTAAAGGTTCTGATAGCTCAGCAAATGTTCGGAAACGAATTGATGCTCTTTTTGTGGCAAAAGGCTCAGTGCATAATTTTACATTTACTTGGGGTAATGTGGCCTTGGATAACCGAGTCCCAGATTTACTGCTTCAGGATAGAGTGTCTGAGGGTTTATCCAGCCTCAACCCTCCCTTTTAAATAATGGCATTTAATCCTGACAAGCAGGCAGAGGCATATCTTTGGTTGCAACCAATGCCAGCCAGTCTTCTGGATCCTAAACTGACTCATCAGTCAGAAAGATTAATAACTGCTCTGCTGGATGATTTCACTTGTTGTCATGGCACATATCCATTAATGGAAAACAAATATTCCCTGGAAAATGAAACACAGATCATGGTATTGTGGCCTGCCAAGTCCTTTTGGCCAGATGCATAAATTAAAGCATATATTGTGGCACTTCAAAGCAAGGACTTCAGGTTGCTTGCTGCATGGCAGTCTTTAATTATTTTATTTTTCATTTTATATTTCCTTTTTTTTTTTCCTTTTAACAGGGGCTGTTCCCCTGCAGCTGCAGCATGAATTTTTTTTCTGATAAAGAGTTGGTGGGAAGATGTTTTCCAGCGAGTTTCTTTCCAGTGGCAATGCCTTTTAGCATGTGCAGGGAGGTTGAGGGTGTGAAGAAAGAAGTGCAGGCAAGGCAGTGCAGGAAAGCTTTACATTGCAGCAGCCTGACATGTTTAAAAAATAAAGAGCATCCCCGAGGAGCTTTGGTGTGCCAAAAGCATTAGTTGAATTAGTATTGAGTGCTTGTACATGGCAAGCCTTCAGAAGTGGGGGAATGTGGGGCTCTGGAGGCAGCTTCCCTCTCGCAGGCCCCTTTCTGCTGAGGAGCTCTAACAGCACTCACACCATCTGCTGTAGCCATGGGAGAGGAGGATAGGGCTTCTTCCCTCCCACCCCTGCTCTCCTCCCTTAAAGATCCCAAGGTTCACCTTCTACAACTGGACAAGTTTCTGTTGTTTAGATGGGGAAAGCAGCACCTGTAAGCTCCCTCTACACCAGTGCACTTGGTGGGCTTCAGGTGGGTTTCTTGAGGCTCAGAGCAAAGAGCATGTGGCGCGTGGAGCGCCTGAGGTGCAGGGGTTAGATGGAAGTGGTGTGGCTCTCATTAGGTATGGCCGTGGGCCCAACACTCTGCTGCTGACGTGTGCTTGGCTGCAAAGTCTCTTGTGAGCCTTGCATAGTTTGCCAGGATAACTCAGCAGGGAGTACCTATGGACCAAGCCTGAGGAGGGGAGGGAAGAAGGGGAAGAAACACCTACGAAAAGCAAGTTACTACCAGACTTTTAGAGGCTCACCAGTTTTGGTGAGAACCTTTATTTTAACTGCAGTGTTCTTTGGGTTCTTTGTCCAGGAGGGAGTTGTTTCAATCAGGAGGGAGGATGAAATTGTTCTTTAAGGAATTTCTGCATGAGGAGGAAAAGATACAGTGATTAAAAAAAAAACCCTAACCCTTCTTTTGCAGTCATTGCAGATACAGATCTATCTCTGCCTTCCCAATAGTAAGGCAGCAGTAGGTGACTTAGACCCTTTCCACATGTGGAAATAATTTCTAATAAGTTGACATTTATCACCATTACCAAGGATTTACTTCCTTCACCTGGGAAGGTGTGGCTGGGTTTGGTGTTAGAATAGATGTTTTTTGGTTGGTTGGTTGTTTTTTTTGGGTTAGTTTTGTTTGTTTGTTTTGGGCTGTTTTTGTTTTTTGTTTTTGTTTAACAAAGTGTTTTGCATTTCTGGGCTTTAGCCAGGGTTTTCTGAATAAAAAACTTGGAATGGAGTTAAAAACTTATTGCTTCCCATTCCTTCCAGGAACATCTGACTAGAAATAGGTATAACACAATAACTCAGCTTTGAGCCAATGTGTCTGTAGCATCCACGTTTGTTGTACCTATATGTGGACCTATATATGGAAGAGTTTAGCATTTATTCTAGGTCTACCTTGAACAGAAGCATTGCTTGGGGATTCATTTTTATTATTTTTTTTTTAAATCAATCTCATGCATGTATAATAAATTCCACCCCCTTTCAAACCCACTCATGCACTTGGATTTCTAATGAATAAGCCTGCATATTTATTCGTGAAGATTAAAGAACTCTACAGATAGAGGCAGCTGGCTGAACTATTTTTTTTTTTTTGCCTTTAAATCTGCTGACCTGTGATCAGGAGTAAAGAGGATATCACCCTCCCTGAGTCACTTAGGCTGTTTGCAGACTGAGAACAGGCAAAATCATAGAACCGGTCAGGGTTGGAAGGGACCGCAAGGATCATTCAGTTCCAACCCCCCTGCCATGGGCTGGGACNTGGTGATGCAGGCAAAATGGCTCAGCTAGGGATTGCTTTGGTACAGAACATCTCAGCATGTCAGGGGTTGGAAGGGACCCAAAGAGATCATCGAGTCCAACTCCCACAGTTTCATTGAGCAGGATGCAGAGTGGGGAGAAAGTGGGGCTAAAAAAAAAAATCTCCTTTTGATATTTAAAAAGTATAGAGAAAGCAGAAAGTAGTTTGTTTTCAAGGTATGCATTCAGCACTGTCTTATTGCAGAGCCCATCAACCCGTGGGCCCAGGTTCACATCCCCTGCTGTGGCTGTGCCCCGGTCAGATGTGACGTTTGTCTCTCTTCTCCGCAGGCGCTGCTGCTGCTGGGTGGCATCGCTCTCTCCTGCCTTGCTCTGGACCTGCTCTTTCTCTTGTTCTACTCCTTCTGGCTGTGCTGCCGCCACCGGAAGAGCGAAGAACACCTGAATGCTGACTGCTGCTGTACGGCATGGTGCGTCATCATCGCCACCCTGGTCTGCAGGTACGCTTGTTGCCCAAAAGGGCTCTTCCTGGCACTGCCGCTGCAGCGTCCTCTGTGTGCATTTTTCACGCTTGGTATGTTGCATCTGTAGTTAGTGCTGGCAGTAGTCCCTACTTCCACTTGCTGTATCAGAGAATCATAGAATCAAGGAGGTTGGAAGAGACCTCCAAGCTCATCCAGCCCAACCTAGCACCCAGACCTATCCAATCAACCAGACCATGGCACTAAGTGCCCCATCCAGGCTTTTATTCAACATCTCTAGGGACAGCAACTTCACCACCTCCCTGGGCAGCCCATTCCAACGCAAATCACTCTCTCTCTGTCAAGAACTTCCTCCTAATATCCAGCCTAGACGTCCCCTGGCACAACTTGAGACTGTGTGCCCTTGTTCTGTTGCTGGTTACCTGGCAGAAAAGACCAACCCTACCTGGCTACAACCTCTTTTCAGGTAGTTGTAGGTCTGCCCTGAGCCTCCTCTTCTCCAGGCTGCACATCCCCAGCTCCTTCAGCCTCACAGGGCTGTGCTCCAGCCCCCTCACCAGCTTTGTTGTCCTTCTCTGGACAAGTTCCAGTACCTCAACAACTCTTTTGAATTGAGACTCCCAGAACTGGACACAAAATCATAGGTACAGAGGCCCTGGGACCTGCTCATCCCAGGATATTGCAATGTTATGGTTTTGGTGGCCAGCAGCAATAAGACAAGGAGCAAGGGCTACAAACTGGAACATAGAAGGTTTTACCTCAACACAAGGCAGAACTTCTTTACAGTGAGGGTAACAGAGTGCTGGCACAGGCTGCCCAGAGAGGTTGTGGAGTCTCCTTCTCTGAAGACTTTCAAAACCCACCTGGATGCATTCCTGTGCAAGCTACCCTAGGGGATCCTGCCTTGGCAGGGGAGTTGGGCTCAATGGTCTCTGGAGGTGCCTTCTAACCTCTAAGATTCTGTGAGTCTTGAAGGCCAGCCTTAACTTGAATTCAAGGGCTAAACAGTACTGTTTGTGTATTTGCTCTTTTGAAGGCACATGCTTAAGAGAATAGAAGATGCCTGAAGTAGTGGAGCAAGTGCTACAGAGCAGGCATTGTGGTGATTCAGCAGCAGGGGATGGATTTGCCTGTAGAGGCAGGGGCTCAGTGTTGAGGAGGAGATGTAGTGCACTAGCATCTTGCCACCTTCACAGGGAACTCTTCTGTGCTTCGCTGATTGCAAATAGGCATCTGGAATGGAAAGGCAAACCAGAGAACAACTTGTAAAGAAGAAATCTCAGCCTCATCCACCTACTTTTTTCAGTGATTGCAAGAGCTTTAGTTGCATCCATTCCAGTCCATTGAATGTGCTGTGGTCCTAACCCCTTGTTACAGAAGCTCTAGCTGATGCTATTTATAGTTGTGCTGCTGCTACAGGCTCTTGTTAGCTGCTGTTATGCAGCATATGTGTCCAAAGCAGCTGCTGCAGAGCGTGGTAGTTGTTTGTTTTTAATTGTAGAAAGGGTGAGAAGGAGAGAGACCCTGCACGTCTCCCAGAGGTGTGAGACAACTTAAGTTGGAAAGTTTGCACATAAATTCTGCTAAACTTCATGTGATTCCCAGTCAAAACTACAAGCTGGAAAACTACTTAGGCTCCCTCAGAATTGGAACCATTGTAACCATTGTTTCTTATCCTTGGTGTACCATTTGTTTTTGCAAGTATTAAATGCAGGAGTATCCTTAAAACTAAGATTCTGCCTGAATCTGCAGTGACATTGGGTGAATATTTATCTTGACTTCTTTAATTAAGCTTTCAATTTCCACTCCAAAGTGGTTGAGTGGTTGGCAATAGTAGGTTGGTACCGTTCATGATGAACAAAGGTGCTGTTCAAGTGCTGGTGCTCCCCTGCAAAGCTCATGTTAGTTTTCTGCCCCTCTGACAGCAGCTGGACCCAACAGTGTACTCAGAGTGGTGGCTTCTGGCACTCTGTGCTCAGCATCTGGCTGGGAATGCAGATATAGCTGCTTCTAATCTGTACCAGCAGGGATCCCAGTTAGATACCAGCAGTTAGAGATTAGTCCACTGGCTGTATTCTATCCTAGCTGTGCCTTATACATAACAAAAGTGCTGGGGAATAAGGCTGTTCCCAGTGTCTGCCTGACAGTTGGCTGACCCGGGAGCCAGCTTGTAGGACCATATGCAAGGGGAGAGAAGTTGCTTGGATGCTGATGCAACAGCAGCTGATCACATCCAACCAAGTACTGCGAAGCAGGCTGTTGTCTTCCTAGCTGAGAACTAGTTAACTCTGGTTAAGTCCAGCTATGCCTAGTACATGCACATGTAGGTAGCAGTTAATCCCAGGAGGCTGTTTGTGCTGTGAATCCTGCTGACTGCTGTGGATCACTGTTTCCTAATGACTCGGTATTTCCTGCCGAGCAAAAGGGAGAATGCTGAGCCAGCAGGAAGGCTTAACTGGTTAACTGGAGCTCTCCAACAAAATGTCTCTTTCTAAAGAGTCTTCCCAGTTGCTTTAGTCACAAAGCTGCAGGAATGATTTGTCTGGATTATTCCTTGTATACTTTGTTTCAAGTCCTCACCAACTTTGATTGGTTTCTGCTTCTAGCGAGCTGCCTTATAAATCATCTCATCCACCAGTTGGGTGACTTTTACTCTCCCAGAAGGGAATTCAGCTCCCAAGGTGGGTAGGAAGCTTTGTGGAGAGGATAACTGAAATAAGTGGGTACAAATAGATGGTGAAAACTTGCTTTCTTAAGTGCCAGTAATAGCACTTTCCCTCAGTGCGAAAGTGCAAGGTGGTAATTAGACAGACAAATTAACATTCCTCCTGAGAACATGAAGTCTAAAAAGGGCTCTCCTTATGAAGTTCCTGTAATTAAAGATGACTTGGTGTAGTTAGATTATTCATTTCTGAGGATGTGATATGAATGGCTAGTGTTCATCTCTTCAGACTGGTGATTGGGTACCCAGCGGGGTTTGCACTGTGTGGGTATTACAATGGGAAGATCTCTCCACCAGAAGGCATGTGTGAACTCTGCTTTTTGTCTATATCCCCACATATACCTCCTATAATCCAGAAAGCATTTTTTGTGGGTTACATTGGAAGCTAATTCAGAATTAGACTTGGGTTTTTTTTTCCTTTACTAATTCTTTATGGAGGGAGGTTCTTTATCAAGCTCCAGTGACTCTAACATACAAATAAACAGGAAAGCTGTTCTCCAGACTTCTGGAAGACTCAAGAATTTTGGAAGTGGCATGGCATGCTGCTCTTCTGTCTCATGCCATAGAACTTTTCAAGCAGCTGGTAGAGCATGCTGTGCCTCCAGTGTGTTTCTGTGAGTGTGCATTGGTGCTGATGCTGTTAATGTCATAGAATCATAGAATNATGTAGTGTTTTCTTGATTTACATAAATGGGTTTCCTAAAACTTTGGACCAAAGTGAGTTAGTAGCCAAGTGGCTTTTTAAATGCAGTATTGAATATCAGGAGCAAGTTTTTAAATGACTTGCATGAGCTTGAGAGATTTTTGGTTTCATTAAGACTTTTGTTAAAGAAGTATGAGTGAGAAGAAAGGCAGGGGAGAAGTGGGGGTAACGAAAGCAACCAAAGGCTGACATAGGTAGCTTTGGGAGGAGGAACTGAGGATGGGGCAGTGTGGATTCGGGAAAGGGGGTGTGTGTGCTAGGGACGGTGTGTATGTGACAGAAGCAAGAATAGCAGAAGGGGAGATGACTTTCCCATAGCAGTGCCAGCAGTGCGTTGGAGTATCTTCCAAAGGGTGCTGGGGTGGAAACAAGCTGTGCCATTCAGGAGTGCTGCTCCCTCGTGTCCACGCTGCCTGGCAGAAATGCAGGTTTCCCCAGTGGATGGTCATTTTGTCATTCTGTGCCAGGAAATGGATCTGCTCTGTCTTAGGCTTACAGAGCCTCACAGGGTTTGTATGAGTAGCTGTGCGATTTGTCCTGACCTCAAGGACTTACACTGCTGGGTTAAGATGAGTTCATCTATTTTTACCTTAAAAGAATTGGTGAAAGAGCCCCTCTGTTTGCCTGTAATCAAATAAGGTAGTTAAAAACTAGTGCAAATCCTTAAATCTGCTTTAAACAATAGCAACTTAAACCAGTGTGTGTAGGCAGGGATTTGAAACAACTGCTGGATTTAGATGAAGCCAAATGTAAATGGAAAATTAAACAGCAACAGTTCTCCCCTCTTCCCCCCACTGCCTTCCTCCTTCTCAGTCACAGCATGTGTCCAGGCAGCTGCCCCCAGCCTGGGCTTCAGGGATGGTTTCCTTCCCTCTCTAGCATGGTAGAAAGGGGAACTGCCACCAAACTGTACAGCTTGCTCCTAGGAGAAGAAATGGCTGCCTAAGTGTCCTTGCTGGCACAGGGTGTGAATGCAGAGCTGGCTTTTGCTGGGCAGGAGCGGAACAGTTAATGCTCTCTGTGTGGTTCTAGTGAATGTGTGATAAGCATGTCTAGAGGAATTCATTAGTTGAATTACATGGCTTTTATCCCAACTCCTGTTGTTCTAGTGTTTTCTTTCAGGGGTAGTGACTGTGCCTAGAGGGTTAAAGGCAGTCCAAGCTGTGCTTCAAGCCTGCAGATGGCTGCTAGGGTAGTTCTGCCTGGGGTAACAAGCTTTGAGTCATTTTCCTGTTGTTGCTAGCACTTCGTGACCAGTACCTTTGAGTAAACTGGCTGATGTACCTAGCTGTGCTGCATCTTTATGGATGATGAGATGACTGCTTCAGAGTGCTGTTTGTGAGTCTTTTCCATCAAAACCCTGCTACTGTGCTGGGAATACTGAGCCAGCAGCAGGGTTTGGGCACTTACCAAGCCTTTGCTGAAAGCATAGGCATTCTAGTAGCTGTAACAGGCTGAATAGAAGTTGCTCACCAATTAAAGCGGTCAGATCTGCATATTCCGTGTCAGGAATGTTCTGGAATTAATTTGGTCTCTACAGTAGGAAGAGATGGTAAAGCTTTTTGCTGCTCAGGAGATTGGAAGAGTCTGTCTGCATTTGTTGTGATAAGACAAGGAACAATTCAAGCCAGAGGTTCGTGATTGCAGTGATGGGATGCTGAGTTACCTCCTCCTGGAGCTGCAATCTCTAGTTCAGGAGGAGGGGGAGGTGTGTGTCTCTATCCCTTCCACCCCCCTGCACCCTAGGCATGTGTTATCAAGCTCTGATAATAGCTGCAACCAGGAAGGAAGGCAGAGGGCTTTTCTCCCTTTAATTATCAGCATCATTTGCATTAGAAAAATGTTTGAGGAATGGTGTTCAAGAAGAGACTGAGTTCTGGCATTAACACTAAATATTAAATTACGTGCCCACTGCCTCTCTCTTTGCTTGTGGTCTAGGCTGCTTGCTGTCCTTGGAAGACCAGCTGAGGCTTTTATGGGCCAAGTGCTCTATAATTTATGGGATTTCATTGTTGGAAAAAGCTTGAGTCTGACACAGATTGTCACGGGGGCTCTACTTCTAGTGCATGATCTTTGCTTCCATTTCCTGCATGTATGAAGTGAAAGTAGAAATGAAGCCAGGTGAACTGTATTGCTCTGCTCACTTTCTGAAGTGGATGAGCCCAGGATAGCAGGGGAAGGATTGATGCTCTCTTGCTGCAGGAAAGAAGTGAGAATCATAGAATCAAACAGGTTGGAAGAGACCTCCAAGCTCATCCAGTCCAACCTATCTCGCAGCCCTACCCAATCAACCAGACCATGGCACTAAGTGCCCCATCCAGGCTTTTCTTGAACACCTCCAGGGATGGCAACTCCACCACCAACCTGGGCAGCCCATTCCAATGCCAATCACTCTCTCTGTGAAGAGCAGGAACAGTCCTTTGGACTGCAGATGGATGCATGTGCCAGAGCAAACGAGTGCAAGGGATTGTTACCTAGACAAAGCCCACTCTGGCCTGCCTCCTTGGGTTCACTTCTCAGCCAGTGGTAGTGGTGAAAAATGCCTAATGTCCTTTAGTGACCCTTCCTATTAAACAAAGGCATATGCTTGTTCTGAAAGCTCTTTGGCTTCTTTCCTTCTTCCATTATTCTTCCTTCAAACCATCTCTGTAGGGGCAGGGTTTTAACTCAAGCACAAAGTTGCTGTGAAGAAACTAAATTGTTTCATCCAGAACAACTGTAGATTTACACCAAAATCATCTTCCTTTCTGCTACCACAAATGTGCAGTGTCTTCAGAACCTTGTCAGAAAAGATCCTGAGTGCTCTGAAGCTGGATGAGAGTAGGAAATGTCTATCCTGGTAATGTTTGTTTGCCCTGAGTTTAGTTGTGTGACCTCTTCACAAGTTCTTTTTTCTTCTATTATTAGGAAAACTGGGTTTGGGAAGAGGAACTGTTGAGTTCCTGCAGTGCTGTCTTAGAAGAAGTGTCTCTGATTCACATGAGCTAATCTCCTGGTTGCAACTCATTTACAGGATCTTCCTCCTTTAAGTGAGGCTTAAGCTAATATGGTTTACTTTATAATTGGGGCAGACCGATACGTGTGGACAGTTCTGGCAAATCAGTTGATAGGTGGTAATTTGCTAAGCAGCTGGAGTTGAATTGTGTCTGCAAGCTTGAAATTCGTTTGCTTTAAAAATAAATAAGTCTTTTGTTCTAGTAAGTTATTAAACCTCCCTTCCCAGTTCTCTAAATCAGTGTGACGCAAATACCTCTAATGGGAAGCTAAATCAAGATAGATGATGGTCACAGTGCAGTGAGGAAGTATACAGAGGAACCACCACCACAGACAAATGAAGAATGCAAGCCCTTGATGCCCTGCTTTTAACAAATGTAGCAAAACAATCTTTATTTCATGTCCAGGGCAGGCACTTGTCTCCTGACATAGCAGTGACAGCTCTTGCAAGATTTGCTGGACAGCCACTTCTGGCTGCCCATGGCTAAGTCTGAACTCAAACAGTTCTCTCACAGATTTTCATTATGGTACCATAAACAAAACAAACATCTTGAGAAGGGACAGTGTCTCTCATATGGATGCTATGCAGACAATCAGTGGCTGTGTGAAAAATAGGGGCAAATGTTTGCAGGTGAATTTAAGTGGTTGTTGAGAAACACCACTTAGCCCAGCTACCCATGCAGAGGCTTCCCTGTCTGTGGAAAGTGCTGATGAGGGTGCTGTAGCAGTAAGCTGTGCATTGTATAGCTTCCCTTTTAACTTTAACTCTACCCTTTCTTGCTTGCTTCCTCTGCAGTGCTGGAATTGCTGTTGGCTTCTATGGGAACGGAGAGACCAGTGACGGCATCCACCGGCTGACGTACTCGCTACGCCATGCGAACCGCACCGTGGCAGGGGTCCAAGACCGGGTAAGCACTATCGAGTGGGGAGCGTGGAGATGAGCAGGCATGCTCAGCACCTCTTCTCCTGAGTCTGCCTCCATCTCTTGCTGGGTTTTGTTAGTCTCTGGGCTTAGTGATGTGCTAAAATTTCCATTAACAGAGCGGTGCTTTCTTCAGCTTTTCTAAAAATACCAAGCACAGCTTGTTAAATGAAGGCTTCGCTTTGCTAGGTTTAAAAACAGCTCTCTTCCACACCCGGAAGAGGAGGCAGGCCAAAGCAGACAAGTCTTGCAGCAAAATGTATCATTTTAGTATGATCACTTGTTCCTGTGCCACCTCTAACTTCATGGCATCTTACTGCAACTCTGGATGCAAGCACGTGTGTGTCAAAGGCCCAGCTGAGATGCCGTCACTGGGCGACTCGCCAGCGATCTACTTTAGAGATGCTTACAGGTTGCTTTTGAAGGGTGAGCAGTCTGAGCCCTTTAAGACAGAGGACTGGTAATCTGGAAGCTATCCATGACTTCCTAGCAAAAATTAATTCTCTTTTTCTTCCTTGACCTTCTATCCTTTAATTATAGAATCATAGAATGGTAAGGTTGGAAGTGACCTCAAGGATCATCTAGTTGCAACCCCCTGCCATAAGCAGGGACACCTCCCACTAGCACAGGTCACTCAAGGCCTCATCCAACCTGGCCTTGAACACCTTCAGGGAGGGAGCAGCCACAACCTCCCTGGGCAACCTGTACCAGTGTCTCACCACCCTCACTGGAAAGAACTTCCTCCTAACATCCAGTCTAAATCTCCCCTCTGCCAGTTCAAACCCATTGCCCCTTGTCCTGTCATTACAAGACCTTGTAAATAGTCCCTCCCCAGCCTTCTCTTCTCCAGGCTGAAAAGCCCCAACTCTCTCAGCCTGTCCTCACAGGAGAGCTGCTCCAGCCCTCTGATCATCTTATTCTCAAATATTCAATTGATTTTCATCAATTATTTTTCTCTTTCTATTTTTTCCACTTTTTCTGTCTCATACTATAGGTACTAGACACTGCAGTGGCCCTCAACCAGACAGTGGAACCCAACTTGCTTGTCCTGGAGGAGATGTTCACGAAGCAGACAGACTACCTGCAGGTTATCCAGAAACTACAAGGTCTTTTGGATGATCTGGTCAGGCAAACAACTGAGATTCCCTTTTGGAAGAATGAAGAGCTGTCTCTGGAGGAACTGGCAATTCAGATTGACCTCTATGACTGGTACAGGTGTGTAGCATGCTGTGGTGTAGTGCTTATAGCAGCTGTTTTGGCCTGTTCTGCAGCAATGATGTGCATGTTCTGAATGGCTGAGCCAAAGGCTCTATGTATTGCTGCAGGTGCTCTTGGGCCCATCCATCTGATTTATTTCTTACAGCAAAATTGCATTCAGCTTAAATCAAAATGCTTGACAACAACTTTTTTTTTTCCTTAACTGTGTTTATTACCAGCTGAAAATAAACTTTTTCTAAATGAACAAAGACTGTAGCCTGTGTTTGGGGGAAAACCAGCCCCAGAAATGGCTACTGTTGTGTCCTAATAAGTGCACTGTAATTGTGTGACACATTAATTAAAGCAACAAGCTGCACTAGGTCTGTAAGTTAACACCACAGCCTAACATTTCTTTTTATTCAGCTTCTAATAGAAAATTCCACAAAAGAAAACATCTGTCCACACATGTGGAATAAACTGAAGCATTTTCTAACAGATGTCTAAGAAGTTCAAGATGCTGCAGTGGTGCTTCTTCATCTGGTGATGTCCAGTAACTTTACACTAGAACTGGACTAACAGTCTCATTTCTCAGCAACTGTGTATGTTGGATGTTTATGCTTTTAAGCTGTCTCATCTCTAGACTCAGAAAATATTCAGATTTCTCTGGAAATTAGCCATTAGTGTTGGCTTTTACTTGAAGAAAAGGGCTACATTTTCCCCATGAGTCATACTAGCTTCTTGATCTGTGCCTTTTATACATCAAGCTATGTTCTTTGTTTGCTGCAGGTGGCTGGGATACCTGGGCCTGCTGCTGTTCAATGTCCTGATATGTTTGCTGGTGCTTTTTGGGCTCATTAGAAACTCCAGGGGCATTCTTGTGGGGTAAGTCCTGACCCAGGCACAGCGCATAAAGGAAGTCCACCTGAATGCAAGTGCAAAGTTTAAACCTCTAGAGTCTTGTCAGTTGGTATCAAGGACTTCTGAGACTGAAACAGCTTAACTTTGGCTCACTTTGTAGAATGTAGCCCTGTGGGTAGAATTAAGGCTGCTTGCTTATAATAAGAAATATTCACAGGTAGGTTCTTGAGCTATAAAGTGCAGTGATGCTGGTGTCCATTGCTTTCTCATCCAAGATGAGGAACTCCTGAGCATTCTGCCTTCTGGGTAGCATTATTTGTCTCCACTTGCTGGGAGATGGTAATGTGAACATCCTCCCTGAAATTTACAAGCTTTAAAAATCTCCATTCAATTCTCTGCACTTTTTAATGGATGTTAAGCATTGCATGTGTCTACACAACCTTGTAGCAGACCTTTTGTCACGATCTGCTCTTGTTTGCCTTTGGTTGCCACACCTGAAGAAATGTTAAACTGAGAACAAGCAATGGTTTGTAGAGTTATGAGGATGAGTCCTGTTGCCATGGTGTTGCGATATTAATGCCTGCCTATTTCTAAAAAGCACTGCAAATGCTGCCATGCTCAGACCCTGTTACAAGAAAGAAAATATTCCTCTCCCTGTCCTGTAGCTTGGTTTAGCTTGGCATATTTGGCAAATATACTGGAATCATAAACAGAGTGACCGTGTGACAACTGACATGGCCAAGAGTTTATCCTGATACACGGCGATGCCATTAATAATTGGAAACCATATTTAGATTTATTATTTGCCAGATGACTTCATACCTGGCAGGTTATACAGACTAAAATCCAAGTGTATGCACAGATGGTAAACCTAGGGTTTAAATTAGAATCTCATCCCCTGTTAGCCAGAAGTTCATATTAAGGCATTCCCCAAAGGGAGCAGGTGGCACAAAAAGCGAGTGCATCGCAGCCAAGCAAGATGGTGAAATGCCAGATCTAGATCTTGTAGCCAAGCAATCAGTTACTGACCCAGTCATCTTCATTTGAAGTAGAACAACAAATGTATCTTATTGATTACCATGCTCAGCTGGAGGCACCAAGCCCTGTTGTCCTTATGTCATAAAACCACAGAACTTTGCTGATCCACACCTGATGATTATTGCAGCCATTTGGAAAAAGCATTACAAAGTTTTTAGCCAGAGTGCTGCTCAGAGGTCAGTCTGGCAAAGCTCCATTACTCCTGTAAGATGAACCACAGATCCATTCACAGAATGGGGACTACTCAAAATTAGAATATGTTGATAAACTGAGGGATTGATTTTTTCTTTTTTCTCAACGGAGAGCCACAGATTTATTTTTTCAAAGCTCTAATCTTCCATGAGTCAAATGTAGCAGAAAAGAGGTATATTCCTTCCTCACAGAGATGTCTTGCACTAGGTTGGAATAAAGAATATCTTGGTTATGAAAATGTTTTTGTTTTGTTTTCTTCAGGGTGTGGGTGGGAGGGAACCTACTTGTGTTTCAAAGCCTGCAGGAAAAAGCATCCCTGAGAGCAAGCCAGCATCCCTTTTCTTTGAAGATAGGGATGCATAAAATGGAACTGCTTATTAGTCTGTATCCCCATACCTGAGGGAGTTGAGGAGCACTTTTACCTAAATATCTTTAGCACTCATACTGACAGCAGAGGTGAAGAGCTAATGTGCTGGTTGGGAAAGTGCAAAAGCTTTTTCTACTGGTGTGTGCTAGCTGAATGTCACTGAGGCCACTGCTCTGTCAGCTTTCTGCTTTGTGTCTGCTTGATAGCAGACACTTCCCTCCATTTCTGTCATAATGAGGTTCAGCTGTCAGAACAAAGCTTTTAAATCTTGGATGGACTTGCATGGCACTGGTAGGCACCTTCCCTGTTGCTCTGAGCTGTTTACCTGCAGGTGACTGTCTCCTGGGAGTATGTGGGATGCTTAGGTGCTACTCAGATGCACAGAGCTTAGAAGCAGTGAGTGTTCCCTCCTACTGCCTGTAGCCTTGCAGTGCTTACACCTGACAACCTCATTTGTTCTAGAAAGAGGAAGGATTTATGCAGTTTTGGATCAGTATGTTTCTCTCTTGCTTTTGTTTTGGTTTTTTGTTGTTGTTGTTTTGTTTTTTTTTTAATGTCCCTTTTGTCTTTGAATGTCTTTAGACCCAGAAGGTAAAGCCTAGAATGCAAATAGTGAAAGTCATCCATTTGCCAATCTGCCTTCCCTTCAGCCACCTTTGTGTTCTTTGTGCCTTTGGCTTTCCTGCTAGAAGCAGGATAAGACTTAGCTTCCACCTTGTTAGCCCCAGGACCGGGTGACATGGCAACCAACAGCTGGACATAAACTTCTCTGGTTGCTGCTGTCCACAACACATAAAATGGGATGGTTTATTGGAAGATACAGGGGTTAATAATTTCTTGGGTTTGCTAATTGTTTTGGACTCCAAATAACACATCTTGTGAAAGGATCTGCTTGAAATCAGAGCGTCTACATCTGCCATCTGCCTGTCTCCCACAGGGTGTGCTTGCTTGGAGTGTTTGCCCTGATTGTCAGCTGGGGATCCCTAGGTCTGGAGTTGGCTGTTGCTGTGGTAAGTGGCTCTGATCCAAGTCCCCTTCACCCTTTGCTGCAGGTCTATCAGACACAAGATTGACTTTACACTGTGTCTGTCTTATAGTGCATCTTGTTCTAAGTACCTCTCCTAGCAATTTGCATCTGTGAAAAGAACAGAGCTCCTCCTTCCTCTGTGCTGTGGTGTGCCAGCTGGTGCTGCTGTGGTTGTGTGAAGCAGTGCCAGTGGGGATGGCTATGAGAGACTTCAGCATCTGAAACACCCTTGTAGTAAAGGGTCCCTGATGTTAACCTGTCTCAAGTGCTTTTTGATACTGGTGTTCTTTGATATTCCTTTTCCCTTTTGTCTTGCATCTATCTAGGGCTCCAGTGACTTCTGTGTTAACCCTGATGCTTATGTCTCCAAAGTGGTTGAAGAGAATGCAGTGCTTAGTGCTGGTAAGTGCTGGGACTGGCTTTGGCACAGGGTACTGCAGCTCCAGCTGTCGCATAGTAGTCTGAGAGTGGCTGAGAATTGCAGGCTGTGTTTGGAGCAGAGGAGATTGCCTACAGTGGGTAAAGTGTGCATGCGAGCTCTGAAAACCAATATTCAGTACAAACAAATGGAAGCACAAACCAAAGAAGTGTTTGTGCTTCCATCAGAAGTGAACATGTTATAGGTTGGACTTGGTGATCCTGAGGGTCTTTTCCAACCAATTTTCTGTGATTCTGTGATTTTGTCAGAAGAGCATTCTGTCATGACTCTCAGGTGGGAAAAAACTGATAAAATGGAAGTCCTTGGATTATTTTGCTCTGAATGTAGCACTGCTCAATCATGTTCTCCTCTCTGACAGACCTGTAGCAAAAGCAGTGTCTAGTTCAAGTTGTCATTTCTTCAAACTTGCTCTTGGATCTCTATTCCTGAAACTAGGATACTGATTTTTTTTTTTTAATATCTGTTATCAACCAATGTATTTTTTCTCTTAATGGTGACTCTAAAGAGTCTCTACAATGAGAATTTAAAGGGTAAATAAATGGGAACAGCCACAAAGAGAAGTGTGAATTTCCTTTTTCATCACAAATGCATTTTGATTGCTTTGTTTATCCTGTTATGTTTAAATCATTGTGCCTGCATCACAGTGGCATCCAGCTGAAGCACTGATGGATTTTGAGTTTGTTGCTCTTAATTTAGACTCAAGTGGTTGGTTAGAGGAGGGGGGGCCTCCAATTTGGACTTCATAGGGTGAATAGTGCCTTTCAGAACTGTGTCTTAACAAAAATATGGTTGTTGCCAGCAGAGAATACTGCAAGTAGAAGATGATCAGAGGGCTGGAGCAGCTCTCCTATGAGGACAGGCTACAAGAGTTGGGGCTCTGCAGCCTGGAGAAGAGAAGGCTTCAAGGAGACCTTAGAGTAGCCTTCCAGTATCTGAAGGGGGCTACAGGAAGGCTGGGGAAGGGCTATTTACAAGGTCTTGCAATGACAGGACAAGGGGCAATGGCTTTAAACTGGCAGAGGGGAGATTTAAACTGGATGTTAGGAAGAAGTTGTTTGCAGTGAGGGTGGTGAGACACTGGCACAGGTTGCCCAGGCAGGTTGTAGCTGCTCCCTCCCTGGAGGTGTTCAAGGTCAGGTTGGACGAGGCCTTGAGTGACCTGTACTAGTAGGAGGTGTCCCTGCCTATGGCAGGGGTTTGGAACTAGATGATCCTTGAGGTCCCTTCCAACCTTACCATTCTATGTGTTAAAAACAAAAAGTATTTTTTCAGAGCTGAGTTTTACTGCCTAGGTAACGAAGTTAACTTTTTCCTCCTGCCTCCTATCCCCCTCATAGTTCCTCTGTGTAGTTCTGTGTATGATTAAACAACTAAACAATGACACTGATTTTCAAAAGGAACCACTTGTCTTTTCTTGGTTCTTATTTGCTGGAATTGGAGAATCTTTGTGTACAGAAAATCTAATGTATGGCCATGTGCTTAGCCAAATGCTGCCTCTCAGTGTGCAACTAACTGATAGGGAACTATGTATGTAGTGATGGTTGAGGATGCAGGGATTGGAAGCAATAAGAAAGGTTTATGTCTGGAGGCAGAATCGAGTATAAAAGTATGTACAGGTTGATATTACCACCTTAGAGCTTATTTTTGGAATGCCTTATTTATTGGTTTTCTGGGAAGGAAAAGATAGAGCCAGGCAGCTCTCTTTGTACAAAGAAATGCAATAAGGGAAGAGAATGAATGTTTAACTCCACACAAGATGACAATCCTTTTTTGGCTGAAGGTGAAGATGTCTTTAGGCACCACACCAGTCTCCTACTTATTTGAGGAGGCAAATCATAGAATCATAGAATGGTAAGGTTGGAAAGGGACCTCAAGGATCATCTAGTTCCAACCCCCTGCCATAGGCAGGGACACCTCCCACTAGCACAGGTCACTCAAGGCCTCCTCCAACCTGGCCTTGAACACCTCCAGGGAGGGAGCATCCACAGCCTCCCTGGGCAACCTGTTCCAGTGAGTCAATGAGTTCAAGAGGAAATATCTGATGCTAATGCCAGCCTGTGTGCTGTAATTTGATAACTCACATCAGCTCTGGAGGGTGTTTGGTAACAATTAGAAGCTGAAACAATGCCCCTTTGTGCTACTTCTCCATTTCAGTTGTCCTTGTATGCTTGGATCCTGCAGTTTTTCATTTGTCAGTATCACTCATTTAGAGGTTATCAGTGGGTGACATTCTGTCCCTCCTCCTGCTTCCCCTGGCAGGGACAGTCAACTCCCCCGGGTGAAATCAGGCTCTGTTCTGGCAGCACCAGCAGCTATAGCAGTTGTTAAGGCTCCATAAATAACACTGAATGGGTTTAAGTGAAATGCTGAAGAGGAGGAAGAGCAGGTGTTGTCACAGGCTTGAGTTGGAAGCATGGGCCCTTCTGTGGGTTGCTGGTGTGTCAGTTCCCTGCTGTTAGGCAGCCATTGAGTGTTCATGAGCTCCTTTACCTTTTTTTTCCCCAGAAAGAAATCAGTCTAACTTCTGTGCCTGCCACCACACCAGGCAGCTGGTTGGGAGGTGATTGAATGTTCTGCCTTCCCATGTGGATTTTCACTGCTGAGTCACAGTTTACAATCAAGAAGCTATAGAAATAGCTCTTGGGTTCCCAATGTCAGGACCATCCTGCATACCTGAGCCGGAAGGAAAATCAAGGCATGAGAACTGAGCTGTGGCACTGCTCAGGAGCACTTTAATCCCAATAGTGGCTCTTCAGAAACATCTGTAAAAATCTGGGGAAAAAAAAAAGGGCCGGTATCCCATAATATGCCTGGCCATAAATTGTAGCAGCTGCTTTGTGGTCAGTGGAGCCACATATACAGGAGTGATGAGCTCCAGGAGACAGGACAAGCAGCTGGGAGCCATCATTGATGCTTTCCTCTCAGAGGAAGATGCCCTGGTTGAAGGCCACTAATTCTAGTGCATGGACTTGTCACACCCTGGTCTGCTGCCTCTGCTCTTTGGATGATGCTTTCCAACATTAACAGCATTATGGAAAGATGAAGCAGAAACACTGTAAGATTGCCCTAACTCATTTTATCAGAGTCTACCTGACCACAGAATCACAGAATAGCAGGAGTTGGAAGAAGCCTTAAAGACCACCTAGTTCCAAAACCCCTGCCATGGACAGAGACACCTTCCAGCAGATCAGATTACCCAAAGTCCCATACAACCATGAAATTTTCAGTTCAGATAAAGATAATTGAGAGAGTGTGAGTATATGGAGGGGCTCAGGTAGTCCATGGAAGAGGAATTCACTGGGAGTTACCATATATACAGGAATCACATCTACCTTGGGCTGAGAGGGCACTGGTGTTTTCAGTCTTGCCTAGGTAGCTGCTTTTGGCACACTGCCATCTGTTTTTAAGGATATAAGAACCAATGAGTAATCTGAAGAAGCTTTGTAGTGCTGGATCATTCCCCCCCCCCCCCCCCCCCCCATTAGTCACTACTTTGTTGTTGTTGTTAAGTGCAATGTGTTATAATATTCCCAGCCCTGTGCTCAGGCATTCAGACTAGAACTGAGTCATCCAGATTTGCATATTTGCAGTGCTTTTGTGTTGGTGGAGGTTATAGCAGTTTTCACAGAAAAATAACTGTGGTGAGTACTGGGCAACCAGTGTGTTAATATTCCTGTTTGTGTATTAATTGCTGTTTGCAAATCTAAATAGAATTAATGGAGCTGAGAATAATCTGATTAAGTGTATTATTATTGTTGTCATGTTTTTAGCTAGAGAGGAGATGTCCTTGTTCTGTAGATAAAATGTGCTGCATTTAAAAAAAAGGGATGGTGGAGGGGGGAGAGAAGCAGGGCAAAGAGCCTTAATGCAGATTTCCTGGAGAAGGAGAGACTTCAATCATTTTGCAGAAGAGGCTGCTATATGTGCCTCACTCATCCAGTATTCATTAATTGAGATAAAGCCAATGGAGTTGAACGGTGGCTGTATAATCGGCTCCTGCTGCTAGTAAAAAGACTTGGTGCAGCCAAGTTGTTTATTTTCGAAGCAGGAGGCCATCCACCAGTCTCATTCTTTTTCACTGATATTATGTTATTATCAGATGACTTATTGCATGCAATTAAATAAAAAGACAAGATCTCTAAACAACAGGAAGAGCTTCTCCAGATTCTCTTACTAGAAATCTGGGCTGTGAACTGCCGCTCACTCCAGAGGAAGGAGCTGTAAACCTCAGGAGATGGATAATGGAACCTTTTACCAAGTTGGTCAGGCTGGATGCTGAGACTTAGCTGCTCAGATATAAGCAGCAAGCATCCTTGTCGCACACAATCTTCTAATTGGCCTCTTGCTGATTCACTCTCATCTTAGAAGCCCAGAGCTGAGTGAACCAGAGAACTGACACTGCCACCACCTACCTCCCTTGCCTCTCTAGAAGTAAGGTCAGGAAAAAACTCATGAGGCACGTGGTGGTTGCAGAGTTATTACTTGGGTTCAACAAACACTGCAGAAAAGAGTTTGGCCAAAGAAGCACTCAGGTGTGTTTTGCTGCATGATGAGCGGAGAGCTTTGAGTAGAGGGCATGTGGGATGGCTACAAGCTCTTTGCTGAGGGCTCCTGATGAATGACTTCACCAGTATAAGTGTGGTGTAGATGACAGAAATATAAATGTTATGCTGATGCTTCCCTTTGCTGTCAGGCTGTTGCCTTAGAGAAACAAAACTCCTGGTGGAGGGCACATTACCTGAGCAAGAAAATCTGGCCAAAGGAATCTTCTTCCTTTGACATCACAGGCAATATACTTGCCTCTTCCTCTGATGCTTCCTCTGATGCTTGAACCCACAGAGATGGTCTCATCTGGGTGTATATGTAAAGTGCAAGATGCTTAGAGAATGCTGAAGTAGAGATGAAGGGCTTGGAAAAGCTGTACTAGGCATGGGCATTTTTAAAATGTGTGGTTTGTGGTTTTTTCGATTTTATTTTAAACTAGAATGTTTTTTTCCAATGGCTTTTTACCCTCCAGACCTTCTTGCTGCCTTTTGGTGGGTGTATAATGTCAGTTTTGCATTTTGGCTGGTCTTTGAAGTGAGTAGTAAATCTCCATGGTTGCAGAAGCAATAAGTAGTTCTAGCAGCTGAAGCTGTTTTTAGCAGGCAGCTCTACTTTCCTTTCTAGGAAAAACAGACTTTGCGAAGAGAAAGCATTTTGGGTAGTTTCCTTCCTTACCTTCTGCTCCCACACTGCTTGTGCACCAGGAGAGTGGGTCAGGAGGATTGCTGCTAGCAACAGCAGACACAGACAGCTGCAACTGCAACCCTGCCTAACCCTTCTCCTATGAACTAGGTCACCTAAAGGCCGGCTTAAAAAATGAGATGCAACCTTGAGACATTTTCCTTGAGAGGAAAATGCACTGGAAACATAACTGCAGAAAGAACTTGCCTGGAGCTGTTAGCTGAGTGCAAGTGATGGATTACTACAGCTGCTTTCTAGACAGAAATGTGGGATTTGGTGTGTACAGGATAGCCTCCACCAGGTTTCAAACTGATGAAGGTGCTTCCTGCTCTTAGTCTTTCCCATCCTGGTAATAGGGAGATAAGGGTCATACTCCTCTTCATTTCCAGGCTTTGCAGCACAGGACCACTTTAAGGCAGCTTCACTGCTGATGGTAGCTTTAGCTTTAAAGCACACTGGGTTCAGTGCAGGTGAAGACTGCTCCTGCTGGCACTGCTATTTTGGAAAGCACATTTTATGTACAGAGTGCCACAATTGTCAGCTGCAAAGCCAGTGAAGCCTCGTTGATCCTGCTTCCAGGGTGAAGCAAGGCAAGCACTTATTTCACTGTACTGCTTTCTGCTTCACTTGTAACCAGCAACCTTTATCCTGGGTTTACAAGCTGCAAACTACAATGACATCAGGAACTCTGATCTCTAATGTGCCCACCAGGGATGATCCAGAAGGCCCTCAAGAAACATTTCTAAGGCTGTGTATTAGCAGTATGTTGTGCAACTTAATGCACTTACAGAGGTGATGTAAAATTGATACCACTGTGGGAGCCTAAGAGAAAGTTTTAGTGGTTTGTTGGTTTAAAATAAAGAGGTGACAAGATCACAGCTGCTTTAGGTCACCATGTGTGATCCTGTGGGTTGGTGTTGCTATGCTACTAGCTCAGTGAAGATGCATCTTAATCAGTTTTTCCATAATTGCTGAGTGTGATTTATAAGCCTGGGAGCATCACCTTGGCTCAATGGTTGTGGACAGTTGGTTTTGTTGCCTGCCCAAGTGAAGCACACAAAGCAGTTCTTGCTGCCCTCCTATCTGCCCAGGTTTTGCTAAATGCTGTTTAGAGGCTTGGCTGGGGAGATGTAAGTCAGCCCTGAGAAAGAGTCGGTGGGGGGGGAGGTGGAGCAGCTGGCAGAAGCTGCCCCAAAGTAGGCTAATGAATTATAAATAACAGCTGTCAGGTTGCATTGCCAGCATGCAGAAGCTGACAGTCTGTGTTGCACCACTTGGTCCCCAGTGTGTTGGGTTGCCCAAAGGTGCATTCAATATTTATGGGAAGCCTGACAGTGTCAGGATACTGTCAGGTCTGCTTCCTCCACAGCTCCATTGGCTTGTGCTCGTGCCTTTTGCTAATTTCTGAGTTGGGACTGATTAGAGCAGCTTTGTAGCCTGGAATATGTGTTACTGAAAGTCACAAAAGGAAGATTTTAGAACAAAAACAAGAAACCAGAAAGGAGGGTGCTAGTGGGGAGGGGGAGAAGCAGAGTGTGTGTGTAGTCTAGTGTGTTTGTAGTCTCTACCAAGTCAACATCACTGCTGGTTTTGCTGAGCTGTCTCACTCCCATTCATCCAAAGAGGAACTGTAAATGTTTGAGAAGTAATCTAAGTCTTTGGAAGATAAAATCTTCTGGAGCTCCCTGCTTCAGCAGAATGATTGAAAATGACAGGGGAAAGCCTGATATTTGTAACTTGTGCATGCTGGCAGTTGGTGTAGTATTACAGAGGGCTCATGAGGGCACCAGGCTGGTTTCATACACATGAGCAGGAATAAAATTGTGTCTTCGAGCCTGGGAATAAATGCTGCTGCTAGAAGGGCAATGTGGCAGTCCTGTCTGAAAGCATAGGAGTAAATCTCGACCACACTGATTACTGGTAGAGCTACTTAGTGTTAAGACTAACTTTTGGGATGTTAGCAGTACATTATCTGAAGCCCCTTGAGCAGGTACCGTGTTGCTGCTGTCCTAGTACCTGGTAAGAGCTTGCTGTTCTGATAGTTCTTGCAGTATTGACTCAATACCAAAAGTACTTTTTTTGCATAAGTCAAAACAAATGATGTACACTCTTTTAGTTGAAGTCTAATTAAAGCCTTCTAATTAAAATCTAATTGTGTTCAAGTGGCATGCTTCAAATACCAACTGCTATTTACTAGTTCATCCCTAATACACGGCAGAGAGATAAGAACTTGTTGTCTTCCAGCCACTTTGATTGCTCTCAGAGTGATGCCATTTGTAGGAAATTGTTATTGAAAGTGATGATTTGCTTGAATTAGGAGAACTTTATTAATGTTCTTCTACAGAACACTGCCTAAAAGCAGACTGACCTTGAACACGACAGAAGACTCTGCAGTTGTGAAGATGTCTTCTGCCCTTTATTGCCCTTGAACTTGTACACTTAGGAAGCAGTGTTTGTGTGGTAGCACAGAGATGCATTTATGCACCTCCTTTAGCCCAACAACATGCTTCCACAGGTAGTTCTGATAGGAGTCTGTAAGTATGTCACTCCTACTACCTCTCCTGGGCTAGACTGGATGTTAGGAAGAAGTTCTTCACCATGAAGGTGGTGAGACACTGGAACAGGTTGCCCAAGGAGGTGGTCAAAGCCCCATCCCTGGAGGTCTTTAAGGCCAGGCAGGATAGGGCTCTGATCAAACTGACCTAGTGTGAGGAGTCCCTGCCCATGGCAGGGGGATTGGAACTGGATGATCCTCCAGGTCCCTTTCAGCTCTGATGATTCTGTGGTTATATTTTATGTCCGTATAGCAACCTAGCTGGGGAACTGATCTGGATGAAAGTTGCATTGTCTCTTTGCTATGTGCCTTAGGCAGCACTCTGTGATTGCTTTTTGGCAATCACAGAAAGGTTTTCTGATACTTGGAAGTTGCAGAAATTAAACATTCAGTTAGGTTTATCCTAGACTGAGGTCTTGCCTTGTGTTTGTTCCGTGGATAACGCTGATGCCTGAACAAAACTTTTGGGATGTTTCATCTATTTCAGTGGGGTAGCCTATTGCCTTTCACTTTTGTTAAAAACAAACAAACAAACAAACAAACAAAAAAACCCAAACAAAAAAAATCCCCAACAAAACCCCCAAACAAACAAAAAAACCCAACAAACAACCCCCCCAAAATCTTTCTTTTCTCCCCAAAGGCAGCTTGCAGCTTACATCCCTTTCTCTAGTGCCAATCTTACGTCGAGAGAAGGAAGAGATTCCATTTATATTGTGTTTTCATTTTATGTATTGTTTTCAGGCCTTAACACCTCCCTTGTGGCAGTTGTAAACTACTACAGAGCTGTAACAATGCACCTGGCATGACTTTCTTCTCTCTTGCCTCTTGTAGATACTCTTCGCTATTACATCACCTGCAGTGCTGGATACCCCAACCCTTTCCAGCAGGTGAGTGTAAGCATCTGAGCTCCCTTCACCCCTTCTCAGCATCCTGTGGGAGAAAGCTTAAGCACTTTCTAGTCCAGCAAGCAGCACATTGCAAGGTGTTAGCTTCAGGGAGCACTCCACCTTTGGTAAAGCTTTGGTAGCTATTTGCTGGCTGTGCAAGAGGTGGCACTGTGTTTTTAGTGAGCAGTTTTTTCCAGCTTCATCATTACTACCTCCATAGCTTCAAGTCCAGGATGCCCTGTTAGAAGGGCCCATGTGTGATGTGGTGAGGACCATGGCTTTGTGGCACTTCTGTTTACATGGCAGTCTTTTAAGAGCATCAACACAGAGACAGATCACCCACAGTTAACACCAGGGCAGAAAATTACATCCTTCTGCTTTGAATCTCCCCTGGCAGGTCCTTTTGGGTTAAACAGCGGCAACACTCCACTCCTCAAATGCAGCCATTTATCTATGATTTCTGAAATCTATGATTTCTGTGGGTGGGGGAGTGATTCTCATGTATGCCTCTTGCATCCCTTGGATGTTGAAGGATTTGTATCCTGAAGTATCAATGTGAGTCATTATTCTTTCGTGTGGGGGCTGAAGAACAGCACCTGAGCCCGTCCCAAACTTTGTCTTGCGTATCAGAGGCCAGAATGAACCCACACCACCTACCATTTGGCAGACACCAGCTGCTTCACCATTTATATTTAGGATTTTTAAAGTCTTATCTTCCTCTCTCTCAAAGGGTGGGGTAAGAACACTTCAAGCTGTGGTATGATGCACCATTGCCATCTGTTGCGTTTCTGGTTGCTCAGTACAGTCTCTGACATGCTATTGCATGTGAAATTCCCATGGATGCTTTAATGGGATGTGAGGGCTGCACCCTAATACAAACAACTTCAAATGTTAACATTAAGTCTCTCTCAGTCATCTGATTTAGTAGAAAACTCCAGCTGTGCTCTGTGGTGAGAACATGAGTGGTTTGTGTCTTTTCTTTCTTCTTCCCCTCTGCCCTGGACCAAACCCCAGCTGTGTGTATATTTTTGTGTATGTTTATGTGTTTAGGTTTGTTTTGGGTTTTTTTTTTCCCTTTTGATTCTTCCCTTCTCCTCTTCTTTCTGTCTGTACTTCTTCCAGGTTGGTAAAAGTCAAACTTAACCCTGTCACAGCTTCACCCATGTCAATTGAGACATCCTTAACTTGTACCATTTGTACAGATGATACTTTAATATTCAGAAAATAGGATTTAAGTCTTTTCCAAGGAGTTCCATTGGTGCATGTGGCCTGAGTTGCTGAAGTGTTGCATGTTTTCTGTTGAGCAGAAGCTGTCAGGAAGTCACAAGGCTCTAGTTGAAATGCAAGATAATGTTATGGAACTCATGAGATCAGCAAGCAGAGAGCACCCCACCTCCAAGGTAACTCTCCTCAAATTTGCTCTCTCTGTGCTTTTTGACTTCCCTTACCCTTGTGTAAGGCCCTGCTAAGCCACAGCCTTGCAGTAATCACTACCTTGTTGCTTACAGGAATATCTTACTCGGATCCAGGAGGTTTTAAATTCAACAGAAGTCAACTTGCAGCAACTGACAGCTTTAGTAGACTGTCGGAGTCTTCATTTGGTGAGTACTCAGTAACTGAGCTTGAACAGAGAAATTACAAAGGGGCTGTAGAGCCTGTAGCATACTGATCATTCTGGAGTTTCACATCTCTGATGTGCCAAAATAGTTCACAACAGCTTTTACTGATTGACTCCAGCAGAAAGGAGATTGGGAATTTGGATCAAGTTAGCTTTCTGTTTAAAGGTCAACAGATGAGACTAGGTAGTGTGCCTTTATACATCTACAGGCTGCAGCCCTACAGTTTCAGGGGCCTTCAGGGTTTCTTTTCCTATTAGCACGTAACTTGTTGCCTTCCCCATGGAGTGGAATGCCTTACACCTCCATGTCCTAACAGTTGACCAAGCTGCATCTCTAAAGGCAGAAAAAATCCACAGTCCATGCTTGTGTTCTTGGGCAATGGGAGATGGTGTGGGAACTGAGAGGCTCCTTAAGTTGGGTGGTTAAGTTTGGCTTGACTTGTTTTTTCTATTAAAGTCTTACTGGTAGAAAATGTTTCCATGTCTAAAACTGAGCTGGGGTTTGTGAGAAGAAATAAAGGTTAGATCAGATAGGAAAATCACCAGAGGTATCTAAAATTGTCCCTTTTCCAGAGCATATTTCTTAAGTTGTCTCAGAGAAAGTGGTTCAGGGGAAGGGGGTTTGAATTAAAGTTCAATGTTAACTCTGTAGTGACCAGGAAACTGATTATTTCTCTCTCCAGGATTACGTCCAGGCTTTGACAGGCTTTTGCTATGATGGAGTGGAAGGCCTCATCTACCTGGTTCTCTTCTCCTTTGTCACAGCCCTCATGTTCAGTTCCATTGTGTGCAGCGTCCCACACACTTGGCAGCAAAAGAGGTATAGAGAGGGTTTAGATCCTGTAGCATTGTTGAGCTCTTTCCTAATGAAGAGTGGCTATTGGATTTGTGCCTGTGAGCATATGGAGCTCTTTCCCATATGATCCCAGGAGTGTGAGGGATGAGGCTTTGTAAGCATAAGTCCCACAGAAAGAAAAAAAAAATGTTGGCTTTTGCTCTGGCTGTGGTTAATATTTACATCTGAACTTTATAATACTGTGTGTGCAGAGTGCTCAGTACACTGTAGAAGATGAATGATTATAGCTGTAGAGAGAGCTAATGCTTGGATTATGTGCCATCTCTGCAAAATACCTCTTCTCTCAGATTGCTTTGAGGCATTTGCTTTAGTATGGGCTACACAATCGGAGTGGGGAGCTTTGCTCATGCTGGGGCGACCAGCTTGCACAGCTCACAGAAGCTGGGAACTGTCTTGTTGGCAATAGCAATAGATGAAACAGCTGCAAATTGGTGGCAATCACCTGACACCAGAGTTGTTTGGAACTAGCATTAATGATCTAACCAGGCTGATCAGTAAGTCTTGAGCAAGCCTTTGCTTTGCTGACTGGCTGCTGCTATTAAAATAGCTTTGAGTTCTCTCTTCTTGCAGAAGAGCAATAGTCTGCAGCAAATTCTCTTCTGCATTCCTGAAACATGATTTTTTTTTTTTTTTTTAAATTTATTTATTTATTTTTGGTGGTCTAAGCCCAGACTGAGGGCTCTAAGTAGAATGGAACATCCTGAACAACGGCAGGAAGCCAGGGCTCGCCAGGACTGCAGTGCCCACAGAGAAAGCCTTGGGAAATACATCAGAACAGGGCTTAAGAAAATGGCTGTTTCCTTACCTCTTCCACATGCAGCTGCACAGACAGCATCAAAAGGGAACTGCAGGCCGCCCACTTCAAGGAGAAAGGTTTACACAGCGGCGCCTCTTGTGCTGCCTTCCCTGTGGGCTGCTGCCTGCCCTGCCACCCCTGGCGGGCTCGGGCTGCTGCTCTGAGCCGAAGGGTTCCCTGTCGCAGTCGCAGCGTTTCTGCCGCTGCCTCCCCGCGGGAGGTGCAGGATGCCACTCTTCAGTGCCTGCCAGGGACCGTGCGGGCTGCAGTTCCCGGAGCAAACCTTCAGTGCCACCTTGTGGTACAGAAGCTGCAGGTGGTTTGGGGATGTCCTAGCGGTGTCCATGGTGCTTCCTGTAGAACCTTTCTGATAGGTTTGTCAAGTGTGCCTAAAGTATTTCAAACCTTGGCGCTTCATACCAGAATTAGGGAGATAAAACCGCAGCGTGTGTTATAATGGGGAAAAGAGAAAAGTATGGGAAGGAGAGGAGGAGCCAGCTGGCAAACAGCTCTGCTCTGCTCTGCATGGAAATGGATTTGAAATCCTGGTATTTTGGTCAGAATAAATCAGACACAAACGTTGCAACTCAGTCCCTGTAAAGACTTGAGAGATTTTGCAAGAAGCTGGAGCAGGCTCTTTGCAACCAGAATGGAAGTTCAGAGAAGTCTACAGAGACTTACCCCCTTAAAGCTTTTTGGAGGTGGCTACAAGAAATGGAAGGACACAAGTGGCAGTTTTTAGGACTACTTTCTGTGGGGTGTGCGGTACTTCTTCCCCACTGCCCTGCTCTCTGTTTTTCAAGTGCTGTGTGTTTCAGGATGTGTGTCCATCCTTTGGTGGGCAGCTGCAGAACTGTGCTGTCTGCCAAACCCTGAGAGAAGAGTCTAGGGGACTACAGGGGATCACGCAGTGTAAAGTCCAGATGGTACCTGTGGGAGGTCTGAGTCACTGTGGTGTAGGCTGCGTATGACACTGCCACCCTGAGGCATCCCAGATGGGTATAAATGTGGAGGTGTGGAAGATGGTTGGGAGGTTCCAAGGATTACCATGGTTTCCTGCAAGCCCCACATGTGGGGTAATTGTAGGGTTCTAGGAGGAACTTTTTCTCCTTCTTGCAGAAGCTCAGATGATGATGGGGAAGATGAATCAGCTGCTCAAGGGAGTAGACAGACACACGATAATCTTTACAGAGTGCACATGCCCAGCCTCTATAGCTGTGGGAGTAGTTATGGCAGTGAGACCAGCATTCCAGCAGCAGCACACACAGTCAGCAATGCTCCCGTCACAGAGTACATGTGAGTATCCTGACAAGAAGGCTGGCCTCTGCTTCTCCAGGCTGCTTCACTCTCATTTCTGTGGTTGCTCGGTGCTGCAAGACTGACACTTTCCACCCAGCAGTAGAAAGTCATGAAGGATTTTGTCCCCAGTGTCAAAAGGCATATTCCCTGATTGGCTTCTACTGGGAGAAGGGAGTAGCTTGAAAGTGCCGCAGTAGAAAGAGTTGTGTGTGGACAGCATGCTCCAAAATGTGAACAGCTCTGTCCTGCAGGGTTTAGAAATCTTTCTAGAAAGAAGTGGGAAGGTATTGTCTGAGGTCCTCACTGCACAGTGATCCTGCTCCCCAGAAGACTTCACTCTTCAAAGCAGTCTTAGAGTCTTGAGAGACTTGAGAGCCAAGACAAAATCTGTGGATGGCTCTATCCTTCCATAATATTTGTAGTCAGTTCTGACATAGAATCATAGAATGGCTTGGGAAAGGATGTTAAAGTTCATCTAGGTCCAATCCCTCTGCCATGGACAGGAGCACCATCCACTAGACCAGATGTCTCAAGGCCTCAGACATCTGTTGCAGGTGGGATCTTCAGAGCTTTCTCCAGGCGTGCCTAACCCTGATTATGCTTGGGTTACCTTCAGGACCCATTTTTCTGAGCACATCATTTTGGTCTTCCCGTTACACTTTGTCCTCATTTTATCTCTGTTTCTTCAGCCTGGGAGTTCTAATGCTGCGGAGAGGCAGATTTTCACACAGATCTATTTTTAAATCACTTGACATGATTCAGTGTGAGCCCTTCTGAGTGAGAGTGTAAAGATAGTGCTCAGTCTGAGGAAAAATAATGCTTGTTTTGTGCCCCTGTCTGAAAAAGAGGAATCCACCTGGCCTCGTAGGAAAGCTTTCAGGGAGAACTGACCTGCCAGGGAAATTCTGGGAGTGCGTACGCTCTGTCCCGTGTCGCCATCGGGGACCTTCCCCAGAGAAGCATGGCACATACCCCTTGTTACCATGTGTGTCTTCCTTTCCTAGGAGCCAGAATGCAAATTTCCAGAACCCCCGTTGCGAGAATACCCCGCTCATTGGCCGGGAGTCCCCTCCTCCCTCAGTAAGTCTCTCTTTTCTGCTCCTCTCTGCTTCAGCAACTTTGGGCAATACTCATTTACCACTCCTATATACTCTCGAGGGAGCTGTTTGTGCAGCCAAACACAGGATCTGGCCCATGAATGGCAGCAATTTGAGTATACAAGCCACGTCTCACCTGCCATGGAGAATAAAACCCTGCTGTGCTACTTTGGACATTGCACATATAAAGAATGGAACTCAATCTGTTAACACTGGTAATCCTATGGGCCCAGTCCTGCCACCACTGAAGTGCATGAGTATCTTGGTGGGTGACTTCAGCAGGGTGATTCACTTGCATGCAGTGTACTTGCTATCTATGGCACTGGTTCCTCAAGTTTAAAAAAAAAAAAAAAAAAAAAAGACTTGTTAAAGCAGTAAATTCAGAGTTATTGCTGAACCTCTCTCCTTAATCTGCCCTAAAGAGACAGTAGAATGAAACCTGTATTTTTATTTTTTTGTTTTGTTGAGATTTTTTTTTTCAATCTTTCTTTCACAACTGTTTTACTTTCTTTAGAATCTCTTTTTGTATTTAATTTCCTATGAAGGGACAAAAAAAAAAAAAAAAAAGGAAAAGAAACAACTTTCATGGAAGGTTTTGGTATTTAGAGTGGCCTAATAGCCATTCTGTATGCTGGATAAAACATGGGCTTGCCTTCGTGTCTGTGTAACAACTAGATGAATCTTGCCCTCCTTCACTGGATCCTGTAAGCCTTACTTACACCAGAACTTGGAGAACATGCCATCGCAGTGCTCACTTGACTTGGTGGTGTGATGACAGAGGATGAGTAGTAGCATGCTTAATTATCAACCAGTCTCCAGGTATAGGTAAAGAAATTACACTCTGTGGTGCATGGCTCAAATTCCTGGGAAGGGGGAGGAAGAAGGATTTGGAAGGGGAAGGAAGAAGGGTTTGGAAGATGGAGTAGGAAATATGGTGGAAAAGAGGACGTCACATTGATGTTTTCACTTCAGAAGGACCAATTCATCTTGCTGTAGAGAAAGTGGATAAGTGGAGAGTAGATCCTTGTCTCTGTACTTGGGCAGACCTCTTTCAACCTTCATAAAGATTTTCCTTGATCCCTGGTGGTACTCTTATTGCAAGCTTTGGTAGCATTATCTGCTCTCAGCAACGAGATGGTCCTCAGGAGAAGAGCTGATGTACTTCACACAGTAGAGTGTGACAAATGCTTTACTGTTGGCGTTTCCTGCTGTAGAAAGGGCACTGTCCCTCTGGTACTGCTAAGGCACATATTTGTTCAATGTCTGTAGACCAAGGTCCTGCTTCCCCTTGTCCTATAGCTCTTCTGCTTCAGCAAAAGCACACTCCTTTCTGCAGGGGCTTTGGTTATGCAAGAAGTTCCCTGATTCTTCAGTAGCTCTTTGCATCGATATCCCGGGGGGTGATCTGAGTCCTGGTGCCTTAGGCTGCTCTCTGAGACTAGATTAAGATGAGATTTTATTTTCAGAGTAACTTGACTTGGCAGCCATCAATATGGCCTGTAGGGAAGTGCAGGAGCTGAAGGGTTAGAGTGCCTATTGACAAGGGGAGCTTGTCCCTAGACAAGGCAAGGAACAGGCTGTAGGATAAATGTGTTTTCTGAAGTAGATGGGCAGTGGAGACAGTAAAAGCCCTGCTGCCTACTGATATGAGTAGACAGTAAAGGGAGGGGTTTCTGGGATTTTTCTGTTTGCAGCTTTCCCTAGCAGATGGCCGAGACCCTACTGAGGCAGAATAAATTGTGACTTTTCATAGGAAATCATCTGTGGGAGGAGAGAAATTAAAAGAGAATAGCAATGCATGTGCCCCTGCCCCTTCTGGGGAGGGAGGAGAGGGGGGATAACCATCCAAATAGGCTGTGTCCAGTGAGTGGACAGAGCTGCTGTATTTGGTTTAGCTTTCTGGGAACAGATGGTGAAAACTAAGATGTGATGATCCTGCTGCATTGTTTGTCCGTTACTTTTCCTGGCTTTTTGTTTGTTTGTTTGTTTCCCTTCTCTCATTCCTTCTGTTTTCTCCTTCTTGCCACAGGGCTATTCCCATAGGGTTGTAGAGCCCACCTTGTCGCTGACACACACCACAACGTTTCACTTGCTTGCACTGTGTTTTTCATGCACGTTGAGGCTGCACTCTCTTTTTCTCTCTCTTTCTTGCGTCATCACAGTTGTATTTGGCTGCCATGGACAGTAGCAGCCATATGAGCTGGCAGCTTAAGCCCTCGGACAGTGCACGGACATACTGGTAACAGCGCCCGCAAATGGAACAGGTACTGGAAACAAGGTCCTTCTTGCTCAACCCCTTCTCCACTCCCAACCACTCCCTTCATCCCTGCACTGTTTATCCCAGGCCAGTGCCTTTTATTTCTTCACATTCCTTCCCTCTGCACCTCCCACCCCATTCCTTCCTGCCAAGGGTTAAAATGAAAATTTTTTGCTCTGGTGCAGACTCAAGGAGCAGTATCAGCCTTGCAAAGGCTTCTGGTGCACCTTGTGAGGGTTATGGGTGCCCAGACCTCACAAAAGCTAACTCACAGGCAGCTTCAACTCAGCGAACGTGCTCCAGAACAACTTGAACTCTTAGTACTGAGTGCTGCTTGAATGTAGAACTAACCTTGCACTTCAAATACGGAGCAGAAGTTCTGTCATCACAAGAAGCTGCTTTCTAGAAGCAAAAAGGGACAATCTAGCAGCTTTTCAGTTGGAACTGGTTGTCTTAATTCAGCTTTTGGCTTCCCTTGAGCCCCACTGCTGTTCTGTTCATCTTGACTGGCCACAACAGCATGTGCCTGAAAACCACCAGTACTTACCTGCTATGAACTTTTGGTTCCTCAGTAGAATTTTAAATTGGTTCAAGGATCCTCACTGGTAATGGTGGCCTGCGCTGAAGAGTTACTTCATTGCCTGTTAAAATCCATCTGCAGCTTCTCCTTTTGTCCTTGCATTTAAAGTTAGAAAGGAGCAAGTTTTAAATAAATAAATAAATGCCCTCCTTAAGGGTCCAGACATAATCACTAAGATCTATTTCATTCTGTTTCAAAACCTTTTACTGTTCTGTTTGTTTTGTGTGTCCAAATCATTCCTATCCATGTCCCACAGGCTCTGTGAACAGGGTCCTCCTAGTACCATTTCACTGTCTGGTCTCCTAATGGGCTGTAGTTGTTGATGTTCTCCAAGAGAGCCAGTATTTCCCTTGCTGTGGTCCATGACAAAGCCACCTGCCTACAGAAAGAGGAGGTGGTCTGCATTAAGTCTTGTAGTCTTTTTAGCTTGGTTGAACCTAGGGTATGGTTAATGCTACCAGGCAGCTCACCTGGTATGAAGGGTAGTGCTCTGTCAAGGAACCTACAGTCACACAGGAACTGGTGGTTCCAGTTGGACAAAGGCTCTGTTACTTTTGGCTCGTGCAATCAAAGACCTATATCTTGCATTCTGTTTCCAGAAATACATGTCCATAAAGCTGCTGTTCCTTCTTTTCTGCTGGTCTGGTGGGGGCTTTTGTCAGCCTTGCACTGGATTCCTTCCTGTCATGTTGCTGCTTGGTCCGCGTTCTTGCTGCCTCTCGCCGTTTGTCTGCCTGCGTGTCTTGATGCCCTCTGCCATGGTGCATGAATGCAAACTTGTCTTGAAGCATGGTGCTAGCACCCTTGAAAGAGTCACAACTTCCTTTGGTCTTAAGTCTTGCAAAGATTGCTGTTGGGCATCGGCTTATGGTGGGCTTTCTGCTTTTTGGTTGCAGCAGGTGGTGGTGTAGTGACGTTAGATGAGTCTATTCCATGAAATAAAATACTGCTTGTTGGCAGAGGTACGTGGGGGGAATTCTAGTGTCTTCATTCTGGACTTGAAATCTCCTCTCGGCCAAAACATGACCTGATCGCAGTCTGCACTGTCTTCTGTTTACTGAAGGTCACACCCAGAGTTTCATGTGGCTGTCTGCAGGGCTAAGAAAAAGGCCTTGCATTCCTTCCGAGGCTTTAAAAGCCAACAAAGCAAACAGAAGCTCTGTTCTTTTGACATGGAAAACTGAAGTCCCTTTGAATTCAGAACCCGCTGGCTGGAATTGCCTGTTTCCCTGCATCTTCTACCTCCCATGCCTAATGATACCAAACCCTGCGTGTTTACTGTGCTCTTGCTATTTGAGAGGTGGATCCACATTTAAGAACTTGGATCCAGGAGCTTTGGTCTTTATTGAGTTACCTGAATAGCTCTGGCAGGAAATCAAAGTCAAAGTAGCTGAAGAGAGATACCTGTGGTTTTTTTAACCACAAATAGTTAATGGTTTCTACTCAGACTCATGGTTTCATGTAGTAAGTGATCTTCCAGCATAGCTCAGTTAGCTGTGAAGTACTCAGTCTGCACAGTTCACAGGAGCTGGTGCAATTTGTGGTCTCAAAAATTAACTGATTATTCCCATTTTTGTTTTGCAACCAATCATTCCTTTTTACCCAGGCTGTGTGTGTAAAGCACCTAACTAGTGTGTGCTGGCAAACCATACCTATAAAAGTTTGTGCCCTCAACAAGGCTGAATGTGAAGGGGAGCCTCTTTTTTTTCTTTTTATTTTTTTTTTCTTTGAAGAAATAGAAAAATGAACTTGTGTGCAATCAGCTGTGTTTGTCCTAGCTGCCTGGAAAGTGAGAGGTGTGCTGCATTGAATAGCACAAGCTACCAGCAGAAATGCTAACAAGAAGTCTTTTAGGCACTCTTTGTGGAAAAGCTGACAGTGTGGTGAAGGTATGGGTCGAAACTTGTCCTCTGTGCTGTTTCTGAAAGGGTAAATGAGGGTGTAGAGGCACGTGGGCACTTGAGCCAGGAGTACTGGAAGAATGCATTGTGCATGTTCTTTAACCTTCTATGAAAGCTCCTCTTTAAAGGAAACTAAATGCTACTGTACACCTTACAGCTGTGTTAAGCACTGTACCCAGGTTACCTCAGAGTAGAGCCCAAGACCTCCTTAGCTTTGGATTTTGCTCAGGCTTAAAGCAAATTAAGCTTTAAACTGAATTAGAATTACTTCATAAAGGAGTGTAAGACTTACTTTAACTATGGACAATATAGTTTGGTTTCATATTTGTGTGACCAGCAAGTGTCTGCTGATACATCTTCACCTGCTGGCCTGCCCACACATTGGAATCTGTGTATTCCACAGCATCTTCCCAGCAGAGGATGCAGTGAAGGACTTGAATGAGGCACTACTGTCAGTAGCACATGGAGCAAAGCATTCCTACATGTCTAATGCAGTGACTGAAGATCTGACACATGCTGGTAGAGCTGTGCTGGTTGAGAGGTGTGCAGTAGAGTGTTAGTTCTCTACTTCCAGGTTTCAATCATACTTAGTATAGTCATTAAGAATACACTTTGACACAAGAAGCTGGTTCAAACTGTAATGGGAAAAGGCACAAAGGCACAAAAATCCTGAGTTAAGGAGAGAATATCAGCCCTAACTCTGACTACTCCGAGTCTTGATTTGTTCCTCGTGGTGGATTGCAGGTAGGTTTTGAATGTAAAATGCTCTCTGCTTGACTATCCAGATCTCATGTTCCTGATTACTGTGTTTTAGTGAAACTTAAACAACTGTGGGGTGTTTTCTTGGTGGAAAAGGAGTGAGGAGTGAATTATCTTTTTTTTTTTTCCCGCCTCTGTGATGGATGTGCTTTCTACATCCTTGAAATGCAGTTCAAGTGGCACTTCTTGATTTAATTTTTTTTTTAATGCTCTGTCTTGCATGTTGTATGCTGAACCTATATGACTTGCCCAGAAATATGCACAATAACCTTCCATGATCCAAGATGTTATTATTTTTTTCTAAGTACTTCTTACAAAACCTTAGCACCTGGAAGTTCTCTGCTCATACTCATCTCCTATCCCATGTCACTGTAGAGAATATAAGTGGAGAATGAGCAACCAGATGCATTTTTCCTTCTAAGACTCTCTTCCTGGCATGATGCTTGGCTGGTAATATCAGCATTGCACTCTCTGACAGGTGCCCTGCTTACTCCATGTTCTTTAACTTCTGAGCCTCTCAGAGCCTGTTGGGTTAGTCTTGTGTTTTAATAATGCCCTAAACACTAATCACATTTAATAAACTGCATAGAACATAGGCCTTAAACTAGCTCAGCTTGGTCTTTTCTACCTTTTTTTCCTTCTCACTGACAAAAGACACATCTTAAAGACAAAGAACAGATTGTACCCTTTGTCTTCTAAATATAGATGCCATTTCTGGGCCAGAGTTTTATATTAAGATCCACATTCTGCAGAAAGTTTTCCAATTATGGAAGGCACTAAGAATTTGAGTGTGGAAATAAGCCACAGGTGCCTTCATCTTGTGCCCATGGGGTCAGCTCTGCTGAACAAGCTGCTTCTGTCTTCTATTGTGCAGATGCTGAGCCCGGGTCAGCCTTTGAAGGAAAAAAATGATAAAATACTATGAATTCTCTGAAAACCCCCTTGGACAGTGAAGCTTTTGAGATTCTAAAGATGCCTCGTAATGTTCTTTCCCAGTAGGCAAGACAAATCATAGCTCCTGGTGTGGAACTGCCTTTCAGTTGTCTCTCTGCCAGCTTAACCAGCTATTTTATGTGGTTCAGTTTTAAAAGTGATAAAAAGTTAGTATGCTGAAGAGCACTCTTGGGAATTAAGATGTGGGTATTACAGAATTATTCAAGCTCCAGCTGGTATAAAAAGAGGAATAAAATGTCCAACCTCGTAGCTTGGCTGTTAGTATCATGGAAGCAGAATCCCAGAAGCAGCAATGTGGTCATGATGAAAGCATTGAGTGCATTGGCATAGAGGGGCAAAGTCTTTTGTTCTTAGTGCTGGGTATTGTTTACTTGCCTTTCAGCTGGTTATTCAAAGCTCAATGGCATGTGTTACCTCAGTAGCCTCTGGGAGCTCTTTTGGATTACCTTGCTTAGAATAAAAAAGAAAGCAAAAACAACCCAGCAAGCCAAAACAAACCCTCTCATCTCTCTGACTTTCTCTTCCTACCCCCAAGCTGGAGTCTTGTCTACTACTATGCAGTATGCAGGTTGAATCCCAAGCCCCGGTGGACTGTTATCCATCTGAGAACAGTTAGCTAATATCATCTTGTTTGATGGCAGCCTGTTTCCAGCCTGGCAGGGTCTGTTCTTTCTTGGGCATTAACTGATCAAAGATTCATTCTTCCACACTTTTCTTTCAAACTGCCCATCTGTGATGCATGCAGTCTTCTGATGCCCTCAGTGCTGTAGACTGCAGTGTAAAAATGCAGTGCACACTCATTTTCTTTCCAGCCTCCTTTGCTGGCATGGTCAAAAGCCATAGCACAACTAAGAGAGGGTGAAGGTGTGAGGTGTGTTCTTACATCTGCATCATTTCCATTTCCCTCTCTTCTCCCAAGCAAAGTGTGCCATATTTCAACTCTGTGGCTACTGGATTTCCTTCTCTGTAGAGAGCTTGAGTAAATCATTAGCCCCTCTGCACTGACCTGGCCAGCAGGCTGATAGAATGTTACTCAGAGTGGACTACACAGTGACTTCTGAAACTTTCCTTGTCAGACTGAGCCAGCATCTCCTTGGTATGCTCGCTGTAAATCCAGACTGTTTTGTGATGGGAGGTGGTCCTAATCTGTGGTTCCATGTTTACATTAGTCATTCTGACTGACTTTTCTCTTCTGTTTTGTTTTTTTGTCTTGTCTTCTTTCAGTACACCTCCAGCATGAGAGCCAAATACCTCGCCACCAACCAACCTCGTCCAGATGCTGGCAGTGTGCATTAAAGTGAAAAAGCAAAAGCAAAAAAGCAAACAAACAGACAAAACCCACATGTGCAGTCAGACTAAACAATGTGCCAACTGCTGTGCCCCCCTGCTGTCCTCATAGAACAATCCTGCTGTTCTGCCCAAAATCCAGGGCAGCTCCTTCTGTTTCTCCAGTCCAGACCATCCCTCCAACCTGGTACCTACCCACTGGAGTGGAAGCCCCTTCTGAATTTAAGCCTCCACCTTGTTGTGCCTGATGTGCAAGAGAGAGCAAGCACATGCAGGCAAGAAATGGGAGCCAGCTGCCTGGGGGCCAGCTTACTAGAGTAGTCTGTCAGAAAAAGTTGGTGAATATCTTCTTCCCCATTTTTTCCCCTTCTGTTCCCCAGAGGAACTCGGTGAAAGATGGTGGTAGATCTTCTTCACTCTGCAGTGAGATCAGCAGCCTGGCAACCCCTGAGGAAGCAGAGGCTGGTGCCCATGGCTAGAGGGGATGCTGAGTCAATGCACAACATGGCATTTTTGGTGGGAGTCCTCTGGTCTGATGCTCTGCGTGAGGGAGGAGGGAAACCCCTGCCTCACCGTGTCACTGCATATCCGCTGTCATTTGGGAGCCAGGGGCTCTTCTAGAGCAAACCATTCCACTGCCCTGGTTAACTTTTTTTTTTTTTTTTTTTTCCCCCCCTTAAATCCATTAAGAAAATGCCTTTTTCTTTTTGACTATATCTAGCATGTGAAATCTTGAGGAGGAGCAGGGGGCCCCAGCACCAGTCAACTATCCTGAGCTCTCTGCTCTGTCAGGGAAGCCCAGGTACTTGCAGATGGCATTCTGGGTGCTGCCTTTCTGAGGCTGCCACACAGATCAAACAGGAGTCAGCCACCCACTTGGTGCCAAATTTGCCCAGAAAAAGACTTGCAAGGCTCGATGGGGCTATTTTTGCACTGAAGAGTACCAGCTCTCTGATGCTAGATCTTACGGGACAGGGAGGCTGGAAGCACCAATGGATTGCTAGCAAATGTGAGGTCCCCCTGCGGGAGTGAGACCTCTGAGCTCTGCTGGACTTCTTTTGTTACGATTTGCAGCACAGGGTTGCTGAACTGGCATTGAAGGAGGTTTTTGGAGCCTCAGTTCTAACAAGCTCTCAAGATTGTCAGTTTATCTTCCACATTCCAGAGTCAGAAACCAAACTGACACCTGAAGAACATCACAACTTTCAGAACAAGTTTCTATTTCATTCTATTTTCTTTTGTTTTGTTTCTCAAGGCACATTGCTAACCACCATCTGACCATATTAAGGCACATGTAAAGCATCTTTCTAGACAGGAGGCTGAACAGGGCTTGCAAAGAGGCAACTGGATGCCTGCAGAGGGCAACATCCTCCACTGGTGCTGTACTTTCCACTGAAGAGCAGTGCTCCAATGGGCACTGACAGCTTCCTCCTGGAAGAGAAGACTGCCTCTTGAGAGGTACTGTCCAGTACTGCCCTTTCAGCAGGGTAACAGTTCCTTTTTGTCTTTTTACCTCTGAGCAAGGGCATCTCAGTGTGGCTGCTGAGTATTATCTTAAATAACCGGCAGAGGAAGTCAAGTGAGCAACATCTCTCAAACTGGAGTTGAGCCACTGGCAGAGGCAGTTTGTCTTCACCTCAGTGATGTTCAGACTTGGTGTCTGTTTACCCCACGGTTGCTGTATGGGGCACAGAATCTACCAACCTGCCTTTACTCCAGCCAGTTGCCTTTACGCAGTGAGGAAGGAATTGCTCCTAGCTAAGTAGGAGCTGTAAAGTGGTACCAGCTCTGTGGAAGAGCAAGTTTTGAGACTCCTCTTAAGACAGAAACCGCTAATAGAGGGCAAGAGCTGTAGGCCAGCAGTTACCATTCAAAGGAGTGAGATAGACGGGGAGGAGGCACCACCGTGCAGACAGGAAGAGAAGGTTTTGGCAAAAACTTGTCACTTCACCATAAATCTGGAAGCAGGATTTTCTTGCTCAGGAGTGAGCATATGCCCTTTCAGACATGTTTGATGGGCTTCACACTGAAACATACCTCTGTGTTATCAAATAACAGGGGAAGGGCAATGCAGTCACAGGTGTTGCGGAGTGACGCTGTGGTTCATGAGCACCAAGGTTTCTACCCTGTCTTAAAGCCTACCAGGAGAGCTGGGTGTGCAAGCTTGAGACATGATTAGCTTGCAGGACCTGAAGCATGCAACTGCTGTCTGTGGGGAACTGAACCTTCCCTTTGCTTTGAAGAAAGAAGCAAGAGCCATATAATCCTTATTAGACTGAGTTGCTCTGCCATCACCTCTCCTGGCAAGGATGTGCTTGGATTGCTACATACACAAAATTGTGGGCAAGCTGCCCTAAGCTCTGCGGCCCAGTCCTCATTGGAGGCTGGAGGGTGTGGGGAACCCAAGTGCTTTGTGTGCTGACTCTTGTGTATACAGAATGCATCCTGAACGTGCGTGTGACTGTACTTTGGGTTGGATCTGAATTGTCACAGTGGTACTGTCTGTGCCAGCAGGGCTGCCAGGGGAGCAAGCCTATGTCTTTTTGTTTGCAGCATCTGATGGAGCAGCCACCTCGACCTGCTTCCTTCCAAGGTTTGGTGTAGCCATTCTCAACACTCAGAACAACTTCTAACAATGTTTGGGGCTTGCAGCAAGGCGCAGATGTGGAGATACGTGCTCTGTGACTTCAACATATAACTGGAAAGAATGTTACAGAGCTAACCTTTTGCTCTCTGGAGGCCAGCATAACATGACTGCAGTGTGAGCTGTGTACCTTTGTCCAGCCAGCACTTCCTTTACTTGACATGGATATTGCACTTTTGTAAAGCATCCTGGAACTCTGCTGCCCCGCTGCATGCTGTGCAGAGCGCTGGATAGGAAACACAGACAAATGGGTTTCTTTTGGTTTATTATTATTGCTACTCTTTTTTTTCTTTTCATTTCTCCCCCCTTTTCTTTTTTACTGGAACCTTGAGCAACAGTGTGGCATTTCTGCAGGCTGATCTGAATAGATCTGCTGAAGAACAGATGGCCTTTGCCTATTCTTATGGCTGCGACATAATCAGTCTCATCCATATGGTCACATTTTGTCTGAGGAGTGGACTTTCAAAAGCCAAGATCTCCCAGACTCTGTGCCTCCCTCTTGGGTGAACAGCAGGTGCTATCTGGCGAAGACTCATCTGTTCTAGATGGCATTCATGGTCGAGGGAGCCCAAACTCTTCAAGCTGTAGGAGGGAAAGCTGTAGAGACTTCTCTCTCTTCCATCGTGTGTCTCTGTTTTTAATGTGACAAAATGCCAAGGCCATATCACTTGGTGTGTCCCAGCTGACCTTATTGGAACCTCACTCATGTTACTGGTTGCTAGCAAAAGGGTCCAGAATTCAGGGGAGAGGAGATTGGCCTCTGGACACCTGGCTGACTGCAAGTTCAAGGCAGCTTGTCCGGTTGAAGGTGACTGCATCAGTGAAGACACTTCATGTTACTCTTTCAGAAGCACAAATGTGGGCATTGGCTTGTCTGGTTGGCTTGGTTTATTTCCACTGCATCATCATGAGTGAATGACACTTTCTTTTGGAACTGAGAACTCTTCCAAGCACACAAACATCTCCACAATGTGAAATGTAAATAGCATGTTGGACTCTTGTGTCCAGTGTTCAAGACTGCATTGTAATTGTAAAGGAAACCGAATCAAGACTTGGCTGTGAATTTCTTGTGCTGTCTTGGGAATATAACTGTAGTGTTTGTATCCTGTATGTACTATTAAACTGAGTTCATTTTATGTGCTGATAAAAGGGTTCAAGCTAAGATTTTTAGCATTCATCCATGTATCCAAATGTGAAGGATGGAGTGCTCCCTTCCCCTCCTGTCCTTTTTAAGTTTTCTCCATTTGGTAGGTGTTAATTTTCCATGTACAGTCATCTCAGCCAAGATGCAAGGAGTGTGTTGAGTGGGACGTGGTGCATGGGGTTTTAAGTGCTCCTAAGTTAGGATTTCCATAGCGGTTCCCTGAAAATACATGAAAAGTTTGGCCCTTCAGAGAGAAACCATTTCTCAGGGGCCCATTTAGCCATTGCTCACGAGAGCTTTGGGTGCTGCAGGGTGACAGCAGACAGGACTGGGTGGATACCCTGAAGGGCAAGGTACAGGTATCTCTGTGGAGAAATCCATACTTCACTTCTGGTCCCACCTTCTCTTCCTTCTAGCAGCAACTGCAATGCCATGCTGAGCCCTTTGAAGAAGAGAGAAGTGTCTTGGCTTGTTGATTCCAGCCACCCCACCCCATTCAGAAGTAGGTGAGGTGGGTGAGTTTTCCTTTAGCTAGGGAGAGGAGATGTCTTTGAAGTACTTCCTGCCTGGGGACCGAGGTGAAGCTAAGGTCTTCCCCAGCTCAACCAGGCTGTTAGTGTAACTCAGTGAACATCTCTGGGTGGGAGGGGAAAAACCCTCAAGGGAGATACTAGGGAATAGGTTTAATGCCTCAAGAGGACACCTGACAAGACTTAATCTGTGCTTTTAACCAGGTGACTTCTTTCATGGCAGCCTACTCCCCCTTCTCTAGGAGTTGTTTGTATGCATGCTATGGATGGCTTCCCTAGTCATTCCAGGAAGCCCAGCAAAAGTGTGGGATGTTTTGGTAGCAGTTCCTAGATGGCTATCAAGTGATCTGTGCTTTTTGGGGGGCATGGGATCACCTGCCCAGCCGTGATGGTGAGCATGTTGCCCAGCTGGGAAGGAAAAAAAGGGTTATTGGTGGCCTGGAGCTCCCGGGTGCTCACCCAGCCCCTGTGGCTGCATGCATGAACTAAGTGGAACATAAATTGATGTACAACCAGAAAGTTCAAAAAAATTCCTTACCTAAAGAGGATAACTGTAGCATGAAGCTCTTAGGTGCTCTGCATATTTAATACCACATTGCTCCTCACTATGCAATTCCCAACTCCTTCCTTCCTTCCTAGTTCCTCCTCTAATCTCACATCAAGGCTTCTCCAGTAGCCTCTCTGTGCAGGAGGCCACTGCAGTCCCCAGAAAGGTTCATTCCTTCCATTGTCCTCTGCATCAGGTCCAGCTGCCCAGCCATCATCGCGTGCCTCAGGTCCCTTGCTAACAGGAGGCCCCATGAGTTTTAGTCACATCATCCAGAGGGAAGTTTGTTTTCTTGGACACTGTGCACAGAAACCTACTGGTGAACATGTACCTGGCCTTTTTGTAACTTTTTCTGTTCTTTCTTCTTAACCATAATGGTTGTATATCATACCACTTTATATACATATATAATATATAAATATATATAATTTTTTTTTTTTTTTACAACTTTGGACCTGCTAGTTTCTTTCAAGTGTTCCTGCACTTAACCCAAAATGTTTTTAAATCGTGAGGATTCAAGAGGATTGAGCCCATTTTTTGTATCTTTACTTTTAATTCTGTAGTTCTCTTGATTGTAATGTAGCTATTTTTTACTGTAACTTTTCGGTTTGCAAATACTAAACAAAAAAACCTTAAATGTAATTTCTGTGGTTTCTATTCAGCTTGGGTTTCATGTTTTAAAAATAAACAATTTAAAACCACTATTCCTCTTTATTGATTCTTATTTTTTCTCTCTCACTTTTTTTCTCTTTTTAAATCTTATTCATAAACCTGCCTGAAATTTTGTTATCTTTCATACATTGTGGTAGATCCGTGAAGTGAGGATGGGTAATGGTGCTATGAAGCAGAGGATGGATGAAAGAGGGACATTAGTGCCAGAAACCAAATGGTTGGTGTCCCTCCTGCTCTGTGAGATAACTGTTGCACAGGCTGCTGCCAGAGCTGCTTTGTTCCTTTGCTCATAGTTTTCAATCTGATCTACTTGCTGTTAGAAATCACAGACTTTGGGATTTCTGATCCAGTTTGAAGANTTGGGGGGCATGGGATCACCTGCCCAGCCGTGATGGTGAGCATGTTGCCCAGCTGGGAAGGAAAAAAAGGGTTATTGGTGGCCTGGAGCTCCCGGGTGCTCACCCAGCCCCTGTGGCTGCATGCATGAACTAAGTGGAACATAAATTGATGTACAACCAGAAAGTTCAAAAAAATTCCTTACCTAAAGAGGATAACTGTAGCATGAAGCTCTTAGGTGCTCTGCATATTTAATACCACATTGCTCCTCACTATGCAATTCCCAACTCCTTCCTTCCTTCCTAGTTCCTCCTCTAATCTCACATCAAGGCTTCTCCAGTAGCCTCTCTGTGCAGGAGGCCACTGCAGTCCCCAGAAAGGTTCATTCCTTCCATTGTCCTCTGCATCAGGTCCAGCTGCCCAGCCATCATCGCGTGCCTCAGGTCCCTTGCTAACAGGAGGCCCCATGAGTTTTAGTCACATCATCCAGAGGGAAGTTTGTTTTCTTGGACACTGTGCACAGAAACCTACTGGTGAACATGTACCTGGCCTTTTTGTAACTTTTTCTGTTCTTTCTTCTTAACCATAATGGTTGTATATCATACCACTTTATATACATATATAATATATAAATATATATANCTTTTTAAATCTTATTCATAAACCTGCCTGAAATTTTGTTATCTTTCATACATTGTGGTAGATCCGTGAAGTGAGGATGGGTAATGGTGCTATGAAGCAGAGGATGGATGAAAGAGGGACATTAGTGCCAGAAACCAAATGGTTGGTGTCCCTCCTGCTCTGTGAGATAAGTGTTGCACAGGCTGCTGCCAGAGCTGCTTTGTTCCTTTGCTCATAGTTTTCAATCTGATCTACTTGCTGTTAGAAATCACAGACTTTGGGATTTCTGATCCAGTTTGAAGACTGGCCTGTTAAAATTGAAATGGACAGTTTCAAAAGCACCTCTGAAGAAAAAATGATCAGTGTGGAAAAATGTTCAAAGTGGACATTTCATGAGGACAGACTGAGAGAGTTGGGGCTCTTCAGCCTGGAGAAGAGAAGGCTTCCAGGAGATCTTATGGTAGCCTTCCAGGATCTGAAGGGGGCTACAGGAAGGCTGAGGAAGGACTATTGACAAGGTCTTGCGATGACAGGACTAGGGGCAATGGGTTTAAACTGGCAGAGGGAAGATTTAGACTGGACGTCAGGAGGAAGTTCTTTACAGTGAGGGTGGTGAGATACTGGCAGAGGTTGCCCAGGGAGATTGTGGCTGCTCCCTCCCTGGAGGTGTTTAAGGCCAGGTTGGACAAGGCCTTGAGTAACCTGTGCTAGTGGGAGGTGTCCCTGCCTATGGCAGGGGGTTGGAACTAGATGATCCTTGAGGTCCCTTCCAACCTTACCATTCTATGATTCTATTATTTCCTCCAGGGAAAGCTGCACCAATCCTCCCCTAGAAACGAAGCGGCTTCTACTCGTCCTGAGGAAGGGTGAGGTTCGGCAGGGGGAACCTGGATGGGGGCACAGGGCTAGGCTCATCTCTGCTGTGAGGGATCCTCATGCCAGGGGTCTCCAGGAGCTACAGGCACTGCTGCAGAAGACGCTGGAGCAGCTGGGGAATGTGTACATCAGGCTGTGCACACAGTGTGTGTGATGCACCTCCTGAGCTGCCTCTGCCGCTTTGCTTATGCTACACTGGAGCAGCGGTGAACAGGAGCAGTTTGTTCTTCACAGCAGAAGTACAAGTGTGGAAAAATGGTATGGGGGGAAGGGGTACACCACCAGTTCAGCCCAGTGAGGGTGTCCCTCTCCACAGGATGCTGCAATGTCCGTACCTGCCTTTGGTAGCATCAGGCAGGGAGCTGGGGGAGCTCAGCGTGGGCTCCTCTTTCTCAGCTCTGCCTCAGGCTATCGTGGGCTCCTTTTTAGCTCTTCCTTTGTACTGCTCTCTGATCGTGGGCCCACTCTGCTGCAGCTCTGTCAGGGAGTGAACTAAACCACTGTAAATCCCTTGATCTTCTCTCTCCCTGATCCTCCCAGTCAAACGGAGGGATTGGGCTCCTGCCTCCATCCTGCACTATTCTTGCCTCAACCTCAGCCCATCCCTCACCATCTGTGGGTCTCTGGGAAACTCCCCACCACCAAACTGCAATAAAACCAAACAGCATCTCCTGCTGCCAGATACCCCAGTGCCTGAACCCTTAGGACAGGGTTGGAGGGATAGGCTCAGCTCCTCATGCAGGAACAGGGGTCTTTTGGAGAAGAGCAAACAACTATGAAGTGGGAAGATCATGAAAAAGCCCTCTGGCAGCTTTTGGTGAGAGCAGATAGCTCCAGCAGTGTTGCTTGTTCTTTGTCTGACTGCAGGTTAAAGCAGAAAGCTCCCAAACTCCCCAGCGATGCTGAAGCACCAAGCTGATGGTCCTGGATGTCACTACTAAGCAGCAGAGGCAATTTGAAGGCTACTGGGAGGGAACTGCATCACCCTTTGTCACAGTTGGGTTCCCAGGCACCCTTCTCCTCAGTGCTGCTGGTCCTGCCTCACTCCCTATGGGAGCTGTGGGAAGGCCAGGCTGGTCTAAGCCAGGATCTAACTCAGTCTTTGTGTATGCTTTATATTTCGTTAAGCTCTACAGGTGTTTGTATGGCTGAAGCCCACAGCCACGACCTGAAATCCTGCCCACCAGTGCAGTGCAGAACCACAGAGGACTTCATGCTGCACCGCTCACCCTCGTGGCTCTCAGCAGACAGGAGTTTTCCTCCCTTTGCTAATAACTGACAGATTCACTTCCCTTCTTTTCTTTTTTCCCACCTAAAGGGGGAAACCCACATTTTCCATCTTCATCCCTGGTCTGAGAAGATTAAATCTATTCTCTGGAGTAGTCAAGGGAATCTGATGGCACGAAGGAAAATAAAGCCCCTGTCAGAGTTATGTAAATGTTTCACCAGGTTTATGAGCTCCCACCAGCGATGGGAACACTTGAAGGCCACCTGCCCAGTGACCTTTCCCAGTGCTTTCCAGCCAGCCCAGCCGTTTCACTCATCCTGTTGCATTGCTCCCTGTCCCAGCAGGAGCAGGGTAGGGCTCTCCTGAGCAACACAGAGCTGGGAGAAAGCAAGAGGGGAGGGTAAGTATGTGTTTGAATAAACCTTCCCTTCTGATCAGCCTTCAGTAGTGGTCTGTTAGACCTCTCTGCTTGAAGATAAGGCAGGAGGGATGCCCTGGGGAGATGCTTTCAACAGTGTTTCTTCCTGTGGTGCGCTGAGCTGTGCTAACAGGAGTGTTGCCGCTGGGAGTTGTCAGTGGGTTGGCAGCTGGAAAACCAGCAGGCAGAGATGGTGGCTGTGGTGTGCTCCCTGGGATGCAGTTACTGACTACAAGCCCCATCTGCTGTCGCCTCTCAGGGTGGGAAATAGCCTGTGCTACAGGGAGTGTTTTCTGCAGAACGTGACACTGTGCCTGCAGTGGCTGCTGCTGCTGGAGCCCATCAGGTGTGCTTGAGAGCTGAATCCATGGTTTGCCTTTGGAAGGGCTCTGACTCCCTGTGTATCTGGGAAGGCAGCAGGGTGCTGAAATCACATCATTCCCAATCCCTTCTGAAGCATCCTCATCCCTGAGGAATGACCCCCATCTCCCTATCCCACTCTACCAGACCATCTCTACTTTCAGAAGGTTGTGGCCTCTCCTTGCATTGTGGGGGAGGCCAGGACAGAGAGCTGAGTGTCCGTTGGCCTGCCAGCTTGAAGGAGAAGCCTGGCAGGGGCGAGATTCTGAGCTCTCTGACCACATGGGGATGCTGAAGTCCCGCTCTTGGCGGTTGGAAGGCTTTGCAAGTGGAGACAGCCACGAAAGGGGCAAGGGGAATGAGGCTTCAGTCCAGCCCCAGGGTTCGTCTGAGCTCCTCCACATCCCATGTTTACAGCCCGGCCTGGACCAGCTTGATAGGTCACAGCACCACAGTACAGAGGATGTGACTGCCCAGCATGTTTGCCGGCAGCCTTCACCTGCTCAGGTGGCTGTGCAAGGAAGGAGAGTGGCCTGGCTGTGGCGACCTCAGTCACTGGTCCAGCCACTGTGATGGAGCAGCTGGTCACACTGCCATGTCCTCCTGCTGTTGTGCGGTGGAGAGGGCATGGATGGAAGCAAGAGGGGAAGAACTATTCCCCCTGTGTCTGATGTGTCTATTGCCGCAGGCAGGACTGCAGGGCAGTTTGTCTTGGCTCTGCAGGCTGCCTGGAGCAGGCAGTGTTTCTCACCATGACCTCAGCAAAAATTTCTGCTCAGGGATTTTCAATCTCTCCCTATTCTGTGGAAGGGAGTGGGAGGAAGTGCAGCTCCCTTCTCACTGCGAGGTGTTGCAGATGCTGGTGCTGCAGCCCTTCTCCCACTCACTTCCTCTTCCCACCAGCCGAGCACCACGGCGCTTGCACTCTATAAATCACTCGGTCATTCATGATCAGTTCCAAATGCTGCTGCTCCAGGGCCAGAGGATGGGCTGCTTGGGCAGGGAGCCAGCATGACCCCCATTTTGGAGGGGTTCCTAACAAAACAGCCAATCCTGTGTACCCTTAAAGAAAGGGGGGCTCCTTGGGCTGATGTAGACATGATCAGAGTGTCACTTGATACTGACCGCTGTGGTGGTGTTGCTGCTCTCAGTCCCCTGTCCTTTGCAGCAATGAGCACAATGCTGGCAGCATCCCTCCAGTGAAGCCACTCCAGTCTGGGGGGAATGGAGGGGGACACATCTGCTGAGGAGAAGGAAGGCAAGGTTGGGAGCAGGGCCATACAGCAGTGCGGCTCGGCCGGCAGCACTGTGGGAAGTGTTTTGAGCTGCTTTTAAGATGCTCAGTTCATCTCCTACTCCACTCTTGGCTTGCCAAGTGGCAACAGAAGCAGAGCTGGCCCTGCCAGGCAGCTGAGGTAGACCAGAAGTAGAGGGTGCTGGGAGCTCTGGGCCAGGTGGTGGGAAAGGAATTGGTTTTGATAGATTCAAGGCTGCTTTTACAAGTCAGGAAGAAAAAAAATAACAGAAAACTTTGGAGGGCTTGGGGACTATTTCTTTAAACCATCTGCAGATGATACAGGGGTGGGAAATAGTAGAAAGGTGAAAGAAATAAAGAGGATGTGGGCAATGTCCAGGAACTGCTGGGGGGTGAAGTGGGACAGGCACTGCACAGCTCAGTGCTATGTCTTGGCCGTCCTGCAGCCATCACTCTCTGCCAGAGGGCTTTGCAACCCCTTGCTCCAGCACATGTGATGCTAGTAGGGGGATTTTAGTGGCCTTCAGCTTCACAAAGGTGGTGATGTGAAGCTTTATGCCCCCACAGAGACCCAGTGCTCTCCTGTCTCAGCACTGGGAAAGGCAATTCTGAACTGCAGCTGGAGTATTGTATGCAGTCCTCAGGCCCTGTGATTTGGCCTCTTTTATGTTTGCTTCCCACAAATATTCCAGTTTGCTGGCCCAGAGCTGCTGGAAGTGCTGCTTCACCCACGTTCTGTCGGTTCCCAACACTGCCTCCCACCCCACAGCTCAAATATTTCTCGCAGCCATCGGTGCCAGGATGGGTGTTTGTCCCTTTGCCATGCACACAGCTCCCCACTGAGTAAGTCCCCACGCCACGAAGCTCCCGTGCTGCGTCCGGGCTGGGAACACAGTGGTTCACACAAAGTCCAGGATATGGAGTGACTCAAATGCAAATTAAAACAAAAAAAGGAGGTGGAGGAGCAGCAAAAAGGACTAAACCAGCCTGTTACTCTCTGCCCTTCATGCTGCAGCTACCCAGGGACAGGGAAAGCTTTTGGCTGGCCATGGCAGTGGAGCATCCCTTGGGTATGGTGGTGGTGGCACAATGCTAGAGCATCCCTTGGGCACCATGATGTCGAGAGCAGTGGTCCCTACATAACAGTGGCATCCCTACTGAGCTGGGCTTGTCCCCACCCCAGCATCACCCACAGGCACTCTCCAGAAGGTGCAGGCGCCGTGTCAGCTGCGGAGCTGGCGGCAGTAAACAGGACGTCCCACCACAGCGCCGGGGTGCAGATGAAAGCAGGCTGGCCTGAGGAGCCTGCCAAGTATGCGAGAGCAGCAGGACTCTGCTTTTGTTTTCCTTTTGTTTATTAATGTGTGTATTTATTTACTTTTCGGCCCACGAGTAGGAAGGGAGGAGAGAGAGTCTGGGAGCCTGCTGTGGGATAAAGCAGTGTGCTGCCTGCCTCTGTTCCCAAAGGCTGCGTGGGGTGGGCTGCTTTGCTGTTTCTTTGTTTTCCTAATTTTAGTTTCATTTTCTTTTATTTTTTATTCCACCAGCAACAAAAGTGTTGCACCATACCCAGCAACCCTTCCCTGGCCTTTACCCCAGGCAGGGGGCTCCTGCTCCTTGCAGCAGCAGCCCAGCCCTGTGCCACAGCCTCCCATGACTCAGTGGGTCCTTAACACAAGCTTTGGGCTGGTTTAGGCTGTGAACAGGACCCTTACACACAGCCCTGCCTTTGGAGAGGTGGGTGCTGCCCCATCCCAGCCACATCTCCCCAAGTCATAGCAAGTGACTGAGCAGAAGGAAATGGCTCCAAATTGCACCCGTGGAGGTTTAGGTTGGATATTAGGACCCATTTCTTTACTGGCAGATTGGTCAGGCATTGGAACAGACTATACGGGGGGGTGGTGGAGTCACCACTCCCAGAGGTATTCTAGAAACATGTGGCCATGGCACTTGGGAACATGGTTTAATGGCCATGGTGGTGTTAGGTTGACATTTGGACCTGATGATCTTGGAGGTCTTTTCCAACCATAACAATTCTATGATCCCTCCCAGGGGACAGCGGGAGGGCCAGCCTGCAGAAGAGGCGACAGCATCACTGCTGGGAAGTGTCCACACCACTGGAACCACGGCCCACAAGCAACAGGAAAGCGCACGGGCAAGCGGCGGGTGACACATCTCCCTGTGCCTGGCACAGCTCCTCTTCCCTGACCCCATCCCGGGGTGGGGAGAGGAGAGCAAGGGACACAAAATGCTACACTCACCACACAATCCCAGCCCTCAGCATGGTGGCTTTGCAGGATTTGTTGTTCAAGCTCCCCTTTCTCCCAGGGAGGTTTTTGTGTGCTCGTGGGTTTTGGGGAGCAAATGAGTCAGCTGCCCAGGACAGGATTTGCCACAGTGGCCCTAGGGCTGCAGTTTTGGGGGGATTTTTGGGGGTTGTCTGAATGGTGAGTGGGTGTTGAGGGTGGTTGTTGTTTTAGCACAAACTGACTTCCTGCTAGGCTGTATTTTTAGCAAGGCCAACCCCTGATAACCCAGAGATTCAAACGAAGCTGTGAAGTGAGTAAGTGTGCCTTGAAAGGAGGGGGAAAGGAAAAAAAAAAAAAAGGTGCTGGGTATGGAGGAAGGTGGGGGGAGGAGAGGATGGTACAGGTGAAACTGGTACCAGTGTGGCACAAACAGAGCTGGTTTTGGAGTGAGAGGTAGACCTTATCTTGTTTCCACAGCCCATTAAAGTCGGGGTTTGTTACTGGGTGGGAGTGCTTAATGTTGACTGAAACAGCGGGGGGGCAGGAGGGCTGGAGCTCAGCCCCTCGCAGCCCCCAAATCTTCCCACGCAGACGCCTGCCTGCCGGCTGTTAACAGCATCCTGCTAACAACCGGCTCTCACCTCACCTCACCCCCGCCACCTCCGCTCCCACCGCAGAGCCTGGGAAAATCCAGCCTCAAGGTGCCAAGCCCTGACAGAGCCTTTTGGAGAGGGAAAGGAGGAGAGGACCCTCACACCCTGGGATGCAAATGGCCAGCAGATCCCAGTACCCGTGGGAAACGGAGGGATGTAGGTATAATCCGCCGTGGGTGCATCCCTGAGAGCTTCTTTGGAGGTGATAACAAGCACGGGGGGAGCAAGGGGTGGTCAGCACACTTCATCCACAAAGAAACACCAAAGCCCAGGACCAGGTGACTATGGTCAGCAAAAAAGCTGCTTTATTGGTGATGGCTCCCACGGGAACCCTGTGGCAGCAATCGGGTTCAGGTCCCTGAGAACACACTGTCCATGTTGGTTCCCCATCCCAAATCTATTGCTTTAAACACATCCTAGTTACAAAAAGCACAGAGTGACGTTCCAGATACTGGAACATATAAATTAAGGGAAGTGATAGTTACAAGACATTGCCATTTTTTTTTTCCTTCTTCTTTCTTAAACAGATTATCAAAGGCTGGAGATTTCTTATTATTTGTTTTTTCTGATCCACAGAAAATGTATAAAAAGCATTTTAAAATCTACATATTTCTCTATGTTTATGGTTTGGGATTTTTTTTGTGTATTTTTTTTTCCTCTTTTCCTTTTTTTTTTTTCCTTTTTTCCTTTTCTTTTTTTTTTTTTCCTTAAAAAAAGGCACAGTAAAAAATACTGGCACAATAACATATTTACAGTGCACCCATTATGGGCTATTTTCACTCAGCTTCAGGTTGGAAATGTTCAGCTCCAGCTCAGCCCATTTACCACAAAGAGGTTCAGGGCTGGTGGCAGCAGGCAGGGCATGGGGGTTGAGAGGTCCCTCTCACTCCCCAGCTGAATCTCTCCCTAGCAGGGAGAGAGTAACAGTCAGGCTGGGAAACACTCCCTGCCCATGGCAGGTCCCAATCCAACTGAGTGCCTCTTGGATGCTCTGACAAGCCCAGCAGCAGCCACAGCCAGGCCAGGGATGGAGAATGTTGTGGCCCCATGGCAGAGCTGAAGACACCAACCTAGGCCCTGGGTGGATCTTGCAAAGCTGCTTGACAGAGGCGCAAAGAGGCAGCACTGAAGGGAGACTCCCACAAACATCTCCCACACCACACTGGCAGGTCCAGGAAAGCCCTCCACCTGCCCTCCATATTTATAGAAAGTCTTTGCATTAATCTCTATAAATAGGGCATGGATCAATGCTGCCAGCAATGCTTCAGCCAGAGGCAGGGAGGTCTGGGAACTGGAGCCAACAATGTCAGCTCACAGCCCACACCACCATCTCCCTCCAGTGCAGCCATTGAGCACCCAGCAGCTCTGCAACACCCTAGGAGCAGCATTGGCCATGGCTGGGAGGCTTCCTCTGCCCACTCTCTGCCTGCAAACCGAACCAGTGAGCAAAACTCGCCTGTGACCCTTCACTGGAATTGGGAGCTGGAGCTTTGATGCTGAGATTTTGGGATTGGGAGAAAAAGTGGGATGGATGAGAGGTTGTGGAAGTGGAATGGGGGTAGAGGCAAGGGTGGGAGGTACACACAAAAAACCCTTAACATTTGGAAGGAACGAAAAAAGGAGAAGCAAGCCCGGGGGAGGCAGAGCCCCGCAGCGCCTGTGGTCGCTCCCCACGCATGGCGTAGGGCCCACCAGCATCACAGGGATGCCCAACGGTTAAGTGCTCAGGACCCATCCCCTCTCCACCCTCCTGGCCGGAGCAGGCAGTGGGCATGGGCAGCCGGGCAGGCAGGGCAGGGCACAAGGGGACAGGGGGACAAGGGGCCGCACAGCAGCCTTCAGTACACACACACTGTGCAATACCACAGCAACGACGTCCGTCCGTCCGTCCGCCTCGCGGCGAGGCCGGACTGACACACCCGCACTCAGGTCCCGCACGCCCGTCGGATACCGGGGAAAGGCAGGACGAGGTTGGAGGGGACTTGCGCCTCCTAGTAAACCACGTTGGCAGGGCACCACGGCGTGTCGGGGTACAGCAGGCAGTGCACGGAGCGAAACCTGCAGGGGAGAAGAGCAGTGCTGAGCATGGGGCAGTGGCGGCTCCACATCACCTCAGAGCTGGGGAGGGAAGGGCACAGAGAACCCCATCTCACCTGGATGGGTCCTCCTCAACGGAGAAGGCTCCCTTCATGTGAATGGAGTTGCGCTTGTTTTCAAACATACCGTAGCTTAGTGTCACCTGGTGGGGAGAAGAACAGGCGGGTCAAGCAGCCAGCACGGTCAAGAGGGTCAAACAATTCCCCCTGTTTCCCAAAGCCTCCTGTCACACTCTGCGTCGCCCCGCAGGGATGGGCTGTGGGGCTCTCCCCTTCTGCCGATGTTGCGGTTGCTTGTCAATAAAGATGCTCAGAGGGCTGGANCTGTGATGTCCCAATCTTTAGGCAACAACATGAAACCAAGTGATCCACCCTGACCCCTCCAACCCGCCCCACGGTATCAGGACAAGGATACCTGTTTGTGGATCTCTGTCTTGGGCACCTGGTGGAGGTTTTCCAGGTGTGAGTGGAAAAGGTTGCTCCTGATAAGCTTCACCCCCAACACAGACTCAATGATGTAGCCGATGGTGCAGTCATCAGGCAGGCGGATCTTCTCCGCGGTGCTCATGAAATGGCCCCCACTGTGGGGAGACAAAGAGGGGCTGCAGAGGAGCAAAGCCCAGGGGATGTGGGCACCCGGCAGGGTCTTGGCTTAGCCAGTGGGTGCCCAGCTGTAATTAAAAGTCAGTTAGGGAGAACCAAAATCCTTTTCAGCTTGTTTGCAGGCCACCTGCAGACACTGCAAGCAAGGCAAAGAAAGCAAGACAGCAGAACACATTCTGAAGTTCATCCCCAAAGTTGTCACCACTCTGTGCCCATCTGGGACCATGACAAGTCCCCACAGGAGAGTGACACCAATGTTCTTACCTGGCCCATGGGCTCATCTTCAGTGCCAGTCCCCGGCTGATGCAGAACCCTGCTCCACCCGTGGCAAACCAGAAATGCACAGGGTGCTGTGAGAGGGGAAGCAATGGCAGTGAGACCTCCTCCCACTGACCAGGGAGCAAACCCTAGCACAAACTAACCCAGCCCCAGCATCTCCTGCCCTGCCTCACCATCTTGTTCTCACTGATCCTCTCCGTAGCCTGGATGGGCCGGTCCAGGCTGGGCTTGCCAATGTAGATGTCCTGCGTGTGGGGGTAGCTGGAGAGCAGCTTCACCAACATCCGCACGTTCACGTAGTTGTCATCGTCCACATGGCAGAACCACCTGTGGTGACAGCAGTGTCACACTGGTCAGGGCAGCTCCCCGGGCAGCTCCCCAGACCCCATGCTGAGATACAGCCCCCAAAATTTGAAGAGGTCAAGCTTACACCGTGCCAACCCCTTACAGCCCTGGGTGCCACTTACTTCCTGCCAGACTCGATGAACTTGTCATACTCCACAGCCATCTTGCAGGACAGAGCCTGGCGGCTGTGGGCAGCTGAGCAGTTGGTGTTGATGACATTCCCTGTAGGAAGAGACAGGGTCCAAGCTCAGCATCAGGGTATCCTGCACCTTCTTATGTATTCCAACAGTGACGCTTCACCACACACATCCCAGGCATGCCAGGGGAAGGAAACCCCCATGGATGTCTCTGATGCTTGGTGACATCCATACCCCATCATTTAGGACAAAGAAGGAATATTTTGAGGAATGGCTTTTGGGTCCACATAAGATAGGTGAATGGTTGGACTTGATGATCTTAAAAGTCTTTTCCAACCACAGCGACTCTGCGAAAGGATGAGCAAGGGATGCTGATGCAGCAGCTGCACCAGACTTGAGCCGTATCCCACGTGCCCACATGCTATGCATGATGCCACCCTGCACCACGTCACCCAAACCTGGGCCACGCACAGCTACCCTGGGAACGAAAGTGTGTCTGTGAGCTGGCTTCTTCAGGACATGACAGCCAAAATCCTGCTCTACTCCCACTGCAAAAGGCAGTGGCCACCTGTTGTTTGCTCACTGGACTCAAAGGCAATCGCTTCCCGGCCTGAAAAGGAATCATTTGCATGGGGACAATAGACCACGCTGACCCTGGCCCCAGGGAAGGGCTGCCAGGGAAATGCTCCCATGGAACTCTGGCCGCATTGCCCATCAGTCGCAGCTCCCCTCAGGCTGCAAAGGCACCTCATCCCCTTAGCATGCTCCCCAGCAGCATCGTCGACTGAGGAGGATACCAGTTCCCAAGAGGGGCTCCCGGGCAGAGAGTGCTTTAGGCACAGCGGAACAAGTTACCTCATTCTCAGCCCACGTCTCTGTGGTGAGGGGTCCTGAGATTAGTGTCTAACCAGGGGCATTTTGACCATTTTCTCAGGGTTCCCAGGGCAAGACCCACACCAGCCATGCTCCCCGCAAAGGGATAAGGGTCACAGACTCACGTGCTTGCTTCTTCAGCTCCTCATCCTCCCCATCTGTGAAGATGAAGGTCTGAAAGAGAAGATGAGGCACCTTTGAGGACTAAGGGGCTGAGGCCACATGGCTTTGGATGCAACAGGGCACCACCGGGCAGCACTGGGAACCAGTCCCTCCAGGATGCCAGCGGTGACAACTTCCTTCTCAACAAAACCAGAGCAGCAACAGAATACTGAGCACCCCCACAATATACCCAGCTTCAGATCAAGAAGGCTGTCAAGCTGTCCCAGCTGGAGACAGCACTCAGCTCCATACCTCACCGGGGTGACAACCCCAGCCCTCTCCCAGCATCCATGCTGAGCATCCTCAGCCTCTTGCCTTTTCCATGGGGCAACAGCAGGCATGGAGATTTTGGGCAACACAAGGGCCGTGCCTACCATGCACCAGAACGTGGCTGGATCTGAGTGGGGACTTCAGACTTTAGCCGATGCGTGCAGATGGGGACGTCAAAGCATTTGCCTGGCATCTCGCCCTGCCCAGGCAGGTGTGTTTGCCTGTGGTGCCAGCTGCCAACTGTGTCCTCACCTGTGTCAACAGCACGTGGCTCTCCCTGGCCACTTGCACAACACCCCACGGCTCCTCTTTGCTCTCTGTGCATCCCCCAGGGGTGGCTGAGCTGGTGCTGGTGGGTGTTTCCCACCAGCCCCCAGAAAGGCGCAGTCCTCACAGTGCCAGGCACCTCCTTGGGCACCTGCCCAGCTGCACTCCTCTATTTACACAGCTAATTCCTGGCATATGCTGCCTGGGAAGGAGGACTGGGGAGGGGGAGCTGCTGTTGGATTTAGGGAAGGGCAAGAAGCGGGAGAGAGTAGGGGGTGGGAAAGGCATTGCCATCAATCAGCGGGCAGCAAACAAAGCTGGAGGAGAGAAACCACAACCAGCTGCCAAGCGCTATTAAAAACCAGACGTGCACAAAAGGGCAAAGGAAGAAAGACAAAAGGGGCTGGGGGGGGAAAGGCAGGAGGCGATGGAGCTGGGGATGATGAATTACAAGTGAGCTGGAAATTGGGTGCCACCCCGCAGCCGGGAACGCGCTGGGGTTTTGTGGTTTGTTTGAGGAGGGGGTACAATAGCAGGGTTGACTTTACTCAGCAGAGGAGAGTTAAGCGGGCAGCGGTGGGTATTAGCATACAGCTGCACTGGTTAACCCGGCTGCCCTGTGTTTGCTCAGGTCCCAGGCTGGGAGGCTGGTGGGGAGAGGCCAGATCTGCAGGAAGGTTGAATGGGAGGGGAGGAGGATGTGTTCCTGGGGACGGGGCTACAAGTGACCTTTGGGGCTTGAAAAGGGGAATAGAAAAAGGGGGGGCAAAAGAAAAAAAAAAAAAGAAAAAGGAAAAAAAAAAAAGATGGAGGAGGTGGGAAGGCAAGTTCACAAGTTCTCATAAATGCACAGCCTGGCTTTTGGGGGGAGAGAGTTCGGCCCCCTCAAGAGGTCAGAAAGGCCTTGAGGAAAGGGTTAAGGGATGGGGGACTGACTGATGATGAGGGTACAGCTGGGGCATGGAGGACTTAGCCCATCAGCTTCAGGGACAGGGATGCCCATCATTGTCATGGCTCAAGGGACACATGGTGGCTGGGGTGGGACAGGCTGTGCATGAAGGAGATTGTTGCCCCCAGCTGCTGCAGGCTCCAGCCGCACCTCAGTGCTGGTCTCCACATGCCCCAGGTGCTCAGGCAGACGCTGGGGGTACAAGCTGAAGCAGGGCAGCAGGAGAACATCCAAAGATGCTTAAGACAACCCCGTCACAAGTCCTTTCTCATCCACCCTGAGCCCCATGGATCCTCAGTACACCACCCCCCCCCACCAAGGCTGTGCCCTGCCAAGGCGGGACGGGCCAGGCAGGGGCCAGGCAGCTTCCACACAGGCGAGACAGAAAATGTTTGCTTGATTAGCTCAGAAACGCCGTCCAGCAACTGCCTTCAGCTGCTCCAAAAATAACCCCGCAACTAATCCTGCAGCTCCGCCGCTATAAATAGACCACAGGGACAATTGTTTATCACTCGCCCGCACCGAAAGGCTTCATCCTAATGAGGCATCTTCCCTACAGCCTCTCCTCCCATGCATTCCCATCATTTTCCTGGTGCAGGTGGACCAGCTGACACCTCGAGGACCAGAAGAGTGGAACAGCACCCTGCAGGGAACGTCATAGGGGCTATCACAGTCTGACAGGTTTCCCACCTCCCTCTGAACACCATCACAATGTTCAGTTAAAACTAAGAATGTTAAAGTCTTTATTTTTTAATTCATTTGTCTGAATTTCTTCAAGTGGAGCTGCACCCTTCCTGCAAGAGAGAGGAGCAGAGGTGCCAGCTAAGCCTGGCAGGGAACAAGCCAGAAAAGTTGGGGGGNGGGGGGGGGGGGGGGGTTGGTAAGAAAACACCATGACAGTATGAGAAGGAAAAACCATGGATCAGCCCTGGGCACCAGGGAAGCACTCAGTTTACATATGGGCAGCCAACAGCCCAGAGCTGTCACCTACCAAGCCACCACCTCTATATCCAACAGCAGCAGGGCCAGTCCTTCTAACCCTTTCCTAAGCAGAAAGCACCCAAAGCCCTCTCCACTTCTTCCCCACTTGGCCCCTGTGCCAGCCATGGCACTCATGGGTGCCAGGACCTCTTGGGCTCCTCCACAGTATCTTTTCCTGTGGGGTGCAGGAGAGGAAGGACCTGCTGCCCCCCCCAACCCCTGCAGGAAACCTCATTGTTCTCAAAACTGCAGCTTCAAGAAACACAGGATGCCAAATCCCTCCTGAACAATAGCTGCCACCACTCCACACAGCCCAGCACAATGCACAGCCTCTGTGTACAGGGACAGAGAGGCACCCAGGGTCCCTAAGGCCGGGATGGGGTCAGCCCCCCTCAATTGATTGCAAGGAGCCAGGCAGCCGCCAGCAGCCCCCCACCCCCTCCCCATCCTTTCTTTTTTATTTTTTTCCCTCTTTTTCTTTTTTCCCCCCCTCCTCTTCATTTCTCCTTTCACAGTGACTCATTTCCCCCTCCACTGACCGAGCTCATTAATTGCTTATGGCTGGGTGCTGTGCAAGGTGTCCCAACAGTGAGAGCCACCCCAAGGTCATCCTGATTCATCTGCACTGCCTGGCCAAGTGGTCCTGCTGGCTTCCCAGGGTGACATGCACTCAGCAGACCCTGTGCTCTCTGCCACCCCGACCTCACCAGACAGCATACTCACCAAAAAAGAGGAACTTTGGCCAGGCAGGCACCCCTGTGACCCTGTGGCACACAGACCCTGCCCACATGTCATGTCACACTTCCTTGTGATCATCCAAGATGGGGGGGGGCCCTACACCCCTTTCACCTCAAGGGCAAGGGGAAGCAGCCACTTCAATTGGGTACAAGGGAAGGAGGCAGTGAAGAGGTGCTGAAGGTGGGTGAGGCTCAGTCTCCAGCTGTGAAATGAGCTCAGGACAAGGTGAGGCTGCTAAGGGTGCTGCTAGAGTAAGTCCCTGCCCGGCTTTGTCCCCCCCACAGCAGATGTTTTCCATCCAGACTTTGGGGGCTAGGAGGTAAAATGAACTCCCCTCTTCACCAGGTTGGGAGCAGCATGATGGCAGTGGCTTTCACCAGGACCGGAGTTTATGCAGGGGGGTGGAGGAGGGGTGTTGGTGTCTGTGCTGGCATAGTGGTCCTGGAGCTGGGACTTGCAGAGGCGAGGAAGGGGCTTGCAAGGCCACAGGCTCTTCCTCCTCCCTCTCCTTTCAGCAAGAGGAAGAATCCTCCACTGTAATTTTAAATGCTATAATTTTTTAATAACCTCCCCGCAGACAATGAGCTCATTGTGCAGCCAGGGTCCCCCCCCCCCCCCCC
>WBNM01019768.1:414244-461125 GCA_013399055.1 Ramphastos sulfuratus
TCCCGCCCAGCACTCCACGCGCCGCTCACCGGCTCCGGGGCTTTTGTGGACAGTGACAGCAGCATCGTTTGGGGCAGGCAATTAAGGGGCCCCTATCCCCCCCATAAACCACACAGGCTACCCAGGGTGACACCCTCACACATAAGCTGAGTTCAGCAGTGCTCAGCAGGCCCTGGCACACAGCCCAGGGCTGGGGGGGAGCCACTTTGAGAGGAGTAGCCCCCTTACCCCTCGGTCCTGGTCACCCCAGTGGGTGCCCAAGTGGGACACACGTGCCAGCACGCTCCATTGTGGCCATCCCAAGGTTGGGGACCCTGGCCAAGGTGCTAGAGAAATTTGGGAGCTGCCATGGAAGGAATGTGCTCCCCAGGAAGGTAAACCTATTCCCTCTGCCCGGAGAGCAGGAATTTTTCAAAGCCTGCAATTATCACACTGGGCTGGAGGAATCCAGCAGATCCCACTCTGGTGGGACAGCAGCCCAGCTCAGAACCCTCTGGGCACTGCAGTGTGTGTCAAGCTGCCCGACTGCCTTCATGGTGCCCTGGAGACAGGGGATGTTTCTTATGCAACTCTGCCACTGCAAATCAGCCGACTCAGCAGAAAAGTAGTGCATTTGGACTCTTGTCCAGGATTTCTGCCTAATGGCCATTTCCCCCCCTCCTTCTCTTTTCTTTCAAGCAAAAAGCTTCCCCAGATTGTGCTCCAGCATCCTAAGGATACTGAGGCAGCTGGGAAGCCTTCCCAAAACAAGGAGGGGGAAAAACAGTTTTTCTCCAAAAGCAGTTTGTCCAGCCTGTGTTGTGCAACCCAAGGAGAAGATTTAGAAGGGAATAAGGATCTGTCCTATGCAGACAGAAGCAGGAAGGAGGAGGGGGTGCCCTTTGCAGTGTCTTGGAGGGAACAGAGGGCAGGAAACAGGGACTATTGTGGGCAGAACAAAGGGCAGCCAAAGAAGGACACAATGACTATTGCCCCTATCTGCAAGGGTCTAGCCTGGTGTTACCTGCCGGATTTAACCCCTTCTCATCAGTGTCTGCGTCCCTCCTGCCCAGGAAACTGCCTGGCTAATGCATAGCCAAGAGGAAGGCTGCGGTTTGATGAAGAGGAGGATCAGAGATGTGGCATCAGGCTTGAGGGATTCTCAGCCCTCGGGCAGGAACTTCTCTGTGTTCAAGGCAGCATGCATGTCTGAGCACCGTTAGTGAAACGAGAGCGAGAAAGGCACGAAATGAGCAAAGATGGTCCTGACTCAAACCAAGAGAGACGTTTGAGCAGAGGCAGTGCCCTGCTATCACCAAACTTGGGGCAGAAACCATGGGGCCAGGCAAGGAGGACATGGAGACACTGCACAGCCACTCCAGGACAGGGAAACAAAGGAGAGGACGAGCCCCATGGCAGCAGTCCTGCATCCTGCAGACAGAAGCAAAACCAACTTGATGTCAAGCTCGGGGGAGCCCAGGATGCCTCAGAGTTTCCCAGAGACAGCAGCCAGGTCAGCAAGGCTTCATCCCCTCTGCATCCATATGTGCTCCAGCCCTTGCTTTGCTCTGCAGGAGTTTGTGCCGCCTCCAGCTCTCTCGGCAGCTCCTTGTCCTCAAGTGCTGTACAAGAGCCGTCACTCAGCGGCTTGGCTTGTCAGGCGGGCACCTTGCCGGGATGCAGCCCCCCTGGCTTCATGGCCCTCATCTCTAGGCAACCTGACCTGGACACGGCCGGCTCTGGCTCTCCCGTTCCCATGGAAAGTGCCACACAAGAGGCTGCGAAGCCTTTTCTCTGCGCCAGGAGAAAAGGGGCTTTGTTAGCTTGCCCAGGGGGACAGCGTGAGAGCCGAGCCTCGGGTCTCTGGGAATCCAAACGGACAAACGAAGCACAACACACACCAAAAAAAAAAAAAAAAAAAAAAAGGAGGAGAGAGAGAGAGAAGAAAAACGGAGCTCACAAGAGGGAGGGAAAAAAAGAGCAGCCATTCCCAGGATCATCTGTAGGTGCTCAAAAAGCGTTTCCCCACACCACTACTCGCCACCCCCTCACAGTGACAGCAGAGCATAAAGAGCATAAAAGACGTTTCCATTAAATAACTGTACCAAGGAGAGACGGCAGAGCTACAGCCAAGCACAGTAAAAAAAAAAAAAAAGGACAAGATTTGCAGAGTGGGGAGAAAACAGCGAGATAATGCTTGGGGTAAGTTGCAATAGCCAAGACCTCAGAGTCCAGCAGAGCCAGGTGAAGGAGGCAGGGGCAGGCCAATTCTCCCCTCCCACCTCCATCAACCGGTCCAGATTTCAAAGCAAACAAAACAGTTTGCAAGCAAGAAGCACGATTCCAGGCCAGGAGGAAACACGTGAAGACAGTAGGATGGAAAGGTTAGGACCAGGCATAACTTACTTGGGAAGCTGTCTAAGGACAGCAAATGTGTCTCAAGAGCAGATGACAATACATTTCCTAAGGAAACAGGTTTGTTTTTCTTTTCCTTTTTAATTTTGCTTCAGTGCTTGAAGGGCAGAGTAAGGGACTACCAGGGCTCTGGGCAGGACATCAGTAAGATCAGGAATCAAACTAGATGGAACTGTCCTGGTGCAAGTGAACTAGAGCAGACCTGCAAGAGCACCCAACCACTTCAGTCCTGCCCAGTTCCTGGCACGAGAACCAAGAGCCTCAGCATGTCCCAGTGCTCTCCCAGCCCTGTGCTGCTAAACTCAGTGTGCTTAGGGCAACCCAACTGCAGGCATCTCATGGGACCCTACTAAATCTCACCTGCAACCAGGCTCTGCAGTGCAGGAGATCACCCACAGAGACTTAACCCCGATTGTGTCACCAGTGGGTTGAGTTGCATACCTGTGCTATGCCTCAGTTTCCCAGGTGCAAAGCAACTCGAGGGAAAGCTCTGCAATGGGAGTCGCTCAGCAGAAAGGACCCCAGAGAGGAATTTTAGCGGTGCCTGCTGAGTGAGAGTAACCCAGGTCAGGCTCCCTCCATCATTCACCCATCCCAAACTCACCCTACAACACTACATTTCACCCTCTGGAAAACACTTCAGAGCAGCCCAGCCAGCCCCAAAATACCATCCTGCTCTGGGACGTGGGGGCAGTGTAAAGAGAAGTTAGCACTTCCCCCCCCAGCTCCCGCACAGTGAAGGGCCAGGGCAACAGCTGACACCCGTGGGCTTCATGCCGGCCAGCGGCCCAGACAGTCTGCATCTCCATCCCCATCTCCTTACCATGTCGCGATTGCGGGAGATCCAGGTGTCGAGCAGCAGCTCCAGCCGCGCCTTGTGAAACTTCTTGGTGGTTTTGACGGCGATGAAGACATCGCGGGGAGAGATGTCCTCTGCCGGTGGCCGCGGAGGGCTCGGCGGGGCAGCGGGAACCTCCCTCCGGGCTCGGCTCAGCCGCCCGAAGTAGTCGGCGAAGCTACGGAAACCGGGGGAACCCTGTGCCCCAACCGCGGGGGGGGCCACCGCTGCTGCCCCCAGGCTCTGTAGTGCCCGCTGCGCCCCGCCGACCTGCCCCCGGGCTAGCCCCGGCCTCCCTGGTGGTTCCACCATGAGCACCAGGAGGCAGGTGAACATGGAGCCCACGAGGGACAGCAGCAGTTTCCTCCCGCAGCTCTTCAGCATCCTCCCACCGCTCCGCTCTCGGCCGCGCCACCACCACCACCGGCCGCGCTCCGCCCGCTGCCACCGCCGGCCCCCGCCGCGCCGCTGCCTTTAAACAGCCCCCGCCCCGCCTGGGGAGGGACGGCCCCGGGGACGGCCCCACGTGGGGCGTGGGCAGCAGGAGCCCTGCCCTGCTTGCAGCTTGCCCGTGCCCTGGCTCCGGGTGTCCCGTCGCACGGCGTCCTGCCCCTTGGCTCCGTCCTGCTGGCCCCTGCCCATGGGTGTCTCTCTCGTAGAACCGTGGAATAATGGAATCACAGACTGGTTTGGGCTGGAAGGGAGCTTTAAAGGCCATCTAGTCCAACCACCCAGCAGTCAACAGGGACATTTTCAACTACAGCAAATCGGTCAGAGCCCCATCCAACCTGACCTGGAATAGTCTCAGTGATGGAGCATCTACCACCTCTTCAGGCAACCTGTGTCAGTATCTCTGAATATTCCCTCTTTTAGTTTCAAACCATCACTCCTTGTCCTGTCACAACAGGCCCTGCTAAAAAGTCTGTCTCCACCTTTCCTGTCACAACAGGCCCTGCTAAAAACTCTGCCTCCATCTTTCCTGTAAGCCCACTTTAACTACTGCAAGGCCACAAGAGGATCTCCCCAGAGCCTTCTCTTCTTCAAGCTGAACAACCTCAGCATCCTGCCTGTGCCTTGCCCTGTCTTGCCCAGGCTGCAAATGCATGGCATGGTGTAGGCAGGCTCTCCCTTCCCTCCCCATTGAAGCCCAGGGCATGGTGGGCAAGGTGCAGCATGGGGATACACTCATCCCTGCAGCCCCCATCGTTCCTGCTTCATCAGCACCAATGAGCATATTCCCTCTCCTGCTTCTTCTGAGCTGTCATTTCCCAGAGCCCTGAACTGAGGTTTTCTCACAGCTGTGTCCCAGAGGTTACCAGAAAACTGACCAGCCTCACCAACCTCCAGGCAGTTTCCCATCAGTCTCTTCTGAGGTCAAGCATAATTAAAAAAAAAACAAACCAAAACAAAAAAACAGAAAAAAAACCCAAAATCAAGACAAAATAAAACAAAGCCCAACAACCCCCAAACCCCCAAACCCACAGCATTCCTCTAACTTCCACCCAACTCCACTTGGTGGGCAAATCTCAGAACAGGAGAACTGGGGGCTCTGTTCCCATCCCTGCTCTGAGAAACCTGGAGATATTCCCAGACCTGGCTAACCTCATCCCCAGTGCAGTACCATGCTTTGGAGATGGGGCCAAAAGGCAGATCCACGGTGTAAAAGTGTCTGAAATTAAATGCTACCCAGATTCCAGGCAAGCCCCACTGTGACTGCTGACCATCATAATGATGCCTTGTTAAAAAGAAATCATTTTTCCAGCCAGGAAGTGGGAGAAGTGGTTGGCTACAAGGGAAAACTGAGCTGAAATCTGCTCCTGGATGTGCCACCAACCTGCTATTTTACTGACGCCAATCCCCAGGGCCTCTTTTTCCCTGATCCTCTGCCTCTGCAGGCAAGGAGCTGGTGGGATTTTATCTCCCAGGGTGTGTACTGCTACAGGGAGGCGGATTTGGGTTTGGGCCTGGGCTGCAATGTAATGCCATAATCAGGGGCTGCTGCATTTTTGGGCAAGGGACCCTGTCCAACTTGCATTTTTCCTGCTGTCACGTGCTCCATTCATCTCTGGCACTGGATAAACAATACCATAATACCAGGCAGGATGAAGCAGGGAAGCTGCTTCCTCAGGCAAGCCCCAGCATCTACCTTCTCCTGATTTGAAGCTACACATTCCCCTGGTCAGCCCTTGAACCATGGCTCTGGGCTAGAAACGCTGGAGGAGGCTGGGAGGTTTGGTTTGGCATGGCACTACCCATGTCTGGAGAGAGACCCAGGCTGGCAAAGAAGCCTCCTATAATAAAAGAAGAAAAGAAAAAAATCATCGGTTAGGCCGTACAAACACAGGAACCGAAGCCCACACTCCCCACTTCCCGCTATTGCTGCACGGCCCAGCCTTCGAGTCTCAGTTTGCTTTTTTTTCGGGCACCCTTTGTCTTCAACCCGATGGCGCAGCCACCGCGGCTCGAGAGGCAGCTGAAAGCCTGATCGGCAAGACCCTGAATGAAGAAAGAGCCCCTTTCTCCGGCAGCCAAAGGGGGAGGCAAGGCACTTTTCCCTCGACCAGCTGCTCCGCCGCTCCCGCAGCCTCGGCGCTGGCCTGGGACACGCGCCGCAGCCAGATGTTGGGGTCCTGGCCGGTGCCGCGGGGCGAGTGACAATGCGGGCTCTGTGTGCCGCCAGCCCTCGGGCTGCGCGATGGGGCCTGCCGAGCAGCCGTGACACCACCAGTGCTGGCGCAAGGGCTGTCCTAACCCCGGCTGCTGCCCGTAACCCCTTCCCCGGGGCTGGTACTCGGCTCAGTCCAGCTGCCCGGGGTCAGAGAGCCGCGGCGGCGAGGGGAAGCCGTTCTTTTAGCAGCATTGTCCCGCTGGAGAAAGACTCTCCCGGGATTGTCCTGATGCTGGCTGTGTCCCCACAGTCTTCCTCTCCAGGCGCCTGACCTTCTGGCTCGGCCCTCATCTGCCACGTGGATGTCCCCAGCCAGGCACTGTCCCCCTTGGGGAAACAGTAGTGGAGTAAAAGTTGTCCTGCTTACCTCTTGGTGGGCGCAGCATGGTACCCAAGGGATAAGGGAGAAGGAGGCTGCAGCAGGGAGAATGCTCTCAGGAATACCCTGTGCCTAGTTTGTCAGCATCCAGCTGCCAGACAAATGAGAGAGCTCCATAAAAACAAGAGCCAAAGGAGAGGGACAGTGTCATGACTGCTCTATAGAAGGGATGCCAGGGCTGGATTGGGAGGGACATCTTACTCCCTGCTCCCAAGAAGGAGCCTGTTTTTGACACGATCTATATCTCAACCCATTGGGATGTCACAAGGTGAGCCTGGCCATGGCTGCAGGGTGGTGGTGTGCTCCCTGCTCTCCCCAGCTCCACGGGAATAGATCTGATCCAAAACCTGCTGCTCAAATCCCCCAAATCTCAGGCAGGTGCCCCTGCAGAGGAACTCCACCAGCTCATTTACACTGCAAATTAACCTCACTCAAACCCTATACTGGTTTTTAATGGAAGCTGGCTGGATTCAGCTCCGTATCAAGCTGGCACTGGTATTGCACGTGGGGTATCTCCCTTTTAGCCATATCCATGGTATTAGGTCAATTTAAATTGGTTTAAACTCTCCACATCGCCCCCGCTCACAGCCTGACCCCAGCACTCTATAGGTGGTCCCTAAGAGGCTCCCAGCTTCTCAAGGCTGCTAAAAAATGGTTAATAAATCCCCAGCAATAAAGTGTTCAGGTCATCCGAGAGAAACGCTGTGCTTGGGCTGCAAAGCTACATTGTCCACCCGGAACGATTTGCCCGCTTCATCAGACAGGGGTTAAAAGCTCTGCCGGGCGCCGACTTTGCCACCATCCTATTGTCGTGGGTATTTAACCGGGTTCGGCCCCGGCGTGCGCCCGGGAGGCCTCTGCTCCAACCATGTGGCTGAGGTGTGCGAGGAAGATAGAGGAGGTGGGCGGCCAGGGAGATAGATCCTGCCCGTGGCCCCCTCTCACCCCCTACTTCTTCTTTCTGGGATATTCTTAGAGCACAAAAGGGACTTTGCATCAATTACTGGTAGGAGAACGGCAGCGCCCTGCGGCAGACTTCTGTGCTCCCCAGCCCGGGTTTGGTTAACTTCCCATTGTCTGATGGGCTTCACTATTCAAGGCCAGCACGAGGGCTCAATTTTTAATCTACTGGGGTTTTTTAACCACCTTGGGGAACATGAAACCTTGTAGCAGAGGACATGGCAGTGGCACTGGAGGGGCTGCAAAAGAGCAGAGCATGTCAGTGCCTCTCTGCCCAGCTGAGAGCATCAGGAGATGCATCATGAGCATCTAGATCTTATGAAATGTGTGCTCATAATGCATGCTCTGATGCTCAGCTGCCCCTGTTGTCCCCATATGTGCTCCTGCTCTGGCACTGCTCTTCTCCAGGACCTGTTGCCACTCTCTGTGGCCTCAGACCCTATATCGCTTTCCCCTTGCACCTCAAGGGATCACAGGTCCCTGGATGGGGCTGGGGGGAACATGATGCGATCCATGCAGGGCGCTTGGAGATCCCACGGGGCCGGGGACTATACAAATGCAAAGCATTATTATTTTCCCGGGGCTAAAGCAGAGGCCTGAGAAAGGTTGAGTGAGAGAGGCAGCGAGCGGGGAACAGCAGGGGATTTAGCTCCTGAAAAGGAGCCGGGGAAAAAAGAGGGCGAAGAGCTTCATTGTGCGCTGGGCAGAGGGGGTCACGAGCAAGTTAAACTGGTTAATGTATTGGAGCAGCTTCCTCTGAGCTGCTGGGAGCAAGCAAAGCCCTGCAACAAAAGGCCGAGGGAGCATTCTTGCGGGGAAAGTGGGCTCTCTTTAAAAGGATTTGATTTCTTTTCTGTCAGTTGAATGGAATTTGGTGGTGACTCCTCCAGGTCTAAGAATTTGGGGCTTTGGCTGTGGCGGGAGGGGACGGTGCCCGTTCTCCCCTCCCTGATCCCACATTCTTCTCCATCTCCAAGCCTGCTGCCCCCAGATTACGGCCCCTGGTGTTGCGGGGGGAGAGAGGGGCTTGGGGAACACAAGTGGCCTCGTAGATGCACTGATCCCAAAAGAAAGCGAGGACCACGGGGCCATTCCCACCCAGCCTGGTTTCTCATGCTCCTTATTCAGCCCAGGGGAGGGGAGGTAGATGTGGGGTGAGGGCAGGGCAGTGGGGCAGCCGCCGAGGGTTTAATGCCTCTCTTGGGGCTTCATGGTTGAGGTGGATCTCAAGCGGGTTTTGGCAGTGTAAGCTGTAAAAGGGGAGTTTTCCAGTCCTTCCTTTGGGGAACTCTTTTTTAAAGTTAAAGCCACAGAACAAAGGTAAAACAGGAGAGAAAGGGAATCCGAGTTGGACCTTCTGAATCTGACTCTGCTTTCCCACAGCATGTGCACCTCTCTCCTCCCAACAGCAGCTCCTGGAGCAGCTGAGGACTGCCCTTGCACGTCTGGCTTTCCCATTCCAAAATCTCTGACCTGGCAGCAAAGAGCCTCTCCTCCTCATGGGTACATCCACAGGGCCACAGACCCAGACACCTGCCACCAGCCAGGGGTGCTGGGCTGAGTGCAGATCTCTCATTTTGCCTTGACCTTGACAGAAAACCAGGGAGCTGTAGAGCTGTCCTGGGCTGGAGGCTTGCTGTCACACGCTGCTTACAATTACCTGGCAGTGCAAGTTTGGGGTGATGAAGTTAACTATGCAGAGCTTAAGTGACACATGGCCCTGCATCGTATGAACTGAGCCTTCAGCAGTGCTCAGCTAGATGGACAGACAGACAGAGGTGAGTGGGGTAGCAAAGGCTGAGCTCGCTATGCTTCAGTTTCCCAAGGAGTGACATGGCTCCAGAAGAAATCCCATGGTCCTTCTCTCCTGGCCAGCTGCCTCTTTGGGAGATTCCCATATGGGCTGCCCACAGAGATGTACATGTCTGTCTGTACAGGCAGGGTCAGAGCACAACAAGCTGAGATCACAGTTTGATGGCCAGCCTGTCCCAAGCTCCTTCCAACCAGAGGTGGGGTCAGAGAAGCTTGCAGCTCCTGGCCTTTAATTTCTGGCCTTCTATTCTTTCTGGCCCCAAATCTCTTCACATTCCTGTCCCAAACTGTTCCTCTCCCCAGTGCCTTTCTGAAGATGTGCCAGGAGCTGATGTAAGGACAAGTGTTGAGAGATTACCCCAAGGAGGAGGTAGTCTCACGCTGGGCTGGACTGGACTGGACAAAGGCCCAGTGAACCTAGCATTCCATTTCCAGCAACAGCAGAACTGGTGTAAGGAACAGCAAATCAAGGCAGGCTGCTCCCAGGCCCCAGCCAAGCCCTGCACTGCTTGGCACCCATGAACAGAGCAGAGGCAAGAACTAAGGCAGGCAGCAAACGGGAGCAGTGGAGGTCTGTCCTCAAAATCCTGTACCTCAGCCCAGCTTTGAACAGAGCCTAGCTGTGCCAGCTGTGCCAACAACCCACCATGATGCCACACCGGGGAGCTGAGATGAGCCCAGGTGGCTGCTCACTCCCACAGGTCCCCTCCAGCTCAGCACCTGCCTTAATAACTCCCCAAATCCTCTGCTATGAGGCCCACGTTTGATGCAGCAGCTGGTGTCCCCCTCCATGACGAGACACCAGTCACTCCATTCCTGCCCACAGTTACCTACATCTCCAGATCTCCAAAATTTCTTGGGGAAAGGGAGCCAGGGAGACAATCAGGGCTGCATTTTAGCTCCCTGCCCAGACCTGAGCATCTCAGCGCTCATGGCTTTCCCTGGAGCAGCAATAGCTCCTGCAGCCACCTGCACACACCCTCTGCATCCAACCCAGATCAGATACATGTGTCACCCTGGCCCTGACACACTCTTGCCAAGACTGTTTCTAAAAGCTGGCTGCCCCCAGGGAACTTGGCTTCTCCCTGGGACCCCACAGCTTCTTGGCTTCTTCCTTGCCCCTGGGGTGTCCTGGTGAAGTTGCTGAGCATTCCTTCAAAGGTAGATCAGTGAGGCAATATCACCAATTACTTTTCCCCAGCTTGCCTTGGTGGTCTCCAGAACTCTATTCACACCCCTGAGAAATTGTTCACTCCTCTCCCATTCCCTCTGCAAAAGGGATTAAAAGCAACAGCTCGTTTTTCATGTGATGTTAGTTTAAATAGGAATTTCACTGCTCGGGCTTCTCCTGTTTTCCGGGAGCCGAAGCCTGGAGAGGGTGGTATTAGCGCTGTGCAAGGCAGGGAGGAGGAGGGAGGTGGGAGCTGAAAGGAGGGAAAGGGGGTGGGACGTGCGGGGGTGAAGATGGGATTAAAACATCCCATTAGAATTTCTGTTTTTGGAAAGCTCACAAAAATGTTGACATGTAGCATGACTAACATAGTGCAAATGTCAGCCCGGCTCTGCGAACGGGGGCCCTCACTCTCCTCCCAACACTCTGGTCCCCTTTTAAGGCAAAAATATACAATGAGGCTCACAATGGCCGAATTCCAGAGAGCAGCGTTAATTGTTCGGCGCTCACGACGTAGGGCTAATTGCTTCGCTGAAACTATTCGTGCCTGGCCTACATCCCACGTGTTTTTACCATTTAATTAAGAGAGAAAAGCTGGGGCCAGGAAACGGGATGAGATAAAGGCAGGCAGAGATGGAGGACAGGTTGAGTGCCCTAACCTGGAGAGGAGACTGCTGTATGCGCTCTGGCGGGTGAGTGGGGAGGGAACAAATCCTGCTCCACACCAGCCTCCAGCAGGATTGGAGTGGTGCAGGCACCTGGGAGAGGAGAGGGAGAATGTGGCTCGTGAGTCTAGTGAGGGCAAATGTGAGATGGAGAAAGGCCTCCAGTGGCAAATGTTTGCAAGAAACCTCTTCATCCAGCTGTGACTGCTCCAGATTTCAGACAACAACAGTGTGCATAGCTCTACACTCAGTGTGGGATTAAAAATTTGTCCCTTTGCAGACCATGTGCTAAGCTTGATCAGGACCCAGAGAAGGGAACAATAGATGGGCAGGAAATGCCTTTTGGTGGCTGTTTATTGTCTCCCACCTTTGGGGGAACTGGAAGTTTAACTATAGTCTTCCTCTTTCAGGTATTCCTGTCTTGATCCTCGGAGGATGCGCCTGGACCACAGCATCTGGTGCTGGGCTCCATTGTGCTGAGGAATGTGCAAGGGATTTTTCCCTTTGAATAGCTGCTCTGAGACCACAGCAACCTAGAAGAACTGCAGGGTCCCAGCAAACCCCCTCCAAGGGATAAGGGTTTGCTTATGGGTGCCACTGCCTCTCCGAGGTGTGGAGCAGCATCTCTAATGCCTCTCATCCCACCACTGGGCTGCAGGTGATGCCACTCCCCATGTTGCAAACAGGGGTGGGTACACAAGGTTTAACATCAGCACTTCCTTCCCTTACAGAGCACCTCTTGCTCCACAGCATCCTCTGGGAAGCTTTCATCTAGGCTGCATAGTTTCACAGACAGAGATAGCCCTTTAATATATATGACCTGACACTAAAGTGCAGCATCTTCTAGGGTGGACCCTGATGGAACCCATCTGCAGCTCATGGAGCTACATCTGTCCGTGAATGCAAAGAGCCAGGGATTCCTCCATTGCCCATCCACACATTCTCCTCTGGTGAGAGCAATCAGCAAGAAGCCTCTAGCCTTGTTCATTTGATTCACTGGTCTCACACAAGCCTGCACCACCCTTCATGCCACATGAGTCTTCCCAGCACTTAGGATCACTGCAATACAATTTGCACATGGTCACTTTAGTTGCTTGGTGGCCTCATGCCAGAACAGCTCTTGGCCTTACAAGCAATACTCCTGGTGGGTTTGGACACTCCTCACAGTCCTTTCAGATCAGTGTGAAATGACTGTAGTGTAGTTGAAAGTGCAAATCTCAAACTGAACTTGGCTGAAGCCTCCACATCTACTCCAGAACAGCCCCAGGAACTCTGCTGATGGGCTGTTACACTCATGTGGACAGAGAGGCTGCAACATTTACTGCTGGAAGTGTTTTCTTCCAGCTGTGTCAGAGATGAGAGATGTGCTCAGAGTGTGCATCCCTCCCAACTCAAGGCTCTTGGCTGTCAGGTCTCTTAAAAATAGGAAGCATTTTGCCCAGCTGCAGGTGAAGGAAGAGGTAGCCACACAGAGTTCAACCATGAGCAGAAACCACTGAACACCAAGAATCCAAACTCCAAAACTGCAATTCTCTTCCCAGTATAAGAAGGGTGATCTCTTTGTGTTTCCATGAAAGCCCATAGAAGCACACCCACACCCTGAGGACAAGGATGTTAACAAACACTGGAATTTACAGCAGCGATTTATTCAGAAGAAAGGCTCCAGGTGAAAAGATTTGATGCTTAAAAAAGAGAGAAAGAATTCTTCAGAGACACACAGGGAAAATTTGTGAGTCAATATATGCTCTTGAAATATTGGCATATGCAGAAACAGTTTTCCAACATGAATAGGCTTCAGCTCAGCTCCATGATCTCATTGTTTGGAAGCATTCAGATCCACTTCTTAAACTTTGTTTAAAATGTGTTTTTTGAAGCCTTTGGGGAGCTAAGAGTCTTTTTATGACAAGTTCTTCTAGCCATTGAAATCCACCAGTGCCATGGGGTGGCCTGGTGGTAGCTAATGAAGAGCAGATGATCCTTTGGGGAAGAGAACATTTAAACCCCCAAACCAGACAATTCAGAACAAACCCATGTGACAATAAGAAAACTGAGGATATTTCTTCCCAGGTCAACTGGTCATATACAAGCCCTCAGATGACACTTAATTTGGGACTGCCCCCCCACCCCACACAAGTTTCCAGCTCCCTCCATGTGTTGGAACCTCCTACCAAGATGTCCAATGCATGTCACCCATGTGAGGTTTTGAGCAGTCTCCTTGAAGCTACTGTCGTGTGTATGAGCAGAGTGCCTGAGGAGCCCTGGTGACTCTAGGACCTGCTAGGCAGGCACAGCCCATGTGTACTGCAAGCAAATGACCCTGTCCCAGTCCTCTATGCCTGTCCCATGCACAGAACCCAGTGGAGAATTCCTCCAGCCAAGGGATGGGGAAAGATGCTCCCAACACCCAGAGAGGCCAAGAGTCTTTCTTCAGACCTGGACTGATTTGCACAAGAGAGGAGACACAGTCAAAATACTGTGAATTAATTTTCCTGTCTGGAAGGGTAGAAAATGACTCAGTCTGCACTGGGGACTCTGGGAGCTGTGGTCCCTGTTTGTGAGGCTGCCTCTCAGCCTGCTGTAACAAGGTAAGCCAAGAAGCAAGCGAGTGCGCTGTAGGTACATCCGTACCAAGATGTAATGGAGAACCATGCAGTATTGCTGTGTACCACTTGGGGAAAACTTAGGTCAGTGACCATCATCAAAAGCTGGTAGTAAAAAACGAGGAAACTCCTTATTCCTGTTCCCTGTGGCTCAGAAAGGTTTGCATCAGGAAGGGTGGAGGCTACTCATTTTGTACTCTTGGAAGGGACTAGGCGTCCTCAACAAAGTGATCATTCCTCCTGGTGCTGCAGAACAGCCTTTTTCCTTTTCCCCCTTTGTCCCTCATTCCCTGACCTTGAAACCACAACTTAGGGAGACAAGGACAATTATTCTGGGTTTATTTCAAGTGTTCCCTATTAGAGAATTAATTGCACTCTCCATTTAGGAATGGTATTCTGGATGTGTGTTGTCCACCCTGGTGAAGAACGGGCATTATTCCACAAGAGTGGAACACAGAATAACATGACTTTTATTTTAGAGTAAACTGGTCTCTGGCTGCTCCTATGGAACAGGGTCAGGGAGTGTGCCAAGCCCGTGGAGGTGATGCTGCCACCTGCCTCATAGGAAGTGGGACCTCAGCCAGCCGGCAGGGTTTGCACACACCACTGGTCAGGCACCCAGTAGCAACAGCATCTTCCAGTGCCGACCTGGGCTGGGTTCAAACTGGCAGCTGAGAGGGAAGAGGAAACCATATTATATTGTTATCTCTCACCTTGCTTCCCTTTGGTAACAAGCCCATCCCTCTGCAGAACAGAAAAACACTCTGCTGCTTTGCAGAGGCTGCCCGAGCCCACGCGCTGATCTGGGGCCAGCCAGGGCTGGAGCTTCCCTTGCCAAGGGCTGTGCACAGACAATCTGTCACTTCCCCCAAGCCCAAACTGGGTCAAATGCAAAAGGGAAAAGCTCAGGGAACAGCAAGACTTTGTTTCTCAGCTTGCTTTCAGCCTCTGCAGAGTGAGATGCTGTTGCAGGCAGGCTTTCAACCAGAGGAAGGGCAATGGTCCTAGAGGTGCAGCATCTCTTGCTCCAAGACACTGCTGTCTCACCTAATCACTTTGACCAGGAACATATATTATAAATGCCTAAACTAGGCAGAGATATGACTCAGAAATGTGTAGGGAGAGACTAAGCTCCCGAGATGGTTGCCATCATGCCCTCCCTTGTGTTGTGTAACAGTCCTGTCTGTGTTTTGTTTAAGCTTCTGATGTCTCAATCCCAGGGTCTAACAGAGTGCCTGGCTGTCAGCTCTGCCCACCATAATCCATTCATGTGGCTCCTACACAGGCTCTCAGGAGTGACAGAGCCCATTTCTCTTTTTTTCATATCAAGAAAATTCATGAGCTGGTTTTGCGTTTGTTTTTCTTTCAAACTCAAGGCTTTGCAGATATTAAAATATAATCCAGGAAGAATTTGCTTTGTGATGCAAGAGTGTGGGATCATGAGGGGGAGAGGGGTCATTGGGGGAGCACAGAGGGGTGGGGGTGGCAAAGCGATTTTCATTTCCCCTCTGTCTCCCATTGGGATTGAAGTTTTTACCTCCCTACAAACAATAGTGGCCAGCATGGAACCAGTTAGAGGGCTTGGGAGCCTCTGTTCTTCACCAAGATGGGAATTTCTTTCTGCAGCAGGAATTTTAAACATTACCCATAGTGAGGGCTGAAGAAATGCTCTTGGAAGGTGTTAAAAACTGGAGATGTCTGAGACTGTGGAGAAATGAGTAGAAAGGAGAAGAGAAAACATCTCTCCTGATAACCAAGTTGTTGCTCTGCTTTAAAAAAAAAAAACAAAAAACAGAAAAACCAAACAAAAAGGCAAACAAATATAATTTGTGTAATAGGTAAACAGAGGAACTGGCCAGGCAGCACAGGAAGGCAGGGCCCCGTCACAGCCCCACGCTGCATGAGGAGATAAACGAGAATCCTAGAAATGTGGAGAGAGGCTTAAGGTGATTGCTCAACACAGAAGGAAATACGGGGCAAAAGCCAGATATCAGGGAGAGGAAGCTGGAAAAGGGCAGGCTGATACGAGCTGTGAGGTCAGTGCTGCAAAAATAGCGAGGGAAAGCTTCCCAGAGGCAGTGAGACAGCCGAGCACACGTGTGCCCGCTGCTCCTCCTGCCTTGCAGGCACAGGTGGAAAGGGCTCACTAACCCACTGCTGGGGCAGAATAGCTCAGTGCTGGTGAATCTGGTCCATCGAAAGCTCCTAAGCTGCAAATCCCATTTCACAGCACCTGCAGCTGAGCTTTATTCCCAGTGGAGTACTTCCAGATTGACGTGGCTCCATTGGCAAAGTCGCATTAAGTTGCTCTAGCTGAGGTTGTCACCCAAAAAGAATGAGAAATGAGCAACTGCATCCACTCGAACCAGCCATTTTTTCTTAAATATGTATAGGCCCCAGCTCACTGTCAAGACAGGCAGACTGCCCTCCTGTCTTGGGTTTGATCTCTGTCCCCCTTGCATGGTGAGCTCATCTCTTCTGGACTGCAAAACACACTGCTGGGAGAGTAGCCAGCTGACCTGCAGCCCTCTCAGCACTGGCAGCATGGTTTGTTTGGGTTCCTGATGTGCCAGGGGTCTTGAGGCTTATTTTGGGTTCATCTCAGTTTGGCAGTTTTGATGAGTTCTGCCTTGCTGGTCTGGTCACAAGCAGTTGGATATTCATACCCGTCTTGCTCTAAGACAAACAGAATCCATAAATCTCTGGTTGAAGCCAACAGAGTCTTGTCTTCACTGTCCCATGCTGTCCCCTCTGTGATTTGAACCCCTAGTGCCCTTACAAGCATGGAGGCCTTCATCAATGTCCTGTCAAAGACAGCGGAATAAATCTCCTTATCTTGTGAGACAAGGTCACACTCCCTGTGTGGTTGTCTGGCAACAAGTGGCGCTGCTCTTTGGGTTGTCTTCTCTTTGCAGGAAGTCTTACATCAATTCTTGCAATGCATGAACCTCTTGTATGTCTCCAAAATGCAGTTTCAGCAGTTGTTCCTTCTGTGACTTCTTCACCAGATCACCGCTCAAACTGGAGGGCTTCCCATTATGATCCACTCTACCAATACATCCTACTTCAAGGAGACTACATGGCACGGTTCCAGTGTTGCCCCTAGAATCTCACATAGAGATATCCCTTTAGGAATATCCCTTTTAGGAGGTATCCCTTTAGGATGATATGCAGGATTGAGTAGCTTCTCCAGTGTCTTTGACATATGACTGTTCTTTTTCAGTTATGTACAGAAGCAGGAATCTCTGTCAGGAGGAGGCCATGCTTTTACCATCCCTTGTGCTCAGTCAGATTAGTTTCTCCAGTTTATCCACCTTCTGCGGTGTGTCAGTCAGATTAGTTTCTCTAGCTCATCCACCTCCTGGTCCTGCTGTTCTGCTTCCTCCCATGTTCACAGTTATTTGTTGGAAGATTGCATCAAAGCCTGACAAAAACTCCCTCTAATGCCAATGAGTTTGGGTCAGACCTTGAGCTTGAACTCATAGGAAGAAGTATTTTTCTGTCCCATTGTGCTGGCCCAGGCATGGACCTGCTGGTGGGGTCCTGAGGTTTGGGGTGAGGGCAGCCCTGCTGACACAACGTGGGTTTAGCCAATTTCCCCTTAACACCCCCAGGAAGGGAAGAGGATGGGGCTGTTCTATGGCTCTTTGAAGAAGACACACAGCTGATGTTGACCACATTCGTGACAGTGTTTATTTGCATTTCCAGCAAGCCTTTGATAAAGCTCAGCTCCTGCCTGTGCTGCCCAAGCTCCAGGGACCATGGGAATGCTGGGAAGACCATGTCCCCATCTGAGAGCAAACACTGGAGAACGAGTGCCTATTGGCCCAGAAGCACATTCAGCTGGACACACAACCCCTTCAAGGGACAAAGGGACTCCTTGAGAGAGGAAGAAAGCATGTGTGGCCTACAGGAAGGAGGGGGCTGAAGAATACTTAACTTCACCGGTAGTGAGGAGGGAAGATAAGGATGGAAAATCAGATTGTTTCCAGCTCGTGTCCAGGCAGTCCAAGGGGAAAAGGCTATTGGATCCATATGTGGTGTGAAGGAGATGGAAGCTGGTGGGATCTGGGAGAGCCTCCAGGACACCCTCTAAAGCCTCTTTGTCCCTAGGAAGGTGATGTCTCTTGCTCCAGTTGAGGCAGTATGAGAACAGTCTTGAGTGTGGTGGAGTGAAGCCAATTCCTCCACCATCCACTACACTCCAACCTCTGTTGGACCTTGCCACAGTTACTGTTCTCAGATCACAGAAAGGATTTTATGGGGAACATCAAAGTATCTCACCTCATATGAAATACCACATAGGATAGTTGGAGAGACATGGAATAATAATGGAGCATTTCACCTTTTCTGTGGGCACCCTCCAGCTGTGTCCAAGCATGTGGCCAGCAGCAGTGAGGAGCTGCTGGGCTGAAGTGTCTGCTCACTCTCCCCAGGGAAGTGGACCCTTTTCTACCTATCACTCTATAGCCATGACCTAGTTTCACTAAGGCATATCTCAGTCTCTGGTTTTTTCCTTTTTGTCTCCTTTCTTGCTGTTCCACTCCCTCCCCTTTGGCATCGGCATTCGATATTCATTTACAGGCTGGGAGGGACAGAGGAGGCTTTTCCTTGTGTTGCCCTCACATTGTTCCCTGCCGGTATTTGGGAACAAGTATAACATTCAGGGGAGCCGGAGCGGACAAAGCCTGCCTGGAGGTAATCATACCACGGGCAGGCATATCGGGTATCCCTGGATGCAGGGCATCCGAGAGCTTTTGATTGCATCTTTTTTAGGAAGAGCTTTCTCAGCCCTGGTATCTCTCAGATTAGGTTTTGTCCCCAGAGGAGCCTGTTGTGGCTCCATTGTAGGGCAACTGTGGGAACCCGCAGCACAGCTCGGCACCGGCGCGGTGGGACAATGCCGAAAGGCACCGGTGCTCCCGACCTAGCCGATGGGCGGCTCTTCCGGCGCTCCGGAGGGACCCAGCTCTAACGAGGAGGTTGTGCCGACAGCTGCTTCCCTGCCCTATATCTTCTGTACTCAGATGTCCACAAAAACAGCAGGTATGGATGGAAGTCCTCTGCCCTTGGCAAGCGTCCCTGAGCCCTTGCAGGGAGACAGAGAGGATGAGATACAAACACACACACACAAGCGGGAAATAGATGGTGGCTGGTACACCACCTGTAGATCTGGGTTTGTGCCTTGGCTGTGCAAGGAGGAGGCAACACAAGGAAACCATCTAGTCATCTCTGGATCTGCACTGAGGTAGCAGCAATGACCCTAAAACCTCAGCAGTGAGTGGGAAAATACAGAAGAAAGCCTGGAACTGTCTCTCTTTCCTCTGCACCCTTTGGTGTGGCCAGGCTGAGCTGGTCCTGAGCACATCCTCCTGCAAAAAGTGGGAGACAGAGACCCGTTAGGGATTCACAGGGATGTTAAATGCTTCCCAGAGACACAAGAAGAGCTGTTGATTCTCAGCCTCAGCTGCAGCAGAAGTTCCTGCTGCTAAGTGTCCCATCTGAGAACGTTAAGTCTCATCCAGCATAGACAAAACTTGATGGCTGCATGGATCTACCCATCCCAGGATGGGATGACATCTAGAGCCCTGACAAGTACAAGTCCACAGGGTCTCTTCTTCTCAAAGAAATCATCAGTCACTCCTCCCTGGTCCCATTAAAATGCCTGATTTAGCACAGACACAAACTGCATTTAGTCTATCCAAAGCCACTTCTGGCTCCTTTCTGCCGAGGAGCTGCGTAACTTCAGTGAAGTCCTGCTGACATAAACCAATCATTGACTGATCCCTTATCTACAGCCTTCTTGTGCTGACTGATTGGTTCCTCCTTCTTCTCTCAGCTGAGCCTCTGCTCTGAATTCATAAAGACTTTTCAACACTTTTTAAATCCTGGCCCAATAACACATTAAAGCACTTGGACATTAATGGGACTGTTTACTTGCTTAAACCTAAATATGCAACGTAGTTGGATCAAGACCTTTCTCTTCCTGCCCAGTGCTTCTTTCCCCAGTATCCTGGCTAAATCTCCTCTGTATTATCTGTGCTTTCTCTCCACTACAGTGCAATGTCATGTAGAATTTGCAGTTTCCCATTTGTGACATGCTGGTTTTGCCTAAGGTGACAAACGACCTCCTCCCTTAACGATAAACCAGTTTACTCATCCCAGGCTCATCTGCAAGTCAGTCACAGCCTGCCCTTGGAGCCGAGGCTTTCTCTTCTGCTCAGCATCTGCACTACAGCTGTTTGCCACTGGCTTTCCCCTGTTGTCTTTAGCACCCATCCACTCACATCCCGTTGCCCTTCAGCTCATTGTTTTTTTCTTTCATTATTCTCAGTTCTCTAAAAAAAAGCTGGCTCCTTGCTGTGTCTTCTGGGAAGAGCAATCCTTGACCAGGCTGTGAGGCAGCCCTTGGTGGCTCAGTGTGATTGAGCACATTGATTTTGGTGGGAAGTCATGAACATTTCTGGGAATGGTGGGACAGACAAGTGGGTTTGTTCAGCCTTGAGAAGAGAAGGCTTAAGGAAGACCTTATTACTGTGTACCAGTACATAAGAGGCAACTACCAAGAGGATGGAGACTCCATTTTTACAAAGCATCATGTGAAAAAGACAAGAGGGCACAAGTTACTCCTGGGGAGATTGTGACTGGAATTTAGAAGAAAATGTTTCACCATGAGAACGGTCAGACATCGGCATCATGTATCGTGTACCTTAAGGGGGCCTACAAGAAAGCTGGGGAGGGACTTTTTAGGATGTCAGGTAGTGATAGGACTAGGGAGAAGGGAACAAAGCTAGAAATGGGTAGATTCAGACTGGATCTTAGGAAAAAAATCTTCACCATGAGGGTGGTGAGTCCCTGGAATGGGTTGCCCAGGGAGGTGATGGAAGCCCCATCCCTGGAGGTGTTCAAGGCCAGACTGGATGAGGCTCTGGACAGCCTGATCTAGTGTGAGGTGTTCTTGCCCATGGCAGGGGGTTTGGAACTGGATGGTCCTTGTGGTTCCTTCCAAACCTGACTGGTTCTATGATTCTATCACCTCCCAAGGGAAGTGGTGGACTCCCCTACACTCAGGGGACTCGACAGGGTGCTGGACCATCATGTTCAAGCTACACTATTACATAGAAGGGCTTGACCAGATGGTCCTTGGGGTCCCTTCCAACCCAGCATTCTGGGATTCTACGAGATGCTGCTAGGATGTCTGCTGTCCAGGCTGGCTGGCTGGGGAGAGGACATGTTGTGCTGCCGTGCCTATGGATGGGGAGGGATGTGCTTGGATGGGTAGAAAAGGCCATGCAGCAGCCGGGGGGCACAGCAGCAAGGCCGGCACAAGGTTGGTATGTCCCCAGCGTTTCTGAGCCGCTGCGGCATGCGCGAGCCTGCAGCCCGTTGGCAGCGGCCCTGAGCGAGGTGTCTGGGAGCAGGTCCAGGCTTATGCGAGCCGGGCTGGCTGCCGAGCACGCATCCTCCCTGCGAGGAAGAGATGTCTTAGCAGGGATACAAAGCGCGCCATGGGCAGGGCCTGGATGAATCCACTTCCCTCCAGCACATCTGGAAAACTGCTCCCATCCTCTAGTAAACAGCCTTCCAGAGGAAGAACTCTGCTAGTGTTGTCCTCCCTTTGGGACATGATGGAGCCAAGGTAGGAAAATCCAGTGGGATGGGAGGAAATAGGCTCTCCTAGAATAACTTACAGCTGTCCTGGCAGCTCAGAGGGCTGGAGGGCTGAGACGCATGTTGGCAAAGTCACAGATTTCATCAATTATCTTTATTCTTGGCAAATGGCCAAGGGAAGACAGAGTTTCTGCAGGACAGCAGAAACGATGGAGGTCCCTCTGGAGTCTCTCTTGAGTTCATCTTTTTATCCCACATCCATGGGCCTAGAGGAGCAGCAGCAGAGAAGTATCTCTGGGCCAGACGCAGGAGAAAGCCTGGAGGAGCAAACACAGATGATTTGCTCCCTCCTCCTCTTCCTCAGCAGAGGTCATCTCAGGAACCACAGTGATGTGATATCTTTAAAAATTGCTACATACTATCTGACATCACTGAGGATGGGTCACTGCTCTAAGAGGCTGGTGAGAAGGAAAAAAGAAGCAGTGTCATGGTATGAAGTCCTCCAAGGAAGGAGAAGGACCCAAGAGAAGGACTTCAGGCCCTCAGCCCCAGAGCAGAAATGGATGAGAACATGCTGTAGTTCTTGGAATGAAAAGGAGGTTTTGCTTAGATCTCTGGTAATAAAAATTATGTCGCAGCTGCTGAGGAGATGACCCAAAGCTATTTTGTTAGAGATTGTAAGCCCAGATATGGGTAAATTGGGAAGCTCAACTCTCTCTTCAGAGTAGGATAGGCAAAGAGGTTTTTCTCCAGTGTAGGTGGTTGTGGAGCACTGTGCTCCCTCCAAGCATCACAGATAGATGTCATACATGAAAGAAAGCAAATTAGAATCATGATTCTGTGGTACATTGAGTGCGGTGCTGAGATCCTGCTCCAGGATTATGCTCCAGCCTTGGCCTGCTGTGGGAAGGGCAGCCCCAAAGCAGCCCTCAGGGCATGCTCAGGCCTCGTGGCCCCAGTGTTGTGGCCCTGGGCAGGTGACAGAAGTCACTTTTTCAGCCTTCCCCAAGCCTCTCCCAGACAGAGCTCCCAGCTTTTCCCAGATGAGCATCCCTGGGCAGTATGACAAGGCAGACACTGATGGACACACAGCTCTGAACGTGCCAACCCTGATTCCAGTGAGACAATGTACCCAGGCAGACTGACCAAAGCCAGAGCAGTCTCTCCTCCCTACACTGATACCTGCACACTCAACATTCTGGTAGCCACGAGGTCCCAGTTCTGCTTTGTGGCTAGGATACCAGTCTCCTGACAGAGAAGTGAGCTGGTGGGTGGCACCACTAAAAATGGGGTCTTTGGGTTAAGGGGTCAGCACTAATCTCTGGAGGCTCCCGACATAAAAACAAGTACCTACAGGAGCCTGTAGACGACTAAGCATCGAGGAGCTCTCCCAGCACCTCTTTCCTGCCCCTCTCCCCTCACCCACAGTGTGTCTCCTGCAAAAATCTCAGAAGTGACAAAAGGCTCTTTGGGGCTCAGCATCAACCACAACCCATCGCCTGCCTGCCTGGCCACATGGATGGAGGACAGGACCATCTGCTCCAGGGCAAATGAACCCCATGGCCAGATGCTCTGCTTTGCTAAGAAGGTTGTAAAAGCCTTGGACCCGGTTCATGGGAACCACTTCGCTCTACCCCCGCCTCCTCCTCCCACACACATTAACCTCTTTACTGCCACTGATGTCTTTACAGCAACATCCGAAGGAGGAGAAGGAGGTGGGTGAGAAGGCACGGGGGCGGAGGGGCAGGATGCTGCGGAGGTGTGCTGGGAGCTTGCCTGACACGGTGGTGTGAAGTTTGCCGTCCTTCCTTCCCGCTTTGGAAAGATGGGGAATAGGAGCCCCTTCCCAGCGGGGAGGCTGAAGGCAGCACGGGAGCGGGTGCAGAGGCACCACAGGGGTGAGAGGAGGAGGTGGCAGGATTGGCACTTGCTTTGGAAGTGTCCCCGCAGGGGTTCGCTCTCCAGTGCAGCCGATTCCCACGAGCCAAGCGAGCCCCATCCCCCAAAGCCTGGCACAAGGTTTCCATGAACCATCCCGGTGGTTCCCATCATTAGGGCAGCAATGAAGGCACCTTGTGTTTGTTTCAGATGCTTCAGCTCTGGTGGAAAAGACAGGAGCGACTGTGGCTGCCTGCGGGTCTCTGTGACTGCAGCTCCCATTGCAGCTGGTCCCTGCACCAGTCGCCCCACAGCTGGCTGCTGAGAGGGAGAGACACACAGCTCAGCGTGGGGAGCTGAGTGCAACCGTCCAAGCCTGGGTCTGTCCTGCCAGTCACAGCTGATGTCCTGTCTGCACAGTGTGGCTAGCAATAGCATACATTTGCACCACTGTATGACAAATGTTTTCACCAGTGAATGACATACATTTGCACCAAACTGTACAGTTTTAGAGGGCAGATGAACCTGAAGTCCTGTCTGGTAGTCTGTCATGCTGCTCATTGGGAAGGAGCCACATAACCTCTGTATTGCTCTGATTCCTTCCAGGGACAGAAAGGGAGGATCGGTCTCACCAGGCAATGCTCTTCCATGCAGCTCTCCAGTTTTGGTCAGGGCTGACTAGAATCTGGGTTGGGGGGATGGACCACCTGTGTACTGCTCAGTGCTCTGAAGCCCATGACATAGCAAGTGAGCAACTGCTGATCCTTCCCACCTGCCGGGACGGGGAGATTTTCAAGCCATTAACAGACACGGGGTGATGTAGCTTCTGCCTCAGCGATGGAACTGCCTTTCCCCTCCCTCTGCCGTGTCTTTTCTGCTCTCTAAATTAATTTTTAGTCCCACAGCCCACCAAGGGTTAACACCACCCTGCTCCGGTGGGCTGTCATGGAGGGGGGTGGGGACGGGAACTGGGGACATCACAGGTGGGACGCAAGCTTGCAGAGCACAGTGGCCTTCTGGAAAAGACCTTGACTATTGAACCCTGAAAAATCTCCTCCTTTCTAGCAGAGCTTTCCTTGCCCTGGTTCCCACAGGGCTCCTCAACCATCCCGCACCTCCGGGAAGGTCACACGCCGCTGCTGTATCTCGCCTGGCGCGGTGGGAATCCGATTAACAGCCGACCCCCGGCGCTGGGATTGGGCAGCGGTGGGTGAGCGGAGGGCCCCGCGCCGGAGAAGAGCTTTCCCACACTCTGTCCCCCCTGGCCTGCGCCGGCGGAGGAAATCGTCCATATCTAAATGTGTCCTGATAGCTGCGCTAATCTAGGGCTGGCTGTGCGGGGTGGGCTCGCCGGCAGCATTAGTGCAACACATGGCCCGTGTTCAGCTCACACAAAGGGCCGTATTCTTCCTCGCCCCGCTCGGCCTTCCCATGCTCCAGTGGAAAAAACAGAGCGAGGCTGGGGGTGAGGAGGGAAGAGGGGAGACCGTTGAGCTGGAGCAGCTGGCTCCCCTCGGGGACGCTGCGGGGGGATTTTTGACCCCACAGAGAGTTTGCTCTTCACCCCGTACATGTCCCCACCAGGCAGACAGGACTGCGGGATGCTGCGTTTGCGGCTCTGAAAGTCCGGCAGAGAGCAGGGGAACAGAGATCTAAGCAAACTAAGCAAAGGGGTTTCCTAAGCAGCAGAGTGGTATTTGGGAGATGGCTGCATGGCAACCTCCATCCCTGGTTTGCAGGGGTACTCCATGGGATGGGGTTTCTCCATTCACTCTCTGCAGGGAAAAAAACATACCACGGAGGAAAAATTGGCAAGACATCAAGAAAAAACAAAACAAAGCAGTAAGAAGTCAGTTCAGCTCAACCTGAAACATCCCCCAACCAAACCCACAAATTTTTCTTCCCTTTTTGGGGTATTTTTTGTCCTTTTTTAACCCTTCACCTTTTGACTCACAGTACCAGTTCAAATAGGGAAAAAACTGTTTTGAAATTAAGAAGGGAAAAAAAAAAAAGAACTTAAGAAGTTTTGTTTTGCAAAAGATGATGAAACAAGATGTTTTGACATCTTCCAAATGATCTCCTTCACTTGTTTTGGCTGAAGCTCTGCATTTGCATTTGACCTGGATTTGCACATTGTTGGTTCCCCACAAAAGGGCACATTTTTCAGTGAACTCAACCCCCTCACCAACAGGCAGCTCATCTCTGGGGCCAGGTTTTGTGAAACAGAAAATTTCAGAATGATGGACTGAGTGCCTGATCTGGATAAAGGTGAAGATATGCTTCTCTGAAGGACCTTAAAATGCTCCACTTCACCCCACAGAGTTCTCCTTTCCTGTTCCCCTTTCTCCTGCACAGTCTCTTCTCTTTTTTCCCTCTGTGCTTAGACCAACGTCTCACTTAAATCTTTCTTCAGCAAACTCCCCTTTTTTGGGGTCATTTTGTGACTAAATGCTGCTGCCAGGCAAGGATGTAAATTCTTGGTGCCTCAGAAAGCCCAGAAAACCATAAATGCCAACTCTGGGATGTGGTAATCTCCCATTGGAGATCACAACTGGTCACTGAAAAGACTCTTCAGCCCCAGATAAGGGAAAATTTCCCCTGGGAAAGAGGTGTCCCAACCCTGCCTGCCCTTCCTGAGCCCTAGGGGTGCCTTGGAGATGGGTGTGAAGGAACAGAAGGGCAGGTGTGCTGGCACACATGGGAATGCCAGGGCAAGTAGCCCTCCGCTGATCACCCTTCAGTTCACATTAGCAGCAAAGTCCCCACCCTTGTTTGAGGCTCTGTCATGCAGCAACCCATCAGCTCCCCACCCCACCACCAGTGGGACAAGTTTCCTTCTCCTTGCCAGGAACTGGGTCCTTGCATTGGGACTGGTGGGTGCCAATGGGGAAGAAAATCTCCACACTGGGATCTGGGAAAGCAGCGACCTTCCCAATTTCCACTGGGAAGGGTGGGGAGCAAGGGGAGGCAGCCCTTCTGCTGCTGGCAGATTCTCCACCATCCTCTTTCTGGGCCCTGTGGAAATCTGCCTGTTTTAACTTGTCTGTATGTCTCACTGGGGAGATGGACTGGAAAACACAAGGCAGATCCAAGCAGCTCTCTCCACGGGGAAAGCTTTCAGCACATAATAGTTCGGGGCTTGTTTGATGCCTGGTGTAAGATGCAGCTGAATAAAACCACGTAGAAGGAGCTTGAATAGTAAAGGGCATCTTGAGAAACAAGCAGCCTTTTCTTCCCTTCACCCTCTGCAGAAGCTGCCCTGGAGCTGCTGTGTGTGAGAGGAGAGGGGCTGGTTCCCTTTTAATCTCAGGATGAAGGCTGCCACTATAAATGAAAGTAAATATATAATTCCTCCTATTCCTGCTTGGTTGCTGTGGAGACCACAGTTTAATTAACCACAATGCTGATGCCCTGCACACCACAAAGCTGCCCGGGAAAATATTACACATCTCCATACGTGTCAGTCCCGTGGTTATTTCCCAGCTCCAGTCACTTCCAGAACTTGCCAGAAGTACTTGATAGGCACATGGTGCTACCTGGCATCATCATCGTCATAAAAGCCATGCTCACACTTCCCACCAGGGACAGAACAGGAAAGCAAAGGCTACTGAAAGCAAATTCTTCACTATGATACACAGGCTGGATGGGAAAATCCATACACATGGGGAATTTCCAGAGAAGAAAAGGAAGAGATCAACTCTATTTAGTCTTCCCAAGACTTCACTTGGAAAACCTATGGAGATGCATCTTGTGTGATCCCAAATACTTCTGTCTTGTGGACTGTGGCTTGGCAAAGGAGAGTGGAGTGGATGCAGAAGGCGGCTGCACCTCTCACCCGTGCAAGGTTAGCTCCCAAGACTGGGCCCTCAGGCAAACCTTGTAAGGAGTTGAATTTGAAAGGGGTTTTACCTTCCTACCAGAGACCTGCTGGAGTGCTTCCATCACACTCAATCTCTATTTGAGGGCTGAAGCTGCTCTGCTCTGCTTCAAGCCCTTGCACCTTGGTAATTCCTCCCTGGTTGGGAGCACCAGGGTGAATCCACCAGGAAAGCCACATGTGTCACGGGAGGCTTGCAGACCCTTTGCTGCTCCCCTGATTTCTCCAACTCCTCATCTCCACGGGATCTGTGTCCCCAGGAGCTGCACAGGGACTGGGGAGAGACCTGCAGCAGGGAGCTGGCACAGGCGCAGGAAATCCAGCTGTCAAGAAGACTCCGCGGTGCTTACCCATCCCTGCCTCCCGGCACCTCTTTCTGGTGCCTGTTTGCGTTTGAGACAGCCCTGATCCTGCGGGCCAGCCCCTACCTGCCAGCATCTGTCAGACACGGCAGCGAAGAGCAGCCCCAGGGCACGAACAGTCCGCCACGGGGCCGCGCCCACAGCCACCTCCGGGATGCAACCCCTTGCTGAGCAGCTGCTCGCCTCGCTGCCAACAACCCCCGCGGCTCCGCTCTAAACCGGCTCTCCAAAATAGGAGCCTTGGCACCTCCCCAGCTGTTTGCTCAGCCACAGTCTTGAAAGTGAATCTGAGCAAAAGCCGGCAAAAGCCTTCTCCTGCTCTGGGGAAAGAAGTCCAGGGGCAAAGGCTTGTCTCGGTCAATCAAGACAAGGAGGAATAAGCAATTTGAAAGACCTGCTCCCGTAACTTCACAGCTGCTGTGTGCTGGTTTGAGGCTAATTGGAATATTTTAATGAAAAAAAATAGATTATAGGCTGTGAAAAGCAAACAATGGTGATGTCTGCTTCACTCATAGGCTTGCTGAGATGGATAAAAGCAAGGACACAAACATAGATAACACAAAGAGTCTCTCTCTGGGAGCTGCTGTGTCTTCTGGCCTTCTGCCGTGTAACCCAACTCATCACTCTGCTTCTAACCCCCCTTGCCCATCCTCCAAACTCACCTTGCACGTAGGGCAGACCCTGGGATAAGGTAGAGGGGTGGGGAGAAGGTGGAAGGGTGGTCGGGAGCCCCTCCTGGGGACTCTGATTTCTGGGAGGGGAATTGTGTTTCTGCATTACCTTTAACTTGTATATTTCTGTATATAGCTGTATATATATTGTAAATATCTGCCTGTATATTGTGCTAAGCTTTAAAGAGAGCTTCATTCCTTAACTTCCAGCTGGCTGAGTCTAGTCTGGGTGATTTTCATAGAGTGGTGGGGCGGGTAAGTCCCAAACCATCACATGCTGACATTATGCAAGCCAGGGAGAATAGGAAAACTCGTCTCAACTGCTATCAGCAGAGCAAGATCAAGTCTGGACAGCCACTCAGCTGCCATTATGGGGACCTCAGTGAAGGCACAAGGGTACATTGTGCCCTTGCCAGTTAACATTCAAAGGTGCTGCAGGGCTTGGAGGCAACAATATCAGCTGTGCAGCCATGTTGTGTTGTGTGTGACAACAGATATGGGTTAATAAATCAAAGGAGGACATCAGGCATGGTGTTTATGGGATTGAATTTAATTAGCCAGGTCCTGCTGGGAGCTGGTGTAGGACAGTTTTGCTGTTATCCCAGCAATAAAATCCACATGGGCTAAACCAGCATTACCACAGGCTCTCATCTACATCCTTGGGAGCTGCGTTAGCACACAAACTGCTGCAGAAACCAAAACTCAGCCAAAGACAAAGGAGACACAAGCTCAGGCCCCAAAGGGACAAATCTGGGGGACTGCAGAGGAGGACAAACTGTCTGGCTGCTCCAAATGACCAGATAGTCTTGACCCCATCTGGAGGGACTCACCTCTGGCACATTGAGAGGGTTTATTTTTCCTTCTGGAAAATTTAGACCCTCATTCCTATTCCCCAGCTCCCTCGGGTGCTGGAGGAGTTCTTCAATATTTTTACAGTTTGAGCTGTTTCCCCTCACCCTCTGCTTTCCTTTTCCTCTCCTCCATGACATAAAGCTTAACTAAACTCCCGGGAGGGGAGAGAAGGAGGGGGAACAAGATGCAGCTGTACCTCAGCATTTCTGCAAGATCCCCAGAGATACAGCATGGGTTTAAGTGGCCTGCAGGGTACAGGCAACGGGAGGCCTGGGGGATTGACCTTTAGGTCAGTCAGAGCTGGCTGAGTGATTCAAATCACTGCTCTTCACCTTTCTGATCCCTTCATCTTGGGCTCTGATCTGACCACGCACAGCAGCCAGATTGGAAGAATGTGTTTTTCTGAGATGGTTTTACTTAGAGAATTATAGAATCACAGAATGTTTTAAGTTGGAAGGGACCTTTAAAAGTCATCTAGGCCAACCCTGCTGTGGTAAGGAGGGACATCTTCAACTAGATCAGTTTGCTCAAAGCCTCCTCCAACCTGACCCTGAATGTTTCCAAGAATGGGGCATCTACACTACAGTGTTTCACCACCCTCATCTTAAAAATGTCTTCCACCTGCACTTTCTCAGTGCAGGAAGCTGCTATCCATAGTTTCTGCTCTTTCTGCTCTCTTGGGTAAGATGTTGGCACAGCAGAGGATTTCTGTTGCTGAAGAGGCCCATAAAATGCTCTCAGTGAAATGCAGTTGGGTAGTTAGGAAGCCCATTCACAGCCTTGCCAGGCTGCCTGCCACACTGCACCTCATTGGAAAGCTCACTCCCATTTGGCCCATCTGTTGGGAGCTGAGGATCTCCAAAACACAGGACAGCTGGTTAGCAAGGGGTTGTCACCACAGTTCTGGCCCTTGTAGGACATGCAACATGAGAAGCAGCAGGCATCCGCTCAGCCTGGTTCCAGTGTGTATCAAGGCTGCTGTTCTGGGGAGAGATATTGAACCATCAAAACTCACCCAGTGCCTCCTCAGTGACTCATCTGTCAATCTGGGCACAAGAGGGACAGCACACTTGGGAACAGCCTGGCTCAAGGGCTGTAAATTGCAGCCAGTGAGAACAACAAAGGCACCTCGTTGGATGGGTGGGAGGCAAGAGGCATTGCTTGGGGCTGCCTGAATTTATGGCACCCTCTGGCTCCTTTAGCAATGGATGTTTTCGATGTAAGTCTCAAAGCCACAGCCTTAAAGGAGGAGATAAAAGGCTGGGAGAAAAGAAAGGATCATCTTTTTTCTCCTCTTCTTTTTTTTTTTTTTTTTAGTCAGCAGAGGGAGAGGAGACACCATGGCAACACCACCTCCTCAGACAGGATGTTCTGTGGTGGAATCCCCATGCTAACTACCCTTCTCTTATCCCACAGCCTTTGGCAAACCCAAGCTCCATGCATCATGGACCCATCACCAGCTCTGCCCACCTGGTTGGCAGGAGAACCCAAGCCACTGCCTTGGCACCTTGGTGCAGAGGAAAAAGCAGCAGGGAGGGAAGGGAGACCCTGTTAACAAACTTCGTTTAACAGGCTGCTTGGAGCTGTGCAGGCAGAGCTGAAGCCCTCATTGATATTGAAATCAGGTCCCATCCATCACTGGGAGAACAGGCTCCTTCCACGGGAAGCTGAAAAGAGCCACTCTCAAAGGGAGGGGGAAAACTTGTCCAGGGGAAGGGCGAACCAAAGCGTGGCAGGTGTGGTATGGAGAGGGATGCTGTCCACGCCAGACAGTGATTCATTGCTGAGCAGTGCTGTGCCATTGCCAGGGCAGGCATGCAGTGCAGACAACAAAGTGTCCCCTGGATAGTGGGAGAACAGTGGGCATGGGGATATGTTGGGGTTTGTGGAAGTCTGGCGGGAATGATGGCATCACAGAAGGAGAACAGCTTTGGCATGCACCCCAGCATGGTGAAATCTCTACTGGAGGAGTCAGCATGACCAAGCAGGCAGTTTGTGGGTGTTAAGAGAGGAGGTGGCACTTAGTGTGTCTCCTGGGCCACCCCAACACCTTTCACCACTCACTCCTTTCACCTCCTGAAGGGTCTGGAAAAAAGTGTTACAAGGAGCAGCTGAGAGAACTGGGATTGTTTAGTGTGGAGAAGAGAAGGCTGGGAAAAGTCCTTCTCACTCCCTATAATTGCTTGAAAGAAGGTTGCAGTGAGGTTGGTATTGGTCTCTCCTCCTGAGCAACAAGTAATAGGAAAAGAGGAAATGACCTCAAGTTGCACCAGGAGAAGTTTAGGTTGGATATTAGGAAAATTTATTTACTGGGAGAGTGGTTAGACATTGGAACAGGCTGCCCAGGGAGGGGGTGGAGTCACCATCCCTGGAGGTGTTCCAAAAATACATAGAAATGGCATTTCAGGACATGGTTTAGTGGGTGTGGTGGTGTTGGGTTGCTGGTTGGACTTTGATGGTCTAGAGGTCTTTTCTAAGCTTGGTCATTCTATGACTCTGTGAGACTGAGATCCTGCCCCAGTGAACAAAAGTGCAAATTTGCACTTTCACCCATGGGTGCTGTGGGATCCCCATGGGACAGCCCAAAGCTACCACATGCAGAGCAAATTATGCTGAGTTGTTTTGCTCCTCATTTCAATCAGCATCTGTGCAGCTCTGGGGGACCTGGGGCTGTCACCTGCACTGGGGTACAACACTGACCCTTCTCTGGGGGCTCTCCAGGCAGGGATGGAGACCAGACCACAAAGGTTCTTGATCTTGGGTTGCTCTCCCATCTGTAGGTTGAGCTCAGCATTTAAAAATTAATAACAAACCAAAGTGAAACTGACTTTGGTTTCCTGTGTCTCAAACCAACTTTCCACTGAACTTGAAGGCCACAGCCTTGTGTGATGTGGACAACCTTTATGGAGAGGGACTTTAGAGCTGGATCAGCGGGAGCATAAGGCACTGGGGATGGTGACCAGCCTTGTGAGCTTCCCAAAACTGTGTCCCTACTGCAGATGGCCTGTGGGCTCAAGGCAGAGTCTTTCTCACCCCACGGGATCTTGTGTTTCAGTGTATATATTGAGGGTCAGCCTGGAGTCATCCTACCACGGCCAGTGCTATTCAAGCAGAATGATGTCAAATCTGCCCCAGCATCTCAGCAGCATTCAGCCTCCAGCCTCTACTCCCTGCACCTGGATGCAATCACAGAGCCTGCTGGAGAATGGGAAAAATCCATCGGATCCAGGTCACCAGCAGCTGCTGTTTATTTACTTGGGATGCTTCCTACCGAGGATAGATGGAGCAGGGCACAAAGCACTTCCCACCCCTTGGGACTGCCACTCTAGGGATGAGGAGGTGTGTGGGGACTGCCCTGGGCAGGGGGGTGGTGACGGTCTCGGCAGAGTTGTGAAAGGACCACTGCAGATTTAGCCTTTCCCAGCACAGCACCGGGGGCCCGGGGGAAGCCCACATCTGTGTGCGGGGGAGCGGGGCCAGCGCCGGTGTGGTGCGGGGGCGGGCGGTGGAGGAAGTCAGCAGCAGACCCAGGCTACCCCGCGGAGGAGGGGGACGTTTCAAAAATTGCATTCTTCTCTACTTTTCTTTCGTTCTTTCTTCTTCTTCTTCTTTTTTTTTTTTTTTTTTTCCCTTAAAAAAAAAGGGAAAGAGAAAATCATGCAAGCTCTGGAGTTAATTAAGCAGAGGACGGAGAGGCTGGGATGTGCTATGATGCAGCTATGAAAGCAATTCTGTTCCAACAGGAAAAGAGGCTTGCATCTTGAAGGGTTCTCCTTGCAGCATGTCACGCTTTGCACTGGCCATGAGACGAGCCCTGGGGGTGTCAGGGCTGCTGGGTGCTCCCCTGTGGCATCTCCCATACTTCCTCTGATGATCATCCTTGATGATGTGAGCAGAGCCAAACTTGGCTTCAGTGTTCCCATAGAGTTTGCCACTGTAGCAGTGAGTTATGCCAGCACCAAATCTCTGCCCTCTCCTTGCCAGGCAGACTTGGGCATGGCATATCCCTGCTCCATGCCTTAGATGCCTCTCTCTCTCTGTTGCCTGTTGTGCATAAACTCTGAACAACTGTTTGGCAGAGCAGCTCTGTACAGCACCCTGCACCACAGCATGCCAGTGAGACTTAAAATGCTCCCACTTAAACTTCTAGTGGTGAATTGAAAGGCACATGAGACAGGAGCACAGGAACCAAATACCACCTCTAGCCCTGGGATTAGGGCATTTATCCCAGGATATGGGCTCTGCCACACCAGAGCAGGCAGGCAGGCATCCCTCAGGGGAAGGCAAAACATCCAAGGCTGCATCTGTGCCATTGTGCTCAGCTGAATGATGGGAAGGGGAGCGAAGGGGAAAATTAAATTTACACCCTGAGCCTGGAGATTAATTTCCCCTTATTGTTGCAGGAATAATTAAAAATTGTGGGCTGCATTGTTTCTTTTCACCTTCTCATAACCTACTTGCTGTATTTGATCACCCAGCACACACCCCCAGTAGTTGCGTGTCACAGTGTGCTTTACAGTCATGCACTCTTCCTGTGACCGTGGGCTCTTTCTCATTGCCACTGTTTTCACTCCACCATTTGCCAGCCTGAGCAAGGGTCTCTCATCATCCAGTGCTGCGCTGGGAGGCCAAGATAGGCACCCACGGACCAACATAGGGCAGGGATGGATGCCCATGCTGCCCTTAAAGACCAAGCACAGGCATAGACGGGATAGAGCTACCTCGATGTGATGCTCCCCTGGGCTTGTAAGGGAGCAGAACTGTTATCCTGGGTGGGCTCTTGCTGCTTTATTGCTTGGAGCTGGGCTTGACCAGGCACTGCCTTGGCAGCCCTGCACTGGATGGTACAGACCCCAGCAGAAAAGTGCAGAGCAATCTGTGTCTGGGGACAGCACATTCCCGGCTCGGGGGACTGTCAGCGTGATCCAGGCGGGAAAGCACGAGCAGGGCCGGGATGAGGGCTGCCAGTCGAGCGGGACCGGCGGGGACCAGCCCTTTGGGCCGCCTTAGACAAATAAACAGAGCGCCCGGGGCTGGCGGGGGCCGAGGCAGTGACCGATGGCGGTTTCACAGGTCACCCGGCCCCACGGCTACCATCTGCTACTGCAACCTGCGGGTCGCCTGGGGCTGGCTGGAGGCTGCGTGTGGGGGTCCCTAAGGGCACAGCAATGGAGGGACAGTGGCGAAGAAGGGGAGCTGGCGTGAGGCTGTGAGCTGCAGAAGGCACTTTCTGGCAGAATAACGATGAAAATAAACCTCCCTGGGCTTATTTTTAGCCCTGGTGATGACATTTGGTTTACTTAGAAGCTGTCTGACACTGTGGTCTGGGGCTCTTTGAAGAGGCCCAGTTATCTTGTGTTTTGTCCTTCCATCCTAAAACTTGGTGGGAGAGAAGCATTCTTGGTGATGGTCGAGGACCCCATGCCTAGGATGCCTGAGCCCTTTGGTGTGGTAAATAATAAATACAAGCAATGTTTTGTCAAGAATTTACTGTGTCTGTTACAAACTGTCCAGCTGTTCAAATGAGGAGAAGGAAATCTATAGGGATGACTTTGGTTAGTCTAGGAGTGAGATGGATGCAGAAGCAGGCAGGTAGCTCATCAGACAACAAGGCAGATGTTTGAAGTCTTCTCTAAAGACACATGGACAAAGAGAAAGAAAAAACATGGTCAAAGAGAAAGAGAAAAACCCTCTGTGGAGGTGAAATGAGAGTCAAAGAAGAAGAGGTGTGTGCTGGTTTGAGGCTAATTGGAATATTTTAATGGAGAAAATTATATTANGAGTCTTGCTGTGGGCAGACTGGAGAAGGAGATAGGGTAGGTGGGTTTGAGCGATGGTGGGCAGCTCACTAAACTGCACATGCTCCCATGCATGGATGAGAGACAACAGCAATGCTGCTCTCTTCACAGGGCACATCCAGCCCCCCAGGGTGTGTCCCAGCTTTGCTGCACGGGGTCAGCAGTGACCTACAGTCAACAAGAGGTTCAGCAAACCAGTAGCTCTTACATTTCAGTCTGTGTGGTGAAGTAATCTCTAGAGAAACCAACACAAACCATTTTTTTAATGGCTCTAAACCCTCCCTGCAAGAAGGTTTGACAGGGCAAACACATGCAGACCCATAAATTAGCTGTAGTAGCTGAAGGGCTATTGTGTAGGCAATGGTTTGCAGCACACAGCAGCTACTCCCGGTTAACAATGCGAGGAAAGTCACTCTGCACATTTTTTATCCTTTGACACAAAGTGCAGCTGCAGGAATACCTCAAGCAGGATTTTAATAAAAGACAATCACATTCTTAAGGCTCTGCACATTTGAGAATGAACCCATGGAGATAACGGGCCTGGGCTCACAATGATAAACATGTCAAGATAATTAAAATGATGTCTTTCTTCTAACAGAAAGGGCAAGATTCTCACCTGATGCAAGCTGTTGTAGCTTCATATGGTCAGTGGAGTCACTCCTGGAATTGGCAGCAATGAAATGGGATCCAGCAACCAGGCTCTGCAAATGCAGTGTGGTCAGAGAGGTCACTCTTTGGTTGTGCATGCCAAATTCTCATCTTTCCCCATCCAACATAAATCCAGGATTTTTGTGTGTGTGTGTGAAGATGTCATCAAGGAGCTAAGCTGAAGGCAGACAAGCTGCCTGGGCAGAGTGGGGAGCCAGCTTTCAGGGCTGCAGGCAAGGCAGAAAGCACTGGGTGCTAAGAGAAGGACCCAAACGACCTTTAGAAGTGGGAATGATGCCAAATTTGGCTGGGAAGCTGTTGCAGAGAGTAGGGGGAGCAGGACAACAGGGTCTTACACACACATGGGAAGGGCTTGCAGCAGATCTTGCTGAGATGAGAAACCTCTCCAAACTGTCCACAATATAGCCTAGGCCAAGTTCCCAGAGGATTTTTCAGGCAGGAAGAAGTGTTGGAAAAGGGCAGCCTGAAGGAAAAGGTCTGGAGGAGCCTCTGGCAGCAGGAAGGGCATGCAAGCAGGCAGGAGTGCCCTGCAGAGGAGGAGCAGGAGCGTGCATGGGGCCGGTGTCAGGGCTTGTCGGCAGAGAGGAGCATAGCAAAGCTGCTATTGTGGAATAAAATATGCTGGAATGTGGACACGCCTATTCCAGAATAAAGCTGCTTTTTCCTAATTTAACTTAATCCACTATTTGTTTTTATTATTTTTATCATCATCAGATGCAGCTAATTTGGAAAAGCTGTTCCAATTAATTTCCCTTCACAGACAAGCAGTTACACGCTGGAAAGCCTTTGTCTGTTCAGTGGCAGCCTGACCAGCAGCTTCTATTCCTTTCAAAATCAGTTCTTTTCTTCTCCCCTCTGACCATTTTTTTCTACTTTGTCTCCTGAGACCATGAGAGGCACAGGAATGGGAATTTTTCCTGGTAGTGTGGAGCCTAGTAGATCTGTTTGCAGGAAAGAGAGCAGGGAAAATAGTATTTAAAGGCAAAAAAAGGAAAACAAGGACCTCAGGAGAATGAGTCCAAGGCAATAGTTGAGGCCATGATGACCTCATGGATGACCACAAGGGATCTGGCATGAGGTGGTGTTTGCTATCCTCACTCTTCAGGCTGTTTAAGCTGTAGGGGATGCACAGCCTGAGATCTCAGCAGAGGGGCAGGATGCTGGAGTCCACTGGGTTGCCCATCTTGGAGAGACCCACAGCTTGAATGAAGGCCACAGCAACAACTGTTAGTGGCACTGAGCCTACCCCTAGGATCAAGCAGCACCCTTGGATGCTACCACAGTGCTGGACAGAGAGGGAGCATCCCGTGCCTGCGGGGACTGCGGTTGTGGTGCTGCTCCCGGCAAGGCAGGACTGACTCTCATGGAGCCCAGATGTTGCAGAGGAAGCTGCTGAGGAATGATCCATCCTTTCCTTTGGCTCGGAGATGAAAGCAGCTCGCAGGAGCTCGGAGCTATGAGCGAGTAACTGATTAACCAGTGCGGCAGCCACCGGGCTCTGCAGACACTGCGGGAGTCACTGTACTACCTTTCAACAGCCCTTCCACCAGTCCTTCTCCAGCTTTTGGGCAGGGCAAGATGAGACTTGGGGGGACCTGCACTCAGGGAAAAGCTAAGACTCTCTCTCCAAGCTGATTTTTTCCCCTCAGATTCCGCAGCCTCTCTCTTTTCCTGCTTTTTCCTTCTTCTACCCTTTTGCTTTGGGACTCTGCCATCTCCTCATTCCGTCCCACACGCTCTGGTCCTTTGGCACTTCAGACACTTGGCCTGTGCTCCTGCAGACTGGCAAATGTTGGGAGGCCACAGCTATGCATTCATCTCCAAAAGCAACCCAAAACCAGTCCAGTCCACCATCCCCTGTGGTCTGTACAATGGACCCAGTGCCAGCAGAACAAGCCAAGTATATCTATCTATTGATTAGTGACAGAGAGCTGGTGAGAGAGGGACACTGGGGGAGAAGGAAACAAGCTAAAACCCCAAAGTCTCCTGCCAGATGTTGGCTTCACCTAAATAGGGGCAGTGGCTGATAGTGGAAGGACAGACAGCTTTTCTCCCTTCCAGGCAATGCCTATGTTGTTTCTGGAGTTTCTTTCCTTCCCAAGGTTAGCCCTTGAGAGACACTATAAATGCCTTAAAATCCCAGCACAGGCCTGCTGCAGGTTCAGTGTACAGTAAGGTTATCAGCTGACAAGGTGCCTCTCTTCCCCTCTCCTCTCACCTTCAGAAGGCTGCATTCAGGAGCAGCTCATGGGTGAACTCTCAATGACCACCCTCTGATGAGTCAAAAAATGAAGTCTTCTGCCTCGCCAATTTGGTCCCTCTCACCCAGTGCTTGCTGGAGCTGTACCTCCCTGCAGACAAAGCCTGGTACTCTGTAGGGGCAGGCCCACAAGAGAACAACAAAAGTCTTCGGTAAAAGGGATGTTCTGCCAGCCCCCCTCCCTTCTCTCCCCCAGTGTTTGTACGGTCCTGATTTCCGCACAGAGACTCTGATCTGCAAGTTGTATTTGTGACCATAAAACAGAGATTAACTCTTATCTCTGGCAGGCAGCACCATCGGGCACCAGTCCTCACTCCAGAGCATTGGCAGCTGGGCACCAGCCTAGTGCACAAAGATGAACTTGCTGGAAGAGTAGGCGGTAAATAACATGGGGAAAACCAGTTGAGGGAGGTGAACCTGAAGAAGGGGATGATGCCAACACGCCCTAGGCTTCAAGGGACTCCTGAGCCCCAGCACAGGGCAAGAGGCAGGGGAGGAAGTGGTGATTAGACAGCAGCATCTGCAATCAAGAGGCAGGAAGTGTGAGCACCGGGAAATGCTCGCCTCTTACCATGCATGATAAGCTGCCGAGTGCCCTGTGGAGGAGGCACCCAACCCTTCCCAGTTCCCCTGGCACAGTGCCTGGTAAGCAGCACCCAAACCCTGCACACACAGGGAGCTGGTCCTCACCACTGAGCCACAAGCAACATTTGCTCTGGTTTCCAGTGGCCACTAATTGCCAGGTCTCCTACAGAAATCCCCAAGCTTTTTGGCTCGCAGGAGGGGTGCCCTAGCAAGGACATGTTCCCAGCATCACTCCTTACCTTTCCCTGGCAGTGAGGTATCATAGCTGGATGGAGGAGCTGTACAGACAGGCAAAAACCTGGGGCTGGCTTGGAGTCTTACTCGTTATAGGACAAACACTGTTCTGCTTATGTAAGGATCAGTTCAGCAGTGGTGTGTGTGGGACGAGGCTCTGGTTATCAGGTGGTTGTAGAAGAGAAACAGCAAGAGAAGGAAGACTGAAAGAGTGAAGGTGTGAAAAAGAAAGGAGTGCAAGAGAGAAGGGAAAGAAAGGGAAAGGGGAAAAGGGCAGGGCAGAGGCAAGATAAAGAGAAGAAAGGAGAGAGAGAAGGGAGGGAAAAGAAAAAAGAAAAGAAAAAAGAAAAGAAAAGAAAAGAAAAGAAAAGAAAAGAAAAGAAAAGAAAAGAAAAGAAAAGAAAAGAAAAGAAAAGAAAAGAAAAGAAAAGAAAAGAAAAAAGAAAAGAAAAGAAAAGAAAAGAAAAAAAAAGACAAACGAAAAGAANAAAAGAAAAGAAAAGAAAAGAAAAGAAAAGAAAAGAAAAGAAAAGAAAAGAAAAGAAAAGAAAAAGAGAGAGCGGAAAAAAACCTTTTGAAAGCCTTAGACCTGCCTCTTTATCTCCCTAATCTGTATTTCCCCCCCAAAGCCTCTTTCTGTACAGGATGAAAGCAGATTTCTCCTCTTTATTTTCAGTTTCTGTGTCCTTTAGGAAGGCATTTGCTCGAGACTAATTGAATTTTCTGCCCGTGGAGAGAAAGACATGACACAGAGTGAGTTAAAGTCCGACACCAGGACAGGGCGCAGGAGCCGTGTTAACTGGTGTGGGGGACAGCCCCTCACTTAACAAAAGTGTTTAATTCTGTCCCCTCTTGTTAAGAAGGGGCGGAAGGAGGGGATATTTATTCTGTTCTTTTCTCAAGGTTTTTCCTTTCGGGTCACAAAGTGCCCCCCATGATCTCAGCCCCCCTCCTCTCCCTGCTTTTGTGGCAGCAGCAGCTGGTGGGTTGCGAAGGGGACAGGCTTTGTCTTTTGACACACTTGAACATTTCTGCACAGAGCTGGGGAAACTTTTCCCTTCCCCACCTCTTGGGCAATCGGGAGAGAGCGAGGGGCAAGCGGTGGAGTTATGGCCGAGGGGATGAAATGGCACAAAGGGCTGCGGAGCCGCAGTGGACGAGGGATCAAGGCAGGGCTGTGCAGGCTTGTGGTGAGCAGATGGTGATGGGCTCTGAGGAGGGGGTGGGATGGCCTCGAGTGCCAAGAGGCTTGTGTGGAGCAACCGGTTGAAGGGAGAGGGGAAGAAAGCGATGTAAGAAGCGGTGATCCCATAAAGGAGGGTGCAGGGGCTTCCTCTTCCCAAATCCAACAAAGAAACCTCTTCTTTCCCTTTGTCACCCTCCCAGGGATAGCCCCCAGTTAATCTTCTGGCCAGGACACGTGGGGGATTCACTTGGGTTTTGTTACAAGCCCATAAAATGAGCTTTTTTTCCTTTTTTTTCAGGCAGCTTCCCTGAGTCCTTCACAAAGGGTGTGCAAAACCTTTGGTCCCCCCACAAAATGTGTGCAAACCCTTCAGCCCCTCCATGAAGAGCATGCAAACCATGTAGTCCCTCCACAAAGGGTGTTCAGACCCTTTGATGCCTCTACAAAGGGTGGGAAGGCTCTTTGGTCCCTCCACACCTCCTCCAAGGGACACTCTCCTGGGACATTGTGGCTGATCTCCAAGAATGGAAAAGATGTAGCCGTGTTTGACACTAGGACATGAAGAATACTGTGGTACCACCTAGCAGAGTGGCCTGGGGCTGGGCTGAGATCAGAATCCTCATAGGCATGGGCAGGAAACTGGGGCTTGACCCCTGCACTTTGGCCCCATACTACATGGGTTTGCAACATGGGAATGGTCTCAGCACCTTCTCAGTCCTGGGCAAATCCGAAAGCAGAAGGCTAAAAACATCTTAAAGTAAAAAGCTAAAAATCATCACTTCTCTGAGCTCACAGACTGAGTTGCAGACTAAATCCCTCTACCATCTTCCTCATAGTATCATAGAATAACAGAACTGCTGAGGTTGAAAGAGACCTTTGAGATCATCAAGTCCAACTGCTCACATAAAGCTCACAACCTCACCACTCTGCTAAGCTACTACCACTAAAACACACCCCTAAGCAAAAAACAATGACCAGACACTTCATATGAGACCTCTCACCTTGGAACAGCACAGTGAAAACCAAGCCCTTGTGGCCTAGTTGCTGTTACTGGATGTTTACCTACAACAATATCCAACAATAGGCACCAGAAGAAAGTCCTTCCTTCCCAGGCTGAAGATGGGAGCACATGGATGGTGATGCATAAGCCTCCCAGACTGCAGCCAGTGGTCCAGTTGAAGTCTGTCCAGCTTTCCCTTGTAGTGGTGCAAGCTGACAGTTTCAGTGGGTGGACACTGAGGTAAAACCAGTAAGAGGTAAGTGAGAGCAGAGGTGGTGAATGTCAAGCTTTGTGCAGCCCTGGACCTATGCACAGGGAGCTTTGGCAAATGCCTGCTTTTGCAGGAGCTTTCAGGAGAGTCCTTGTAAGTGGAAAAAAAAATAGACACATTCATTATCCAAACTGTCTTATTTTTGTGGTGCCTCTTGAGTAAACCCACTTCTGAGGCTCTCCTAATTGCTTTGCAATAGAGCAGAGATAAATATTTATCAAACAGCTGCATCAGGAAACCACGGTTCAGAGAACCAGTATCAGGGCAATGTGTCTCAGGAAGGATGAGTCTGAGTGGTTTTAGCCTGCTGACCTGCCAGGCATCCTCTCTCGCACGAGGCAGAGCTTCACCCAAGCCCAGACCCACGTGGCACCACACCAGTCCCATACCATCAGCTGGATCTGGTTATCTACCCCTCATGGAGAACATTTTTTTCATGCTGCATGGACTCTCCCAGTTGCACCATCTCATTGAGCTGGTGTTTTCTGACACCTTTTTTTCTTCTGCTGACTTTGTGGCCTTTCTTGCTTTCTATTAAAAACCCTAGAAGGGGTCCACATGCAAATATTTAGCTGCATTATTATCAGCTCAGGAATGTCAACCAGATGGCAACATTTCTAGGTTTGGCTGTGCAAAACTGGCTCTTCAGAATAAAACATCCTGGGGCAGAGCTCTAGAATCACCCATCACTCCCTGAGACCCCAGATCACTGCACTGAGGCAGCAGGACACATGGGATAAAGCTTTTCTAGCTTCTTGCACATGTGGAACATCATCTCAGCTCTTCATCTGAAAAGAGAGGAAGTGATGCTGACAGTCAGATGTTGAGGTTCCATGTGTCAGACAAGAGAGTTTGCCTTCATGCATTTCCAACATGGGTGGCAGATCTCCCTTTGCTCCATCACAGGATCACAGGATGTCAGGGATTGGAAGGGACCCAAAGAGATCATTGAGTCCAGCCCCCCCTGCCAGAGCAGGACCAGACAATCTAGTTCAGGTCACACAGGAATGCATCCAGACAGGCCTTGAAAGGCTCCAGAGAAGGAGACTCCACAACCTCTCTGGGCAGCCTGTGCCAGTGCTCTGGGACCCTTAGGGTAAGGGTAGTTGCCCCTTGTGTTGAGGTGGAACCTCCTGTGCTGCAGCTTCCATCCATTGCTCCTTGTCCTATCCCAGGGAGCAAGTGAGCAGAGCTGTCCCTCCCCTCCTGACCCCCAGCCCTCAGATATTTATAAACATTTATTAAATCCCTTCTCAGTTTTCTCTTCTCCAGCCTAAAATGCCCCAGGTCCCTCAGCCTCTCCTCACCAGGCAGTGTTCCAGTCCCCTAATCATCCTTGTAGCCCTCTGCTGGACCTTCTCCAGCAGATCCCTGTCCCTCTTAAACTGGGGAGGCCCAAACTGAACGCAGTACTCAAGATGGGGCTCACCAGGACATGATCCCTCAGTAAGGAGGAGGCATTTTGCGTGGGGTGCTGTCCACAGCTGGGAAGGGCAGAGGTTCCTCTGCTAACATTAACATCAGCCTTAGGCAGCTTCAAGAGCAAAGAAGAGCCCATCCTCTCAAACACTCCCAGGAGCACTCTCACAAGCTAGAAATGCCCAAAGAGATGATTTGAATGCTGAGCATGATGCAGCTAAAGTTCCACTCTAAACTTTGGATGGATGACATTCCCATTTAATTGGGAGCGGGTGGTGTTTTGCCTCATGCAAGGGGCATGCTATTTTTATAATGAGCTGATTTCAGATCACAGACTCCTTATGTTAGGCTCTGCATATCCATCTAATGAAAGCCAGGTCCTGCCTAGAAGCCCATACAATGGGATGAGAGTTGGGAAGAGCACTTAGAAGCATCTCACCCAGGGGCTTTGCAAGGTTGCTCGCCAGGGTCTGTTTTTTCCATCCTCACTCATGTCAGAGAAGTTAAATATTTACTGGAGCCATTAAATATTTATGCTAAGCTGCTTCTCCCACAGGGAGCCATCCTACTGCTGGCTCCCGAGGCTGTGTGGACAACTCACTCACGTGTCTGTGCTCAGCTCAGCTCCTCTCCAAAGCACAAACACATGAAGGTTTCATGGGGCTGCCACATGCCAGAGGGAGGGGAAGGCTCTGGTTTTGGCAGCGGTAATGTTATTAGGTGATGGACTTGATAGTTCTTTGAGTGCCATCTTTAAAGATCAAGTCCTTCTGGAAGGTGTGATGGCTCTCTGCAGTCCTTCCTTCTGTGGTTTGTGATGTCACCTTGCTCCTGGTCTGCAAGAATCTGGGTGAGAAAATCCATCTCCTTCTCCCTTCGTCCTCCCAGAAGGTCACCACCACCACTCAGAGAGAAGCAGGACTTGAGGCAGCAGATCCCTCAACCATAGCGTCCAGGGGGACTCATGTTCAACGCAGTAAGAAATGGAAGCACGGTGGCAATGACAAACCCTGCTGCTCTGCAAAGCACAAGCCGAGTGGGAGGAGTCCCATCCCCAGGGATGCCAGCAGCAGCCCCAGGATGAGTTCCCCACTCCCAGCCAGGCTGAGTGGGTTAACACTGCTGAACCTCCCCTGGAACAGGGCCAGAGGAAAAAGGCTCCACCACTTCCCGGTCTGCCTGGAAAGCAGGCAGCTGTTTTCTCCAGCAGCAGAAGGTTGTTTATTCTGGGCCAGATTCAACGACATGTTGTGTCCCCCTGGCCCAAGCCCTGGCCCACGGGGAGGCTGAAGGGCACAACCAACTCAGGGGGGAGCCGGGTGGTCTCCCCGCCTGGTGTGACCACCCCGGGCGCCACTCTGCCCTTCCTGTCCCCATCCTTTTCCTTTCCTCCCTGACTACTCTGCGCAGGGCTGGGGACGCCCTTTCCTGCCTGGCACCTGGCTGGCCTGCCTGCAGATGGTGCTGCCAAGTGCCATGACATCGTCCCCCTTCCCGCTCCTGCCCAAAGCCCTGCCGCCTCCTCACCCTCCCCACTGCGCTATCGGCCTGAAAAATCTGCCTGGGAAACAAAGAAGCAAGGGAGGAAAAAGAAAGGAAGAAAGAAGGCAGCCTTTGGCTCAGGCGTGCCAAAGGGAGCCACAGAGTGGGGGCTTGGCTCGCTTTCTCACCAGCTCTTTTCCCAGCAGAGCGATAAGGAACAGAGCAAGCACAATCACAAGCAGAGCAGGTCCCAGAGGCTTGGCCAGCTCTGGGTCAAGATGGCTGAGGGACACCGAGTGCTCCACAGGGACATATTTCCACAATAAAGTCATTCTGTTGCTCCTCCAGCACCACCAGGCACCTGGCAGCCTGCTGCAAAGCGTCACTGCTGCACCCATGGCCAAAAGAAAGTTGTGAGGAGCTCTGACCTGGCAGAGGCATGTCTGAGTGCTCCCAAGGCTACCCTCTCCTCCAGCAGTAACAGTTTCTGGTGCAAGGAGCAGCACGTGGGCTCAGACAGATGAGCCTGTGGCCCCTGCAGCCTCCCTGACATTCCCACATCCCCTCCTCCCTGTCTGCTCTCCCTCTTGCCCTCTCCATCTCTTCCCCAGCATTTCTCACTGGGTATGTCCACACATGCTCAATAGGCTGCAGATGGGGTCTGAATGCAGCAGCTTGGCTTGGTCACTGCAAACTGAGTTTGGTTCATCCCAAGCACAGGTTGTATGGTTTGGGTCCAAAATACAGCTGGTGTTGGAGACAGGCAGCTTGGAGGTTGATTTTTGAGCCTGCTCCTCAGCTTGGAAAATGGAGTCTGTGGGCTTCGGTCACTGGGGGAAGTAGGACAGTTTTGAGCACGCAAGCCATGAGCATAAGACACCATTTTTTCTGGGAGAGAGCTCTGGAGGACCTTATTAGTTGGAAATTAAGGCTCAGAGAGGTTCAAAGACACCTCAGAAGATACACCTATGAGGGCCAGCCTCAGGTCCTTTCAAAGCGTCCCTCATCACTCCAACCTATCCAACTCCATCCCTTATTCCAGCCCCACAATCAAATGCCAAAGTCCCTCTCTACCCCTCAGCAGCCTACAGAAGGAACTCTGCGTCTCCATGCCCATGGAGCAAGATCAAACCCCATTCATCTGCTCTCCCATACAACCTCACTCGTTTAACACCAGCCCATCTCAGGTCAGAATCCTGAGAGCATCATGCACCCTGATGCAACCATGTCATATAAGGTTCCCTGGGACACAACAGCTCCAGCTCTGAACTCTTCATGGAACGACCTTTGAAATCAGGAGGCCCCCCAGGGTTTGCCCACCTCAGCCTCCAGCACAATCTGGAAATGCCACAGCATGCAGCCAGCACACTCAGCTCACGCTGACCGCTGCTCCCCAGCCCTTCCTCTTAGTCACCTCTTCCTTACCGTAATAAACTAAAAATCAAAAGGCTGTTATGGCACTGATGGTCATCCTCATTATCTTCTCATCAACATTAAATTAGTAACCCCAACAGTGCCCTGCCAGCAGCACCAGGAGGGCTAAGATAAGCAACAACAACAAAAGGAAATCAATCCTCCAGCAGCCTACAGGGCTTGAAGTGTCTGGCAGGGGATGCACGGCCAGGCTTTTGGACCTGTCCCACCAAAGAAACCATCTTTCCTTGGCCACCACACTAGGGATGTTCATCACCCTGTAAAAGACCCCAACAAGCTGGGTGTTAGCAGCTGGGACCCTCCAGGTGGATCTTGGAGCCTATCATCTGGCATGGTGCAAATCAGACGGAGATGAGACTCCAATTCCCATTAGAGGATGTTGAGACTAAACAAACCTAATGATGTCCTTACAGTAAGAACTCTCCATGATGTCTGTGGGACACTCTCTGCCTGGAAACTGCATGTGAAATAGTTGTGGATACCTCTCCTGGTCACATCCCATTGCCAGCTCATGTGAGCAGAAGCTGGTCTGAACCCACCAGCAAGGGTCTCAGTGACATTTTATTCATTTTCAAGGGGATGAANAAGGGGCTGTGAAGGAGGTAACCCTTTCCTCTTTCCTCATTTTCCTGGAAAGATGGTAGAAAAAGAAAAGTTACAGCAATCAGCTGCTTCACTCCAGCTCAGAGTCTTGATGGAGCAGCCCTTGGTGGAAGAGAGCATCAGGAAGGCTTGGGCCAGCCCTGCTCCCTGGAGAGAGGCACATGGAGAGGTGAGACACACCCCCCTTGGGAGGGGTTCCTGTTTTGAGGGAAGAAGAAAAGGACACGGACGTGGCAGTCAGGGATGTACTGTTGGCCCTGCTAATAGAAACCCTCTGTATAAACAGGGAGAGGATCCAACAGAGATCAGAGATGGTTTTTCTTTCAAGAAAATTAAACATTTAAAACATTTGAGAACACACGCCCTCACCCCCCGGACAGTAATTAACTTCTTCCTGTGCAGAGCATGCAGCACTTTCCAAAAACAGAGCTAGATGGATTATTTTTCAAAGGAAATGTTGTTGAAAGGATCTTCTGTTATGTCCTAAAGTGGGGAAACAGTCACAGTGATGGAGGAAGAGCTTGCTGCACGCATGTGCCATGTTGTGGGGCTGCCCGAGGAGATGGTGACACTCCAGAGGCTGCAGGTTTGTGGGCCACGTGGTGGCTGAGCAGCAGCCACTTTGTTCGATGGAACAAACTTCCTTTGGTCGTTGTGTGACCTGAAAAATCCATGCAAGGCAAAGCAGTGAAAGAAAAATCCTGAGCTCGGTCCACGAGGGATGCATTGCACCTCCCCAGCACACCACGACAGGGGAATCTTGCCGTGAGACAGAGGATGTAAAGTCAGATGCAGATGCAAATATATGCAGTGTTCAAGGGGATTTACATCCCACGTCCCCATCTGAGCCCATCTTCCTGTGAACTTAGGATGAGCTCAGTCCTCGTGAATCTCCGTTCTCAGAGCAGTAGCATGAAAAGAGGCAGCTGCTATGTGTGTTAAACAAGCACAGTGTGAATGACATCCCAGCAATAAAAGGACTCCACTGCTAGCCAAGGTGTTTGGTGGGAACAAAATAACTTCCCAGGCTGATCCCACTGCACTCCCTGAGCCTGCAGAGAGGTGGGGAGGCAGGGCTGGAAAAAGATGTATAAGAGCTGTTCTGGAGGGACAATTGTTCTTTGTAGCAACATTTGAGGTTTAGATGTTTGTTTTCAGTGTTGGGTTGGGAGAAAAATAAAACCCAACTTTTTTTTTTTTTT
>WBNM01019768.1:462434-478479 GCA_013399055.1 Ramphastos sulfuratus
TTTTTTTTTTTTTTTTTTTTTTTGTGACATAGATTTGTGGGGAAACAGCCTTTCTCTGGTTGAAAAGGTCAGGTTTGCTTTCCATATCTCCCTCACATCTCAAATGTCCTGCAATTCCTGGAGCTCAGGAGAAAATTTCTTCTTGCAAAGCTAAATGAGGGCAGGCCCACAGGGAGAGCTCATTTCTCTTCCTAGACCAGCTCAAGCAGCTGGGAGAAATGGGTCTGGGTTTGAGCACCCAGGTGCTCTTTCAGGTGTGGGGTCAGGAAATAACAGGACCTCAAATGTTCACTATTGTGGGGCAGCCAGAGCATGGCTGGAGATGGGTCAAAGCCATCAGCAAGTGTGCAAAAACTAATGATAGTGAAACCGAAGGACAACCATGGTCTGGTACAGAGCAAGGCTGCTCAGCACAACCAGCCTGCCTAGGAGACATGGGCAGCCCAAGGCATCTCGCCCTGGATGTCCACTTCAGAGCCCTGCACTAGAGCAAGGGACAGCAGGAGCTGTCATTACCCAAGGCTGTGTGCAGTCCATGTTAGAGCAGCCCTCAGTACTCCTCCCCAGGTTAGGGCATCCATGGAAGTCTCAGGTGCCCCCACAGAGCTGGGGGATATTGCTGCCTTTGGCATTTCCCACTTGAGGTGGGAAGTTTGTGTCTGCTCCTGCTTTTAATCCCTTTTACTGTTTATAGTCCTAAGATCATCCCAAAATTTCCAAATCCCCTTTAGGCATCTCCAGCTTTATGCTACAGCCTTTCCTTGGCTGAGATTTAGCTTTTAGCCTCTTTGCTCCACTAAGGATCCCTCTGTGTCAACACCATGAGGAGTTTTGGCACCACTGACCAGTGACTCCCTTGTAATGAGACATCCAGTGCCGAGCCTGGGAGGATGGAGAATGTGCACAAAGAAAATATAATTCCAAGGGATGAGACAAAGGGATCTGTTGGATGGGGACCAGTGCATCTGGGGAAACCTCTTTGTTTTAGAGTGGGAAGAGAGCAAAAGAGAGGAAGAAAAAGAAAGAGAAGGAAAAGGCGTCGGGGGTGGGGTGGGGTGTGGGGGTGTGTTGTTGCTAGCGTGCAGGTGTGTGTGGGGCAGGCAGGGCAGCACCGTGTTTTTCTGAGATGAAAAGCATTGCAGGCTGGTCACCTTTGGCTGTTCACTCTGCACTCCTCCCGGGGTGTTGTGTTCCCGTGCCTGCGGGCAGTGTGCTCTGTCCTTTTTTCTTTTCTTCACCATCTGCCGTTGCAAATTCCCCTGAGCGTCTCCCGCCCCGGCATAGGGTTTCAACCTGGGACAGAAAACAAGAGGGAGAGAAACCCAAACCTAGCCTGCAGCAGCACAGGAGAAACAGGATTCAGCTTGTGCCTAGTCCCCGTCATAATGTCATCTGGCTTTTGCTGTCAGGTGCTTTGGGGGCACCCTTGGGTGCCAGCAGGCACTGGGGGCTGCTTGTCCCAAGCTGGGGCGGGGGGAGGATGGGGAATGCAGGACTGTGCACACAGTGGGAGCTTCTTTCCTTGTATGGCCAGGGTCACCAGTGGCACAGTCTCCCTTAACCCCATTGTTTCAAGTTACAAAGCTGCCCTGATCCCCCTGAGCCACCTCAGATTCAAGGAAAGAGCCGGTGGCTGCTTTGAACTCTAGACTGGAGTATCTCCATCAGGCAGTGCCTAAAACAACAGCTGGGCTCCCTCCTCACACGACATAGTACCCCAGCCTTGGGTACCAGTGAGGGACCATATGCTTGGAGTCCCCTAGGATAAGGGAAAAAGGCATTTGGATCTGGAGCTTCTGACAGCTTCCCCCGAGCAACCAGCACCTTCCTGCATCACGCCTGGCTGTTAACCATCTCCCTTAAGGGCTCAGAGAAGACCCTGGTCCTGGTGAGTGGCAGCACCAGATGCTGTGTTGAGTCCTCTCCTCCAATGTGTGTTCAACCTGCTGTCTCCCAAGAAAGAAGAGTCATGGGCAAAGGTCTGGAATAATTACACTTATGCCAAGCTTATTGCCCTAAAGCAGGCTTAAATCCTTTTATGTCCACCAGTGCCTCTGGCACACTCTCCTGGGTCTTGGGCCACCTGTCCCTGACCTCGAGACCTTCTGTGGTGGTGGGAGCTGGGAGGATGGAAGGGGGGCACAGGGGGCTGATGGTCCCATGGTCTGACCCAATTATTCACATGTTGTTAACTCCCTTCAGATGGCCAGGGAGAAGAGCCCAGGGCTGTTAACTGGGACAAACTTGGTCATGCTCAGCCACATTCCTGCCTTCAGAAGGGGCCAGGGATCCTGGGCCTTGGTGGACAAGGAACCCAGGAGATCACATTACCCAGGGCTTTTGTAACCTTAACAGCTGTGAGAGGGTAGCAAAACCAAAAAACTATTAGTGTGCATGGCTGTGTGTGCAAGGGGGTTGGGGAGACACCATCCTCTCCCGCTCAGCCTGGCAATAATCCCCCTAACAGATTAATGACACTTAGTGCTTTGAAGAGGAGAAAAGGGAGATGGGAGACTAACTGGGAAGGTCAGCAGGACCAAAGCCAGTATCTACTCACCAGCCAGGGTTTGGGGAATCAGCTTCTCCCTTGGAGAGTTCAGCCTGTCACCAGGATTGCTGCCGGAGAGAACTGGGGAGCGCCCCACCAGCTGGGGTGGGGGTGACAAGGACCGACAGTGGTAGCTTGCAGCACCCTTGGAGCTGCAGATCTGTATTCCCTGCCCCTCCAGGGGTTCTAAGCTCCTGCTGCACACTCAGCCAGTTCTGGGAGCCAAGTTCAGCTCTCGGCTGTGCAGCCTTAAGCCCTGGCACGCTTGTGCCTCATCACTGCAAGCAGCCTGAACAAACGCGGGCCGTTTGCAGAGCGGTGGCAGGAATCTGGCCCCGAGCCCAGCGCTGCAGGGCCGGCAGCTCCCATAGCCTCCCTTCCACCATGCTGCTCCCTCCGCCTCTGGGGGAAGGAAAAAGGCTTCACGGCTGCTGGCGGGCAAAGAGGAGAGGATTTGTCAGCACAAACAAGTCGGCTGCTGTGTTTAGTAGGTGCTGATGAACCTGCTCTGGAGGTGCATTTGCTGCCCCGTGGGGTGTACCTATTCACTCTGATGGGGATGTGGCAGCAGCACCATCCCTCAAAAGCTGTTATGCATCCTTCTAGCGGTGCCAACCTCTTCACTGGTGTGGTCCTGCCTGCTCTGTTGGCATCGCACCAAGCTGTCACCTTCCTGCCGTTCCTGATGCTTCGCCAGGCTCTGAAGTGGGGCAAGCTGCTGGTTTCCCAGGGTCTTGGACTGGGTTTAGAGAGCATGCTCGGCTCTGCCTTGAGAACGATCAGTAGGGTGCTCCGCCTGATGGCTTTCCCCTAATTAGAAACACGAACCCACCAATTACCTGCTCTCCCCCGGACATCTGCACTAGCCCAGCCTTCAGCAACCACCACCCTGCGAACACTTGGTGGTAAAAGAGTCTTTCTCTCTAAGGACCCACCCAGGGTGCTTTCTGTTTGCATTCACCATCCTGGCCATGATTACTGTTGCAAGGGTTGCTGATACTTCCTCCATGCTTCCCCATAACTCTTTGTGAAGAGCTGGCTCCAGAAGACCGAGCTGGAGACCTCCTAAGCTAAAAAGCACAAGTTTCTGCATCATTCACCCAGGGGTCAGGTTCTCAAGATCAAATGACAGTAGATCTAAGTCTCTGGGTCATGGACAGTTGATGAAGCATCCTTCTCCCAAGCATTAGCTGCTCCATATTCCCACCCTGCCTGCCCTGCAGCATCCAGACCTTCTCATCCCATTCCCTGTTCCCAAAGAGCTATGAAAGCTCCTAGGACTGATGTATCCAATCCGTGCAGCAGGGAAAGCATTTAAGGCTTGAAGGTGTATCAGGGCCACTGCAAACTGGAAAGAAAAACAAACAGGCACAGGATGTCTCAGCAAGCCAGCAGCTCTGAGAAGAGGAGAAGCCACCAGCCCTTGGTGCTGCAGGTGCAGGTGGATTTGTTAGGTGGTGTTGCTTCCTTTGCTCTGAGCCGCAGCCACTGTGCTGGATACAGAAACACATCTGGAACCTGCACCTCATCTTCCTCATGCTTCCTAACCCATTTTCCTCTGCACTTGTTCCACTCCCCATGCAGTGTGGCAATTGGCTTTGCCACTCCCTCCATCAAGAAATGTCTCCCAAGGTTGCCTTCCCAGATTCTATCATCCCTGCTCATCCAGATGCTTTCCTGCTCACAAAGGGATTCCCAAACATCTGCAAGGATGCTCTGTATGTGGAGGGACATTTACAACCTGACTTCTGCAATCACCTCTATGCTTTTCTTTGCACCAGAAACCTGGTAAGAACCTTGGCCCTTCATGCCACTGTGCCCAAGCTCCTCACTTGTGCTCCAGGAACACTATTCCCAGGAGCATGGGAAGAACCTTAGTGGACTTCCCACCACTCCTCTGATGCTCTGGTGCTTTCCTTTTGCCTGACTCCCTCCTGTCTACCCTGTATGGGTATAACTTTGCACCTCTTCCCCAGTGAACCAACCAAAGATCTTCCCAGTCCCCTTGTCACTGGCCAGTGCTCCATCACAATGAACTCCTGTTTTGCAGAACTAGGAATCACAGTGCGTGGTGATGCTTTCAGGCTCACCTAACGACTTCCAGAGCCTTAATTTAATTTAATTACCATCCCCTTCTTATCTTAATCATCCCGCCTGTGTTTATAAACAAAACACTGACTCCCTACCCCACAGGCTGCAACCTGAGCGCGGCACCTCCCATCTGCACAACTCATTACATTCCTCGCTGGGCCCATCTGCCAGATGTCCGCAAGGAAACCAGAGCAAGCCGCGACTGGAAAGCCAGCGCACAACAGGCGCTGCGCTCACTGCTCAGCTTTCATCCGCCAGCCCGGCCCTGCCCGCAACGCCCCCTCTTTGCTCCGTGCTTGGCGGCAGGTATCCGGGTTGGGGGTGCTCAGCCCAGTCCCCGTTCTCCCCTTGGGGATAGTGGCTCCTGCTGCTGGGATGTTGTGCCAAGCAGACGGCCTGACTGGTAGATTTTGGGGAAAGCCAGGATGCTATGAGGAGCCAGAGCGGTGGTCTGCAGACTGCTGCCCTCCAAATATTCAGCAGAGTGCATGTGGTGAGCCGTCCCAGGCAGAGCTGGGCTGCTGGGGATGCTCCACTCCTTCCAGCGAGAAAGGTACCACGGCTGGGCTGCTGGGGATGCCCCACTCCTTCCAGCAAGAAAGGTACCACAGCTGGGCTGCTGGGGATGCTCCACTCCTTCCAGCAAGAAAGGTACCACAGCTGAGCTGCTGGGGATGCTCCACTCCTTCCAGCAAGAAAGGTACCATGGATGGAGCCTGTCTGGTAGCTCTGCAGTCCCAGAATGAGCCCAGAAATGGAGGAAGACACTCCCTGTGCAATCCCACTGCTCCCAGAGATGCTGGGGTTCCCTCTCACCCAGTTTGAGTAATTTTCCTGCAGTGCAGATATGGGGTGAATTGTGGTGCAGCTGGCTTTGTCCTACCCTGTGGGCTTCAAGGCCCTGCTTCTGAAGTTCTCCTGATTGCTCCTACAGGATGTCCACCTTTTGAAAACCTGTGTCTTCCCTTCTAGGTAATCCTGATCCTGATTATCTCAACCACAGCTGAAAAGAGAGCTGGAAATCTTCCAGCAGAGCTTTCGTTTGTTTTTCATGATGTTGAATTTTAGTCCTTCAAGAGCCCAGATTCTTGCCAGTCTGGACAAAGCCCACGGCGATAACCCTGCTGTTACAAGAGGTGAGGTGAGCTCCTGCTAACAGAAGAGACTCTTGTAAACACCAGAACAAGAGACTTGGCTCAATGCAGGCGTAAAGACAAACTTTGGCTTCGAGTTCAAATGCCTCAGAGTTTAAAAAGCAGTTATGATGCAACCTCCTTTGTATGCGAGCGGGGATGGAAATGCTCCTGCTTCTGCAGGAGGGGGGATGTGCTGCCTGGCCCAGCACATTTGTAGAAAGCTTTGCAAACCCAGTGTGGTTCAGTGGTGACAGGCATAGGAACAAGGGGATGTTGCTCCTAATGTTTGGATTCTGTCTCCTCCTCAAGGGGCAATGGACACAAAGTGGAACACAGGAGGTTCAGTGTAAACATAAGGAAACATTCACTCCGAGGGTGGCAGAGCACTGGACCAGGCTGCCCAGAGAGATTGTGGAGTGTCTGTCTCTGGAGGCATTCAGAGCCCACACTCACGAAACACAGAAGATTAGGGGTTGGAAGGGACCTCAAAAGATCACCTAGTCCCACCCCGCTTCCGGGGCAGGATTGCCTAGAGCAGGTCACACAGGAATGTCTCCAGGTGGGTTCTGAATGTCTCCAGAGGATGAGACTCCACAATCCCCCTGGGTAGCCTGTTCCAGTGTTCTGTCACCCTCATAGTGACTTGGATGTGTTCCTGTGTGATTTACTCTAGGTGATCCCCTTCTAGCAGGGGGGTTGGATCCAATGCTCTTCACAGGTCTCTTCCAATTCCTACTTTTACATGATTCTGTGAAGGGAATGAAGCTGCTGAAGAGCAGCTCAGGGCATGGAGGTATGGGGAGGAAAGAAAACATTTTACTTACTCCCTTTACCACAATACTTGTGGTGCTCCTCAGGCTTTCCTCTGCCCCACTCTCTGGCCAGCTGCAGCATGGCAGAGGCACAGAGCATCTCTGCTGAGATGTGCCACAGGCATTTGTTGGGACAAACGAGGTCAGAAAACCCTCTCATTTGGCCACAGTGTTGTCCTCTGTGCAAGAGCAAGGAGCTGGGACTCAGCATTTGCAGCAAGCTGTTCCCTTCATGCTGGCCTTTGGTAGGAAGGACACAGTTTTTTCCTACTACAGCTTAGTCATGGGATTAATAAAGGCTCTTTAATCATTGTTCGCCGCTTGTGCACACACACGCACAAAGGCTGCTTGGAGCTGAAGTGCAGAGGGAGTCAGCACCTGGCAAAGTCATTACTGGACACTAATTTATTTCTAATCTGATACTAAGGTGGGGAAGGAGGGGGAAAGAGCGAAATACAAACTGCTGCCAAGAGAAGAGCTCAGCCTTGGGAGGAAAGGCTGTGAAGATGATGGAGCAGTGTGAAGTGGAGAGGGAACCTGAGGCAGAAGAGGATGCAGACTGCTCCTTATGCAAGTAGAGTGGCCCAGAGGGGTGCAGTGGGGAGCCTGTGCCATGCTGAGTTGGGTCTTGAGGTCTGTTCTGGGGCAGAGGACGGCCTGCAGGGGATACCACTTCCTCAGGTGCTGCTTTCTCTTGCAGGGGATGAAAATACACACTTCAACAAAACCCAACTCCCTGGTACAAACTGCAGCTGCTAGCAGAAATCTCTGACAAGGACCTTCCCAGGTGTGCCTGACCTGGACTCAGTTTTACTTAGAACTTGTGTCCAGATTATCAAGCTCAGTGGCAAGAGGAGCCACCTAGGCCTTCTCTCTCCCTGTCTAGACACATGGTCCCCATCTCTTTATTCCAGACATCCCATCAATAAGGCCGACTGCAATAAAAGCTTATCAGACCCATAAAACACACCCTCCTGGGTGCATATTCCCCAGGCAGGGCAATGATAAGGGGGTCAAATACAGGAAACCACAGAGAGAGTTCAACAGCAAGGGCATTTTAGGGAGGTCCTACATAAGGACAAGGAAGCTGGCAAAGGGTCTGGAAAACAAGTCTTATGAGGAGCAGCTGAGGGAACTGGGATTATTTAGTCTGGAGAAGAGGAGGCTGAAGGGAGAGCTCATAGGTCTCTGCAGCTCCCTGAAAGGAGGTTGCAGTGGAGTGGGGGTCGGTCTCTTCCCCCTAGTATCAAGTAACACAATGAGAGAAAATGGCCTCAAGTTGTATCAGAGGAGATTTTGGTTAGGTGTTAGGAAAAATTTCTTTACTGAAAAAGTGATCAGGCACTGGAACAGGCTGCACAGGATGGTGGTGGTGGAGTCACCATCCCTGGAGGTGTTTGAAATACATGCAGACATGGCACTTCAGGGCATGGCTTAATGATCATAGTGCTGGCAGGTTGACTGTTGGACTTGATGATCATTGAGATCTTTTCCAACTGAAACCATTCTCTGATTCTATGAACAGGATCCTGCCTGTGCATTTAAGAAGGGATGAGGCAAACAGCACCCATCCCTCCATCAACACTGCCCATGTGTCAGAGATTGTGCAGGCTTTCTCCTGGTGCTGTGCCAGACATGATGTTGCATGGGTGGTACACTTTGGTCAACAATCCTATTTGAGCCTCCGACCCTAGAAGGATCTGGTCCAGGGACATCAGGGTGAGTGCTCTTGGCGGTGAGGGTGGCTGCTGAGTGAAGTAGGGAGGTTACCTGATGGAATCTGCTATGAGGACNAACATTTTCTTTTTCATTTTTGAAAACATATTGCTGAATAAGACATACAGCTCAGTAAATATTATTCAAATATCTGTGGAGTCAGGGCCGGTGTGCTCACATCTGACAGCAGCTTCCTTGTGTCTTTTCTCTGAGCTTGGAAAGATCAACCCATCTGAAAGGAAAATACTTCAGTGACATGTTTACTTTTTCACAGCTTGTTTTCTCGCCTGGATAGGAAAGCCTGAGGCCATCAGCAGAGTTCAAATCCTGCCAGCCTGCTGCAGGCTGGCAGGTGGAAGAACTCATATTGGCACACGAGAGTCCCTCATCCTGTGCTCCAAATGCTCTCTGCAGAAGTTAAAGTCTTGAAGGCAATCAGTGCAGGGGGCTGGGGTGTCCTGGTCTCCATTCAAGTATTTCAGATGACCTGAGTGTTCATTCAGTCCCAAAGTTGTGCCCCCTGGTATCAATTTATCTTATCCTGCTTTTGTCTGTTGGCCTGGGAAACTCCCATTTAAATCCTGATGTTTAGGGAGATCATGATCCATCAGCCAGAACTCTTCAGTATATAGTGCTAAAATAAATAACATTCAATAAATGAACTGAGCTTCCCCACCCTGTCTGTGTAGGCAACATTTCCAGTCTCTGAATCACTTCTGGGACTGTTTTCCTGGACACTCCCAGTGTGCCACCCTTCTCCTTGGCAAGGGGACACCAGAGTTGGGGACACTGTTCTCTCTCCTCTTCCTCCACTGGCACAGCCACAACAAGTGAAACCTCCATCTTCACCCCACCACATCCAAGGATGGTGGTTGTCTTCACAGTTGCTGTGTTGCAGTGGGGACACAGAGTTCCTGCAGTACTTTGCAACCACAAATCTGAGGATGTTGGGAGTTTGGATTATCTCTGAAGGGCCACAGGAATAATTTAGAGGTTGTCCCACTGAAATAAGGCTAAAACTCATAGTTCTGCCATGGCTTTCACATGTTTTGCTTCCCAAGACAGAGAGGATGTCCCATCCTATAAATACCACTTTCCCTTTTTGTTCCTAGACTCTTTATGTGGTTGCACTAAAAGAGGCAGCTTGAGCTTGCACCCAGCTGAGTGATCTGGCTGCTTTTGTAGCAGCTGATGGCAAATGTTATCCAAAGGGTGGTTTTGTTTTGTTTTGTTTTGCTTTTTTCACCCAACAGGTAAAACTGGGGAGGTTTGAGAATTGATTTCTTTGCAACCCCACTGAAAAGGCAGCTGCATGACCACACTGCCCCAGGGCAGCTGCATCTCCCAGCCCTTAGCCAGGCCTGTTTGCCCTCCCAACAGATGAGCCATGATGGTTTTGTATCATTAGTGTTTATCAATCCATTTAAGCAGTAGACTCCACTCTGGCTCCATCCGTACCACGGCCAGATGCCAAGTCAAACCACACAACCAAAGCTGATGCCTTGACAAGATCATCTTTATCAGCCCAAACCCTAGCCCTGTAGAGATGAAGCAGTTAGCAGAGATCTATTTTCACCATTTTCTGGGATTGGCACCAGCTACATTCCTCCTTTAATTAACTATATGATGTTTGGTATTAAAAATCATCTCAGTACTTCCTCTGTGACGGATGCCAAGCTGGCAGCCTCTAAATAACCCAAGGGGCCTCACTGCCCTTTCCAAAATACTGGCTTCATTTTGGACCTCCTTACAACCCGGATATAGAAGCAGATTTTGGCTCTGGGAGACCAAAATGCCGATGTTGCCCTTCACAGCACAGGGTCACATCCCCATGCCAAGGTCCTGGGCATCAGTGAGCACTGGTGGGATCTCCTCCCTGCACAGTCCCTGGGGAGCAGGAGCAAGAGGCATGTGTCAGTGTGGACAGGATCTCACTGGATCTTTTACAACCCTTTTTGCTTTGCAAGTGGGGCGAGGGTTTGAACTTAGCCTTTCCCAAGTGTCACTCTTGAGCACTAATCCAGCAGGGTGCCTGTGTTTCCATGACCTTATTTCCACCCTCAGTGTTACACTCCACTCCAGCTCCATGAGCTGTTCCAGATGTTTTGGAAAACCCCTTGCAGTTTGGTAAAAGCTGCAGAAACAAAGATAATTTATCCCAGCAACTAGATCTAAAGGAGGAGGAGGAGGAGGAGGGGAGGATGAGAGGAGCAGAACCATGGTCAGATAATCTCTCCTAGGGCTACAATCTACATCAAGTATCGAACTGACAAAGTCCTGAGGAACATTGCTCCTGGACAGCCCCACAGCCCCTCTCCTTTCCCATCTATGGGAGCTTTGTCCCTGACTGTGCCAGGCAGGCATCTCCTTCTGTGCCTTCTCCCTAGTCCTACAGGGCTGGAGACCTGCTGTCAGCCACGGCAGGAGCAGGGAAGGTGGATAGAGGACATTCTGGAGTCACAGCTCTGTCCTCAGGTCCCAGATGTACCTTGGCTTCTCCTGAGCTGCTGCTGAGCTGCAGATGGGGCTTCACCCTCAACTCCCAGAGCAGCTCTATGAGCAGGAAAATCACAGTCATGGTGTGGAAGGGTCTGAGTTGAGCCTTTCATGGATTAAATTCTTTACAGAGTAGGTGGTATCACCTCACACTATGCTCTTGCTGCCAGTTTACAGCCCTTCCACTTGCTGATATCTTGCACTAACCAGTAGCTGGTTTGTAAAGTATCCTTCAGATACCTGCTGAAACTCTCACTCTCTGCTCAATTCTACCCATAACTATAGAGAATCAAATTATCTATAAATCCAGCACCAGAAATAGAGAGGTACTAAATCAGCAGCCCAGATTCAGCCTCCACCCAAGTCACTGGAAGCTGGAGCCCATCTGCAACTCTGAAAGCCAGAATGAAAAAACAAGAAGAAACCAAAGAACATGGCATCTCCTCGCCTTGACCACAGGCTGCCTGGGGCAGTGCTGTCTTTTTGTTTGTCTCAGAAAGAACAATTTTACTGTCTGCAATTGAGCAGGGTCAGGGAGTCTTGCTGTGGGAAGGGGCAGAGAGTAGCAGAGATCCCAAGGGTGAGCTAGGCTCACTGCTCCTCCAGCTCTGGAGGAGCTGGCAGTGGGATGGTCAGCAATAAACACAGCTATGGGCTAGGCTATGCTTCCCTTTCTTTGTTCCTCAGCACCATTGTGTGTCCCAAGATCTCTCTGAAATAAGGTACCATTGGCTACCACCTCCTTGGTTCTCTGCAGCGCAGTCCCAGGCTCTGGGGTGCAATCTCAAGGCAGCCCTGTGAAGCAGCCAGTGAGGAGGATGGAGCCAGCCAAAGAAAGTAGGCATTTGGTTGTAGGCACCTCCTAGCCCATGGGCAGGTCAGGGTCCAAGGGGTACTGAAGAGCATTTGATCCTTCCTGACTGACACAGGTCCACCCTCCCTGTGGGACACAAGAAGCTGCAATGCAGTAATTTGAATTTGCATCTCTTGGTTTGAGCTATCCTGGTCACATCAGGAAACCAACACATTTGGTTCCTTAAATGAGAGGAGGTTTTTTTGTCATCACCATCATTTTTCTTGTTTCAGTCTTCGTCAGCAGCCCTTCCTCTTCCTCCCTGCTCTCTGAAATAGCAGAAGCTGCATCCTCCTCCTCCAAAGCCTCTCACATGTTGGTGCAGCACCCAGCGCTTCTCCTCAGCCACCAGCCCTGTGTGGCAAAGGTCAGAGCCAGTATGGAAAGGACCAAGTCTCCAAACCCAGGGGTTTGTTTGCCACTTGGTGGCCTGATGCACATATGTGTGGGGCCTTGTTGGCACTGGTACCCTTTGGATGTGCACCAGGCCCTGCCAGGTTGAAAACGACCTTCCTGCTGCTCACCTCCCGTGTGCCATCCTACCTTCTCCCAGAGACTGGAATGGAGAGTGGACCCTGCATCCCCTTCTGAAAACACCAGTGTGTCTTTATGCCACTAATGTGACAGGGTAGGTGACAGCCTGATGACTTCAGTGAAACAGAACCAAGAAAATGGTGCAAGGACTGAGTCAAATACTCAGAAATGGAGGAAGGACATGATCTGGACCATCCTGTTGCAAGCCTCAGTTCTCAAACCCTTTTCCTTGAACAAACCCATAGCTCCCCCTTGACAAATGCTTCTAAGATCCCTCTAAGCTCCCTGAAGATCTCCTTGGGGTGGAGTTTATCCATCGTCAGCTCCAGGACACCCATCCTCTTGTGTCCCATTGCTACCCAGCACCATCTCACCTGGAGGCAAAACTGCTAATGGTTGGAGGCAGCACTGCCTACAGCACATTTTGCCATCCCAGTGGGTGGTGGGTCTCCAGGCAGAGCTTCCTGGGTTGCTGGGAAGGGGCTGTGCTCTCTCTGGGGCTTGGTGCATCTTCGTCCTGGGTCAAGATGATTTGTGCTTTTGCGTGCCTGGGAAGGGTCACCCAGGGCTGGGCTGAGCAGATGGCTGGAAGAAGCTGCAAGGTTTCTGACACTGATGATCTCATTGTTTCCTTGTCTTTTAGCTCTCTCTGCCTCTTTTGGTGCCAGTCACCATCTGACCCCAAACTGGACCATCTCTAGGACCCAGCCTGTAGGACTATTTTCAAGGCTGATAAGGATATCAAACATGGGCATGGAGAGGTTTGTAGGTTACCAGCACTTGACTGTGTCTCCTTATGTTAATAAATCTCAATTTAAAATGGTATAAAAATAAGCCTACAAAAACCCTAGTGTCCAGAGACCTGAAATGTCCTCATGAAACCTGCCAAGAGCCAGCAGGATTCCAGCACACAGTACTTGTGTCTGGCTGCTTCTTGGAACACAGAGCATTCCCCAGATCTTGCAACTCACCTTCCTCCTTCCCTCCAGCTTCAGGTTTTCCTCTTCTCCACATCTTCTCCACACCCAGACGCAGGCACACGACTGCGGCTCCAACCCACGCACTGGTTCCTGGGGGAGGAATCCAGGCTTTGATACGTGGAGCGTGGCTCGCCTGTGCCATGCTCGGGCCTGTTGCCACACAGTCTGCCTGGCCAAGGAGCTGGCACAAAGCTTGCAGGGGAAAGCTTCAGCAAGAGATGGTCGTGCTGCTACTTGTGCACATAGCTGGGCACAGGAGCAGAGCACACTGCCAAGCTGCAGCCCCTCTAGTGATGTTCCTCCTCCCTCATGTTTTGGGGCAGTAAATCGTTCAGCACAGAACAAGAGCTGCTCAGATTGAAGAATTCTGGCTTTTGGAGACTAACCTCACCTGAGATGCTGCTGGGAAACACTTCTGAATTGGCAAGAATTAGTGGTGAGGTGATGGGGGGATGGAGGAGGCTTCTGTGACGCTGACACCATTCCTCAGGAACCAGGAATTCAACATAAAACTGAGCAGGGAGAGTTCACACGTGTCCCTCCTCCTCCTCAGGATCTGTCATTGCTTTAGCTCACAGCCAGAGACCACCATGGAAGGACAAGAGGTACACCCACATGCTGACTCTGAGGAGCATGGTGAGGCCCAGTGCCAGCTCTCCTCCTTCCCTATTAATCTACATGAAGAGGAAGACAGATGCCTCCCTGGGGAGTTTGGAAGGTATCACCAAGGAGCAAGATAAATCAGATCCCTGCATATATAATGGGGCAATTATTTACGGATGATCAAATATTGGCTCTAGGAACCCCTGGCAATCCACAGTAGCCCATGCCAGGTCATGTGTTTACCTTCTGCCTGACACCTCATGGTGCTGAACAGGAGTGATGGGTGAGGATCAGAACCAGCCATGCCCATCACCACTTTCCACCTGCAGCCACTGGTGAGGGCAATGGAATCTCTTCTGATGTAGCTTTGCTGCCTTCTTGCCAGGAAACTGAGCAAGCAGTGATGAGGTCATGGCTCACAGTGACTGGATACTGATGCAGCAGGTATGAGCACAGACTAGCTGGGGTGTACTGACTGCAGTGATGTTTATGTGCAGCATGTGTAGTGCCCAAGCCCTGGAAGTAGGGTTAGATACAACCTGAGCTCAGTTACTCTGTCTGTCTTATGCCTTTCACCTCTGGAGGACCCTAGCTTGCTTCCTGAAGCCTGACCATCCGCCTGACACGAATAGCAGCAAGGTGGCAGCAAGCAGTGCCTGGTGGGGATGCCCATATAAGAGCAAACTCAAGCTGCAGATCATAAATGAAACCCTCCTCTTTCCTTTAGTCATCTGACCTGGCAGTGCTGGAGCTGATAATGCTGATTTCCTTTTAAGCAGAGTCTAGTCATAAATAAAAGAAACCAGGCATGCTTTGTGTTTCCACTGCCTCACCTTTCATCCCTGCTCCTCAAAGCTCTGTGACAGGGAAGTCCTGAGCAGTGAGCAGGAGCTGTGTCGGGGCAGCAGCTCTGGACTTGGTCTCAGTTGCACTTGTGCCAGTTCATGGCCCTGGGGTGGGATGGGCTCATCTCCTTTCACCAGTGTGAGGGAAGAGCGCAAGGAGCAGCAGAGATCTTCCTTGACAGAGTCACATTTGCAGCAGTTCCCTGGACCACGCCAGGCTCCTTTTCTGACTTTCCCAGCCAAGAAGCATAAAAGCAAAATTTCATACTCAGCAGCTGCCCAGACGGCTACTGGGGAAGAGGAGATGCCCTTCCCTTCTCCAGCTCCAGTGCTAACGAGCAGCCAAAGAACGGCAAACCTGAGAAACGCAGCAGCCCCAGAAGCCGCCAGCGCCGAGGCGGTTCCCAGCGGCTCGTTAGCGGAGCTGACGCTCCAGAGAGGTGCATGCAGCTCCACCGGCACCAGGCAGCGTGCGCTGGGCTGGCTGTTAGCTTCTTCCTGTTTCTCTTGCCACCTTACAGGGTGTGATGTTTGCTTTCCTTGTTCTGCAACGAGCTGCTTTGGGAAGCTTCAGCTGGGGACCTGCAAGGGGTTCCTTCTGCAAGCACATGGCTGAAGCCTCCTTAAAAGCAGCTATGAGAGGTGCAGGCTGAAGGGCTGATGCCCTCCCAGAGAAGCAGTGGGTATTGCATCAGGCTCGTCTAGATTTAGACCCATGTGTGATATTTCTGCTGCTTATCATTTGTCTCAGGGATTTAGCTGGAGTCTCCAGCCCTCTTCTGGCTGGGCCGGTAAAGCACAGCAGAAACACGGAGATAGCACAGCCTGTTGCACCCAGCTTTAACTCAAAAGGGTTGTATAGAATCATAGAATGGTTTAGGTTGGAAGGGACATCAAAGCTCAGCCAGTTCTAACCCCCTGCCATAGGCAGGGACACCTCCCACCAGAACAGGTCGCTCAAGGCCTCCTCCAACCTGGCCTTGAACACCTCCAGGGAGGGAGCAGCCACAACCTCCCTGGGCAACCTGTGCCAGTGTCTCACCACCCTCACTGTAAAGAACTTCCTCCTAACATCCAGTTTAAATCTCCTCTCTTCCAGTTTAAACCCATTTCTCCTCATCCTGTCATTGCAAGACTTTGTAAATACCCCTCCCCAGCCCTCCTGTAGATCCCTTCAGATACTGGAAGGCTGCTACAAACCTTCTCCAGGCTGAAGAGTCCAAACTCTTCAGTATCTGCAAATAGATCTTTTCTTCTCAGTTCTAAACCTGGAGGAGCATTCATACCATCCAGCCCTGATATCACAGAATCACAGAATTAACCAGGTTGGAAGAGACCTAGAGAATCATCCAGTCCAATCTATCACCTAACCCTTCTAATTAATTAAACCATGGCACTAAGTGCCTCATCCAGCCTCCTTTTAAACATTTC
>WBNM01019768.1:479182-520508 GCA_013399055.1 Ramphastos sulfuratus
ACCCAGGTGAACTGGTTTCACCCCCCCCCCCCCCAGGGTAACACTTTCCCAAGGCAGCATGGATGGAGCAGAGGGCTGACTCCTGGTTCCACAGGGGAGTTTTAGGAATTCCTAACGGCTGCAGAGGAGGTATAAAGACTGCCTGGAGGAGGTATACAGACTGCCAAGCAGCAGGTAAGCAAGTCTGGAGAAGCCCTGCACAGAAGCATATGCTGGGGAAATGGCAAACCTTGATTTGGTCCAGTGGGGGAAGGCTCTGAGAGACCTGTCTGGATTTTCTGAGAAGGAGCTGAGCCTGCCCAGAGCACACAGCCAGTGGACAATGCCTGGGAGGCTCTGCTTGCACATGGGCTATTGTTCCATGGTATGTTTTTTTCTGCAAAGCTATTGTCCTAAAACAAAGAGCATGGAGTTTTTAGCAAAGGCAGGGAGTCACTGGCTCCAGAGGTGGAGGAAAAGGCCTGAGTCCTTGGGCTAGAGGAGGGAGTCTTGATGCTCTCCTAGGACAAGTAATGGGGATGTATACAACCTGAAGAAATAAATAGAAGCAATATGGTCTTGTGGGGACACAGTGGTATAACTGCAGTGCATTGGTGAGACACTGGCACAGGTTGCCCAGGGTGGTTGTGGCTGCTCCCTCCCTGGAGGGGTTCAAGGCCAGGTTGGACGAGGCCTTGAGTGACCTGTGCTAGTGGGAGGTGTCCCTGCCTATGGCAGGGGGTTGGAACTAGATGATCCTTGAGGTCCTTTCCAACCTTACCATTCTATGATTCTATGATGTTCAAAGCAAAAAAAAAGTGAAGGACTTTGCAGCCTCACCAGTGGCCAGCCCAGCCTGGCTGATTATTAGAGCTCATCACTGGAAATGCATCATTTCATAGCTTCAGCTTAGATTTTTTCCACAAAGCTGCAGGTCTGGAGGCTCCTAGACTAGTCCCAAGAGAATTAGTCAAGGATAATTCTGAGTGGAGCTTGGCTCTGGCTGTATCCCTGTGGCAGAGATTAGGGTACCAAACAGGTACCAAAGCTGCTTTGCATATGCAAGTCCACATGTGGCTGTGGGCCAGGAGCACTGGGCTGCCTTGTTTGCATGGGGTTGTTTAAGGAATGTGATCACAAAGCATTTGTGGTCACAGCCCTCCAGTAAGTCTGAGGTTCAGAGGATGCTATCTGTACGTGTGTGAGTATGTGTATGGGTGAATCTCCTAGGAGAGAGGGCAGTGAGTAACATCTGTGGACAGATGTTCAGCAGGCTTGGGCACAGCCAGGTCTGTGTGCAGCACAAGGCAGATATGGGACAACACTTACCAGCATGTGGAAAGTACCTCTGAAGCAGTATCCAATGGCTCATTCCCATCAAGGTTTGACTGAGTTAACCATGGGATGGACATCCCTTTGTACAAGAGCTGAGCAGCTGTCAGAGGCCAGAGCATGATGTGCTGGTTGAACTGCAGAGTTCAGGCAGTGCAACAAGTTGAAAGTCACGTATGAGGTGCAGAGCAGAGCCCTGTGCTCAGGTCCTGAAAGCCCAGGCTGTGTCTTTGGAGACCTCTAGAGACTACTGGAAATAATCACACATCCAGAAACCTGCCAGGGTAGTACAGGGAAGCCTTACATGAAAAATCCTGTGGGAAGAGTGGTGCTGAGCTCCTCACTGAGCATCCCTGCCACTTTGTGAACAGCAGGAGAACGACTTTAGGATGGACAATCAAGAGCAGCACATGGATAACAACAGCTTAAGGAAAGGTGCAGACTCTGATGGTTGTATGACCAAATGGCTGGCAAATGCATAAGCAGTCTGCTAATGCATCCCTTGCAGTTAACCAAGCCAGCAGTTCAGCACCTCCTTTCCTATGCCAGCCTCCCCCCACCTCAGCCTGTATCTGTCTTTTCTCTATTCCAGTGGAACGTAATTAATGTCTTCAGGGTTTTTCCATCCATTACCAGGAGAGGGAAAAGTTAAGGCTTGAAGAGCTAACCAGCCAGTGCTACCTCCAGCATCTGAAATTTTAAACATATTCCCAGTCCCTTCCTCTTTACAAAGCTGCCATGCTCTGATGGCTCCTGAGCAGAAGCGAAATAAAAGTGCACCTAAAAACCAGTTGGTATTTGAGCAGCATTTACTGGTGAAACACCATGTATTTGCATCTTTCCCCAGCAAACTTTCTTTTTCTTGCTGAAATGCCAACGGGAAGCAAATCCTTGAATTTTGGGAAGTGCTGAGCATCTCAGAAGTTGCTGTCCCCAAATCTGGATCAGTTTAAATTCCCCTTCCTTCCTCCAGAGCTTTTCCATTTCTCCAAACCTACCTTCACTGGCTCTTTTTCATCTCACCTAGCGATCCCTGTAACTCCCAGCACTGCCTGTCTTGTTGCAGCTTTCCACAGTGGGGGACCAAATTCCATGTCTGTTGCTGTTGGTGGCACCAGCAGAGGCTGTGGTGGGAGCTGGAATGAGACTCAGCATGGCCTGGCCATCGCCCTGTCAAGACAGGTTGAGTGCACTTGGTTTCATTAGACAAAATAAAAGGTTACAGCAGCTTCTCTAGAGATCATGACTCATGCTGATTCCTTCACCACATGGGTAAGATGCAGCCCCTGGGCACAGAAAGGAGCCAGTAGTTGTCCCTTGCTAGGCAAGGTCATCTGCTCTCCCATCCCAACCTGCCCTGCGGTGCCCAAGCCTTCCCCTGATCACTGATTTCATTAACATCATTATGACAAACTTGGCAGACCAATTTAGCTTGCAGATCACTCCTCTCCTATGTGCAGGACTGCAGCACAGGCTGATTTCCCCACAGCCATGGTGGCTGTCCCCAAAGCAGCCCCTTCTCCCCACAGTCCCTTGCCTGGCTGGTAGGAGAAACAAGCAGGGAGGGATGATTTAGGGGGTGAAACCACACCTTTGGATTCAGGCCATAAGCAGAGGAGACAAAGGACTGCTCACATTGGAGAAGGCAGTGTCAGGCATCCTGCAGCAGCCTAAAGAGGAATGGGTAGGATGTCCCTGGTCCTGCCACCACCGCCTCTGCACCTCTGCCCCTCTGCCGCTGGTTCGCAGCTCCCTTGCACGTCCCAATGCTGCCATCTGTAGCACAGAGCTCCACGGAGGCCACGGCAAAGCTCAGCTTTGCAAGGTTTGGATCTGTAGGAGTCCAAACGGGCAAATCCCAGCTTGGGACTTGGATTTTTCAGCCCCGAGAGAGGCTCTTGGCTTCTCTGTCGGCTGGATTGCATTCTTAAGTGTCTGCCAAAGGCACCAGAGCCTGGGAGAGTGGCTCTCATCCTGCTTATCTGTGGGAAGAAAATGAGCACATTAAATAACACCAACACTGCAGCCCATGCAGTGAGGAGGGTTTAACCACAAAAGCCATGGATTCCCATAGGGCCATCCAGGGAGCACCACAGCCTCCCATGCATGCAGAGATGGGGCCAGCAGCTGGTTTTAATGCTTGTCCCTTGGAGAGGGGGGTGAGGAGCAGCCCTCCCTGCCCAGCCCAGCTTCACCCAGCCATGCATTAGCACATGCTGACTGGCAGTATGAGAGACCCCATCAATGAAACTGATTCATCACTACCTATTTCTTGGTGCCTTTCCATGACAGACAAAGGCTTCATCACACTGCTTCCAAATCCCTGTATTGTCCCCAGCAGAGAAGGGGAGCCAGGCTGGGGTATGCTGAGCTCAGCACAGCAACATTCTGAGCCCCACCAGCCCCAGGGTGCTGTGAGGTGGAAAAGTGGCTGTGACAGAGCTGGCATCTGCTTATTTCAGGCCAGGCTCTGACCCACAAAGAGTGGTCAAAAAGGAAAACGGAAAGCAAGAAATCTGTGATGGCCAGGGTGAAGCTGAGCCCCACTAGGAGCCATCATTTCTCCTCTGTCACCTCCCTTGTCTCTGGACCTTGCAGCAGATGAGACTCCTCATACCTCCCCCAGATTTGGAAGTGCTCATCTTCCCTTCAGGCATTGATCACATCTGCCCATCCTCACATGAGCTCCACCACGTCAGAGCTCAGGACTGCCTGGCCATGGGGCTGGATCAGCCCTCACCTTACGCATGAGCGAGCTGGCCCTGCTGGGCAGCCTGAGGGATTTGCTGCTCCCATCTCCAGCTGTGTCCAACACCCTGCTCTAAAAGGAGACCTCAGCCCACTGTCCCTGCTAATCCCTGCACACGGGGGGTCCTGGCTGCTGGCCTCTATATAGACTCTCTGACCATGTGCCCAGGGCGGCTCCACGGCACAGGGCAGGCAGGAGGGATGGCATTGCGGGTAAGTGCTGGGGGCACAGCCTGGTCTGTCAGATGGGTGTTGGTGTGGGCTCAGGCTTTGGGTGAAGGAAAGTGGCACAGGAAAGGGCAAGGAAGGTAGTAAACCTGGAGGACATAGGGATGCTGCTTGTGGTGCTGCTCCTCTATTTCAGTCCAGGCTGAGAGGCTCATGGCTTTCAAGAACAGGTGACAGGACAGACCTTTTGTCTCAGTTACTCTAGGGCTGGCCTAGGGTAGCACTGCCCCGATGGCAGCAATTCTGTCTTGAAGGGTTTAAGTGAGACTAAAATACACCCAGTGTTTTAGCAGAGCAGATCTAGGCATCTGCACTGGGACAGGTGGCAGCAAAGAGGAAACTTCTGTTTCTGTGTTGTTTCTTTTGCTAGAATCAATGTGATGATGACAAGACCAAGGCTAACCTGGGTGCTGCCATCACCACTGTGTTAAAACCACTTTGTCAGCTCCATCAGCCCTCTGTGTTTCACAGCAGGGAACACTGGTATGGCCAGAGCCTTTGAATGACCATGCATCAGCTCCCCAAATGCAGCCAAGATACAGCCTACTCTCATGCCTGAGCTCCTGCCCCAAAATGTTCATACCTCAAAAATTGCACTGGAAATGGGAAATCATGGCAGGGGAGTGAAAGTGATGAGCTGTGGGGAGGGAAAGCAAGGCATGGAGCTGGCAGTGGAGACACCAGGGCTAGAGAGATTTTTCCAGGGTGAGCAATGAGTTTGAGAGCAGGAGATGCTCAGAAATGCAAGATCATTAGAGTGCTAAAAAAAAAAAAAAAAAAGCGGGGTGAAATGGCAAGCAGCTCTTATTAAAATGTGTTATTTAATAAAACCATGACTTATTCCAAGAGGAACATTTACCATCTCCTTTTATACAAGTTTAACCCTAGAGATAAGGTGAGTGGCTGGAACAGGGGATCAGGCAGAAGCTCATGGGAAGAGTCATCCCTGTAATGCTGGATGAAGATGAGCTGGGTACCACCTTACACCCATTCCTTGATCAATCCTTGTCTTTCAAATCCTGCTTCAAAACATCACAACGATTTCTGTGTCAGATTTTGTATTGCCCAGGTAGGATGAGGGAGCAGAGCATCTCTGTGCTCTGTCAATGGTGAAGATGTTCAGGTTCTTTACTAAGAGCCCTGGTACTCTTCTCTAAATTGAAACAAAATGAAGCTGCTAAAACATCCAGTTGATGAGATGGGATTTGCTGCCCCTGAGGTCTTTTTGTAATGAGATGAGTGGATCAGGCAGTAGGAAAAAAAAAGAAAGAAAGAAAAGAAAAGAAAAGAGAAAAACAGAATTACCTCAGTCCTCAAGTTCACTTAGGAGTGAGAAAAAGGCTGGAACACAGAGTTTGCCTGCATGAGAAGTGGGAAGAAAAGAGATGATGATGATGAGAAAGTGAGAAAAATGGAGATGAGGGATGAGTGGGGCCATGCACCTCTCCCATCTTGCCATGCTTCACCATCACCTCCTCGCTGGCAGTTTGAGGCCCTGTATCCTGAAGGGATGTGTCCAGGCTGGAGCGTCGTGGTCAAGGGTGAAACCAGTTCCAGTACAAGCATGTAAGGAGAACAGTTCCCTTGTATCTATCTCTCCTGACTCACAAGAGCCATCAACATCACTCCATGGCTCTCCATCACTTCTTTCTCTCACTGTTTTAGGTTTGAAATTAATTTGCTCTGTGATCCTGGAGACCAAATTGCTCTCCACTTTAACCCTCGCTTCTCCAGCTCCAGAATTGTCTGCAACTCCTTCCTTGCCAACCACTGGGGGAAGGAAGAGGTTAACAACACCTTTCCCTTCGAAGCAAAGGAGCCATTCCAGGTAACCCTGTGTCCCCCATGGTGTGCTTGGGTGGGACAGAAGTCAGTACCATACCCAATAACATCTCCTCTTCAGCTCTGTCTTCTGTTAGTATTTCTGTTGTACCCTGATAGAATCATAGAATGATAAGTTTGGAAGTGACCTCATAGATCATCTAGTTCCAACCCCCTGCCATAGGCAGGGACACCTCCCACTAGTACAGGTCATTCAAGGCCTCATCCAACCTGGCCTTGAACACCTCCAGGGAGGGAGCAGCCACAACCTCCCTGGGCAACCTGTGCCAGTGTCTCACCACCCTCACTGCAAAGAACAGTGATTTGTTGCTGATTTTCACCCAGCTCTGGCACAGACATGCAGAGTTCCAGCAACAGTCCCAGGATGTTGCATTTGTTTGCAGTTTAGGCTTTGGCTTATCACCAGTTTCTGCTGTCATGGAGTGAAGAACTCAACTGTTCTCTCTTTTTCCCAAAAGGGGGGTGAGCAGTGTGTGTGTGTCAGCTCTGGCAGGATCTGAAGTAGATGGACATATCCAGATCCAACTGACATGATGGCAGCAAGATCCAGTGAAGATGTGTGATATTAGATGAACCTAATATAGTCTCTTTTTCAGGTGGAAATCTACTCTGACCAGGACTATTTCCACATTTTCATCAATGAAAACAAAATCTTGCAGTACAAGCATAGGCAGAAGAAGCTTTCATCCATCACCAAGCTGCAGATTCTCAATGACATTGCCATTTCTTCAGTGGAAATCATCAAGCGAGGCCTTTAGTAGAGATTGGAGTTGGGACAGTCTTGCAGACCATTCCTCTAGCTGGACAGAACCTCCTCCCCTTCTCCATGCCATCACCTGCCAGGCAGATGTGTCCTGGCAGTAGAAGAGATGCTCTTCATCCCATGCCACTAAGGCAGCACCCAACCGCGTCACTAACTAGAGCCCAGATCACTGAAGCCCTTCTGCCCCTATGCCTTACATCACCCAGTAGGGTTTGTCTCATCACTGTTGGGCAGTCTGACACATAAGGTCTGCTTTAAGCAGTCTGGACACCTAAATGTTACTCTAGAAGTTGTGTGTGCCCAAGAGCAGTCTGGAATTAGTGGCAGTCCTCAGGTGAAGGGTGCAGTGGGTGGGGATGTTAGAGGGGGAAGGCACTTTTCTCTCCAGGGGCTGGGTAAAAATGCTATCATATTTGCTGTAAAATCAAGCAAGGAAATCCCTGCTGAGATGCCCCTCACCAGGCAGAGTCTGGAGTTATTCATGCCATACAAATAACCACACAAGGGTTGGTGATTGGATAGGAGGACACAGGCTGCCAGGGGCTTGTTCTCAGCACTGTCGAAATAATGCCTTTTGGCTTTAAGGGCTGACACAAAGTGAAGGTCCTGTGCTTGTAAATCAAGGTGATAAGATTCAACTTGCAAGATAGTTCCCAGGATTCCTTTCACCAGCTGAGAGATGTTTGCTCAGCCTGAGCCTCACCAACTCCAGGTTTGTTAGACACTAAAAGTGATGTAATGGCTCAAAAAAGGGTAGAAGCTTAGAGACACATAGAAGCCTTCATCATGCACCAAAAATGCAGCTGGGCTCCAAACAAAAAGTATCTGAGGAAATCAGGGTCTAGAAATAAGAAGTTCAAGATGAACCAGGTGCCATTATTTCAGTGAATAGCCTCTGGATTTTCTCTTCACTCTGATTTCTTGTTTTCTTTTCTCCTCTGTTGCAGATGTCTTTGAAAACCAAAGCAGTTCAACTGTCCCTTGCACTCTCTTCTCTTTTCCACTGCCTTCCTTAGAGCTCAACCTATCTTTGACTCCCTGATCAGGCCACAGCAGGTTAAATGATGATATTTTTGCTTTTAATTACATGCATTATAAGAAGCTTAATGTCGTATATTGAATCTGAACAGGAACCCACTCAAAAACTGTAATTCCAGCTGCCCCCAAGTCACTCCTTTGTCTCTCAGACATAAGCCAGACCACATTCCTAATGCAAAAGGCAAAGAGGATCCTGCCTTGCCAGTCCTTTCCATCAGAGATCATTTGGCAAGAAGTCAGCCCTGATCCATTCTTTCCTATGAGTGAGGCCTCTGAAGGTCACAGCTTTACTCCAGCCTTTTCCCAGTGCTCATATTGGCCATTCCCAACTCTTCCCTCTATTTGTAGCTTCAAGGACTGATGAGGGAGAGGCAACTATGTAGCCAACCACAACACAAGATGCCACAAAGTTGACATTTCTCAGTCTTCTATAAGGTTTATGGTGTTTTTCCAGACTAAAAAGAACATTGATTGGAAGCTATCCTGTTCTCATAGCAATGAAGACAACAGGGACACAAAATGGCCCTAAATGGTAGCTCCTCCCTCTAAAAGAGCACAGAAAATATGGTTTGGATGTGGCTACAATCTTAGCTGCAAGTCAGAAAGGTTGGAGACTTGGGACTTCCTCTAGCCTGGAATAAATCCATCACCACCAGGACAAGAGGGTTGGCTCAGATTCTCTTTGTCATGGTGTGACTCAGGGAGTCAAGAAAGTTTACTCTTACAGCCATCCCTTCAGTAAAAGAGGCACAAAGCCAGACAAACCTCAGCCTGCTGGCATTTCTGTGCCCTATCTGATACTGCTGACCTGCATCTGAGAGAAATTTTACTTTTATTTGTGCTGCTTTGGGGGTTGGTGGAGACAAATTGTCACGGAGGGAAATTGTAGAAATGATTTATAGGGGCAATACTTTGTACTTCTGTGGCCACCAACTCCACTGGTAGCCACTGCTGAAGAAACACCACAAATCTCCAGAAGTGAGCATGAACGACCACAGACACAAAGGGCAAAAAATATTTCAAGTACAAGTAAAGAGATGCCACAAAAGATCAGGCAGCAGCAGAGCTTATGCCCTGACTCCCAAATGTGTTCCCTCCAGCTTCTGCCGAGGGCTGATCTCACTCCATTACCATTTGCACCGAGAGATCCCAATCTGCTCTGACACATCCACAGCACTGCTGCTGCCTCCAGGATTTCATCTGCTGTCTCCTCCAGCCAAAACACTCCCAGGGGCAAAGGCGGCTTCAGAGCAAGAGATATCTAGGGAGCTACAGAGCAGCTCTGGGAGGAAACCTCTGGAGCCGTTTGTTTACAGCTATTTTGCACAGTTTTATGAGGAATGAGAGATGCCCTCTAAGTCTGTTGCTCGCATTTGCCCCTTAAGGAGAGATCCAGAGGGAAACAAAGCCTCACAATTATGACGGTCGATTAAACTCCCAGGGGGAAGTCTGGCACATCAGGCTTGTGTACAGGCAGGGCATGCTGGCATGGAGGCGATCAAAGAGAACAAATCAATCTTTCTTCCAAATTTTAACCAGTCTTTCTATTAATGACCTGGGGTTTGAAAGCAGGGAGGGAGCTGATGTGGAGATGAGCTCCTGCCCAGGGGTGTTCTTTGAAGAGCTGAGGGCCTTTTGAAGGGAAAGGAGCAGCGATAGCTGGAGGTACAGCTCTGGGAGGGACTAGCATTTCATCCCCTAACCTAGGGATCAGTCTCAGTATTTTTGCTGCAGCGAAGTGCAGCACAAGAGCAGGGCTGAAATGCTTCCAGAGAGAGAAATTATTGCAGGAAGGGATCGGGACTGTCCTGGGCAGGATCTGCTTATAAAGCAGCAGCAGCTGCCCTTAAAAGCTTACACAATCTGGAGAGGGACATCAGAGAGAGAAAGATCTCTCAGGAGGCAAAGCCGATCAAAGTGGTGACCTCCCCCATAGGTTCTCCCTTTCCCACCAATTCTCCTCATTTGGGCTGGACCTGCAGAGCTCAGTGAAATGCTCTAGTTTGTGCCCAGAGGATCTGCAGAGCTCAGTGAAATGCTCTAGTTTGTGCCCAGAGGATCTGCAGAGCTCAGTGAAATGCTCTAGCTTGTACCCAGAGGATCTGCAGAGCTCAGTGAAATGCTCTAGCTTGTTCCCAGATCGGTGATAGCGAAATCAAACTTCTAATTCTTAGTGCTTGGGCTATGCCAGGACTGCCAGGGTCAAGGTCCCCTCTGGCAGTGTCAAAGCACTGCAGATCTCCTGCAGAGCATCTGCCGATGAGTGGTCAGAGAGCGCTCCTTGGTGTCGCCGACACCGCTGGCAATCAGCGCATATCCCAGCGGCGAGCATCGGCAATTTCCACACGGCCCGGCAAGCAAACGGCTCCCACGTCAGCCACGGGCACGTCTCAGCAGCAGAGCACGGGATTGAGTGGCGCTGTCTCTGCTGCTCTTAGCAAGGGATAGTTGAAAATCGGCCACTGGGTCCTGGCCTGAGACAGGACCTTGACAAAGGGCAAGGACTTGCTGCCAATGCAAGTGAGAAAAATATCTAGGAAAGCACAAAGAACGTTTTGCAGGTTGCACCTGCCTCATACTCACTTTCTGACTTCATGTCTTTTTTGTCTCCCATGACTATTCCTCTGAAAAAAAAAGCTCACTTGGATGCTGGAAGTTCAGCTACCTATAGCTAAAGGGCAGCTCTGGTGAGGAAAGGCAGGAGGAGGGCAGCTGTTAACCATCGAAGTGACAGTCCTCTTTCTCCTCCCTTTTCAGTGGCCCCTGAGCATCTCCTGATGGACAACAGCTGGACTGCAACAGAGATCTTCACCTCTTCACTGATCCTAAGCAACTGCGTTGTGGTGCAGCTCAGTGATCACGGACCTATATCTATGGCATCTCTATTTCTCATCTTCCCTAAGGCCTCCATTTACCCAAGACAATGCCACAGCTGGAAGTGCAGACCTTATCGGCCATGACTTTCCTCCACTCATTTGTGAGCTCTTATCTAAGAGGCTGCTTATTCAACGATGTGCCCTGTCAAACTCTTTAAATGCTCAGGAGTCACAGGTGTTTGCTGGCAGGACTGAGAAAAGGCAAATGTTCAGCCTTTTTCTGAAAAGTGTGAGAGGAAAAAAAGAAAATCAAACCAAGAAAGAAAAAAAAAAACCAGCCAAGCAAACAAAAAAAACGAACAAATCCTTACATAAAAACAAAAGAAACAAAAAAAAACAAACCCACAAACAACACCCTCCCCAAAACAAACAAAACCCAAAACAAATTAAAAAAAACAAACATAAAACAAAACACAAAACAAAACTAATTTTAAAAATACCTCCCAAAACCCCACACCAACACACAGGAGGAAAGGAGTAACTCCCAGTCCTGGCTGGGAAAAGGCAGTTCTGAGGCACCAGGCAGCCCCAGGCTGCAGGTAGAAAGGAGTTTCTGCTGGAAAGCAGAGAGATATTTCTTTTATTGCATTTATATAGAGCTATATTAAGCCATTTTAACTCCCAGCATCTCCACCCAAAGCCAGCTCAGACAGGAAAGGACACCTCCCAGCCCTGATCATGCATGCATGGTGGCAGGTACTGGCTGCAGACACTCAATGCCAGCTGGAGAGGGATTATTTTCTGAAAGAAAGGATCTGCTGTAGAGATTGGAGAATTGGAAGCTGATAGCTGATGGTATCAATTTATTTGGCAGTTGTGTTTTTGTGTATCACTTCTGCCAAAGGAAAGGGTGACAGAAATTAACCTGATGCCCAAACTTACTGGCCCCTCCAGCTCTACAGTCTGTTCAAGATCCTCTTGCCAAAGCTAGATGCAATCAATCATGTTATCACTTCAAGCCATGTGAACATAGCCAAATCTCTGAATTGGAGCACAAAGCAACAGTCTGTGAAGATCAGGATGCTTTCTCTGCACCATCACACCATTGTAAGGCTCTTTGGGTCTCAAAAAGCATTTTAAAACCATAGAGATCCAAATAAACTGTAAAGAGAAGTACCATAACACTCCTATGCAGGTGACAAAACCAAGGCATGTGAAGCAAAGCAACAGAACAGAAAGAGGAGGAGGGAACTGGGTGCTTTTGCCTCCAGTCTGGTGCTCTCACATTGCAGCTCCTGGCCTGGCCATGTAGCCTGTGGGTAGGTTTGGCTGGGATCTATCAGATATTTCCCCAAGCATTTGATCTATCATTTGTTTCCCCAAGCTTTAATGAGCTAACAGGCTCCATGCTCAACCCCTCTACAGCCTACATCACAGCCCAGGTCACAGATGAGCCAGCTTCTTGCCTTAAATGAGGAACCAGGGCTGCTGAGCAGCTCATTATCCCAAGGGGTTTTTTATCCAGACATACACAGATATCACTGCTGTGGTCTCAGCTACTCATCAGCATTTATTCTAGCTTGTTTCATGCTCCAGCTCAAACAACAATCAAAGAGCCACCAGCACCCCTTCATTTTCTTCCCTTTCCTTGATACACCACCCATCCAAAGAAAGGTTTAGCAGTTGCTGTGTGATTTATGGCACAAAGAGCTTGCTGGTTTCAAAAACTGGGAGTAAAACCAAGATGCAGCTATTTCACCTTCCAACCTCTGCCTTTGCACTGAACTCCAGCCATTGTCAGCTTTCATTTCTTGAAGCTGCTATGTGCTGTGAACATACCCTGCAAACAGAAAGACAGACATGCTCGGTGGTGATGAGAGGGCAGCCACTGTACTTCCAGTAAATTGCCTGAGTCTCTCCATTTGAGTTGTTGCACAGAGAGAGGTGAGGCATTATTACTAGAGAGAAAAGGTTTGCAACCGATTCTGACAATTTACCAAGTGCTCAAAGCATCTACCTGACTGGTGTTCTACTATTTTAGTTATGGAGATTCTTCCTAAAAGCTGCCCAAAACAAATAACAGCTTGCAGATTACTTTTCTTATTCTGTTAAAGCATTAGAGCAGGCTGTTGGAGACTGTTCAGACCCAGAATGGCATCCCTGACTCCCAGCCGAATCCACAGAGCAGAAATCCTAAGGGTTTCCTGATAAGAATTATAAAGTGCAGGAAAGATTATTTCAAATATGTAACACTTACTCATCGAGCCCTTGCTGCAAGCATGCTTAAATTCTAATCCTTATTGCAACCTGATCCCAGGTATATCTGCTCTGGGACAGCTGCAAGCAAAGCATCACCTAGGCTGAGAGTAAATCATTCTGCTCAGAAAGACAAACTCCCTCCTATTGTATTCTTTAAAATTTTTACCTCCACCCTGATGCTAGCAGAGCTCAGTCCTGAAAATGCTTTTTCTCAAACCCTTTCCTTCCTGCATCCCCTCTCTGTAAGCCTCTACAGCTGGGAAGAGGCAGTGGCAATTTTAAAGCCTTTGTCAGGGACTTCCCCCAGATGGCAATCAGCTGATGGAACCCAGAAAGCTTTGTCATGTAAAAAGCCCTTTATTAGCCGGTTGCACCTGGGTATAGAGCACCAGGAAAGCAATATTGTCATGCAAATCTGACAGTGTGCAGGTAGGACAGAGACTGATTGCCTGAGCAACCCCTGCTCTTAACACTGTTCTAGCTGCCTCCTTTCTCAGTAGTATCTGTGGTGAACTGCTTGGACCACTGGAGTTAGAACAGGATTAGCCCCACAAGCCCAGTCAGATGCCCAAATCTCCTCAATTACCAATCTGCCTGGTGTGGACTTTGCTTTCATTCTAGTTCTAATTATTTGTCCCAAGAGTTGATGGTGCCTGCATGGGTCAAGAGAGTGAGACAACAACACAAAACATGGACATGGAGCAAATCCCAGCATTGCTTCAACCAGTCCTGGGTCACAGCTCAAGGGAGAGGAGAGCTGGGTGCAGGCAGTGTTAGATCATATAGAATCATATATAGAATCAACCAGGTTGGAAGAGATCTCCAAGCTCATCCAGCCCAACCTAGCACCCAACCAGACCATNCCACTGCTAAGCCCTGGCTTCCCTCACCTTCTCTACAACTTGACTTACACGATGGTCAGTATCACTTAAAAATACTGTCTGTGTGTGCAGTGAATTAGGGGTCTACATCACTCCTCTTAAGAACACACCCTTTTTTGTGCAGGGCATCTCCATTCAGTGAGTCCCCTCTTAACAATACAGGATGAAATTCACTTGGTGTGGTTCTGCTTTTAAGCAGGGTCCCCACAGGAGCACATTCAGCTCTCTGTTTCCCAGCCTGCTCCTTCCCTGCCCTTCTGCACAAACCAAAAGCAAAGATATCTGAAAGACAGATTTTTCAGTCACACTAATGCCAAAATGGTGTTTCATTGTTCTTGAGAGAGTGAGCATCCTATCAGACAAATCCTGCTGTAGAAAATTATCTCTTTACTTCAGCCACTACATTTCCGGAGCACTCAATCTAAGAAGCTTCCAATAAAAAGGACAGAAGATAAGGAATTTGGCACATATCTGCTTATGAAAACAGATATCAGTAAATATTCTCAGGCATAAAAATGCACACATTCCCCATTTAAAATCCTCCAAAGGACATTTGAAATAGTTTAAATGTTTCATTCTTTGACTAAGGGAGAGGAGTAGCGGGAGAAGAAAGGTTTTCACTCTCGTAAAAAGTAATTACAATCAGTAAACATCAATTCCCAGATGGTTTTTATTTGTTTTGTGATTTTATTTTCAAAGACTCTGAAGTGCTCTTGGCATCTTCTGTGTATTGTCTTTAAATGTGCACAGTGTTGGCCTCTTATCTCCTCTTGGATTCACAGCCGCATCAGTAAGCTGACATCAGCAACCCCCACGCTGGAGCTATGCTGAGGACCTGGACTACAGTGCCAGAAATAGCTTGTGTTGCCCCCAAAACCATGCTGCTGGAGCAGCACTGCCACAGGGACAGAGCAGCTGCCAGCAGAGGGAGTGACACAGCCAGCTCCAAGGTCCCTCAAACCGATGGCACCCAGGAACTGGGGATTTTGTTGCTAAGTCACAGATTTGTAAGAATACATCCCAGAGAAGGATGGACGTTTTGTTCTGTCCAATGAAAGAGAGCGAACAGCGGTGCTGTTACTCTCTCCTGATGGCAAGAAAGACCCAGAGAGCAGCTTCAGTATTGCTCCTGGTTATGTTAGGTGTCAGAAATCCTCACCCAGACCTGCCTGGCAGTTCTGGGGCCTGAGACAGGCAGAGTACCACTGCAGCTGTGTGACATCCAGCTCAAGCAGGGAGATTGTGCTGAGACAGCTGTGCTAAATTTACCTTGCTCTGGGACTCTGCTGGGAAGTGGGCAGTGCAGGTTTGGGCAGCCATAGCAGGTTTGGGTAGCCACAGGAGATGTGGGCAGCCATAGCAGGTTTGGGCAGCCATAGGAGATTTGGGCAGCCATAGGACAGTTAGGCAGCCATAGGAGAGTTGGGCAGCCACAGAAGATTTGGGCAGCCATAGCAGTCTTGGGAGCTGTTGTCAGTTGTCCTGAGAATCTGGCAAAGCCCCGAAGTGGCTGACTCACTCCTCTCAGGTCAGTTCTTCACAGCCACAAAACTCCAGGGAGACCAGTGGGATATTTCTGATGTACATTGCTGTATGGTCACAGCCCAGGCCATCATCCTTGCTGGTGAAGGATTCCTCTTCTCTCCAATGGGTTTAATTTTGGTTCCGCTCCAAAGCTGCTCCGTAACAGGAGGAACCAACATGAAAATTGCATGGCATTTGGTTTTGTTGGAGATTCCCAATCTTATCTGGCAACTTTGAACTTATTAGAACCAAAAAACTCATTATAATCGATGCCCTTGCCCTCTTTAGTGGCTGTACACAGTATATAGATTTGTCATTTGCTGTTAGAGATGACTTGGCATTTGTGAGTTGTGTCAACGGATGCAAAAGCAGATTCATTCTAATTACATCGAACCACTGATCAACTTAGTAGTCTAGTCTGGTATTTTAAGCCTTAAACATTGCTTAGCAGTAAATCATGCAGGTTACAAACAAAGTACACAGGGGAGAAAAAGGAAAGTTAATTGTATTTACTGTCTTCAACATTTGTAAGTTAGCTACCTAGCCAAAATGTGTTTGAAGAGCCCTGGCACATTTCTTCACTCTCTTGTATTCTGTTAATACCTTATTAAAACTGTTGACTTAAACACCTCTGTTCTGTTGTTCTCTGTGTGTAATGTCAGGCCTGCTTTAGGGAGGCTGGGCAGTGGCTGGCAAGGGCTTGGATGCCCAGGGATTTCCAATTGCTACCTTCGACCCTGGCCTCTGCAGTTGCCTGTTTGCAACAGATCTATTTGCTTGTGGAGCAGCTATGAAATTGCAGCAGGTTTTAGGTATCCATGAGAGTATCTGTGCCTTTCTCTGTGTAGAATAATGTGTACCTTGTGCTCTGGGCAACACGCTGTAATTAGTTTGTAGAAGTTGTTTGTCTCTGAAGATCTATAAATACACATACATAAAACTACAAGGGAATAAGCAGTCACATGCTCAAGGCAAATGCATTCTAATGCAGGAGAGCTTCATATGCTGATCACATTCCCCCTCCCCAAACGTGCTTCCTCTGCTGATCTTTCTTTCATTTCACGTCAGGCTGACTAAAAATATTTACTTTTTTCTTTCACATAAGTAGACGAAAATGGATGGAGAATTTCCCGCTGAAGTCAAGGGCACTCACCATGCAGTGACAAACAGCCTCTACCCAGGCTCCATTTGTTACCTTGCTCTCTCAGGGAAGGTGAAGAAAGAAAATAAAAACAAAAATTAACACTTCAGGCAGAGGTATCAGTTCCTCTTGTCAAGCATTTCCCCTGTGATTCACTGGCATTAACTGACTTTTTCCCATCAAAGCTTCATTTTACAAACCAAACTCATTTCCCAGACAATGCTCTTCAACTTTTTCAATTTAGTTTTCCTATGACCCATTCTTCCCATTCCATCAGTTCAAGAGAAAAACAACAAAAAAACCCCACAACCAACCAACCAAACCCAAAAACCCCAAAGCAAACCCAAAAATCTGGGGTTCCTTCTGGAGTGCTCTTTGCTCACCCACCAGTACCTGCTGGGGTGTTAACCGGAGGCGTGCCAGCCTCTGCCGGCAAGCTCGGAAGGAGAGTGGATTTGGTATCAGAGCAGAAGTAAGCACTGAAGTGCCTGGGTACCTCACTGCCTTGATGTAACTGAACCCAGCAGAGATAAAAGAGAGGAGAACATCAGGAAGAGTCTGGAGAATTGTGTGCACCTCTCTGCCTGCCCAAACCCTGCCTAGGCCCTGCCATGTCCTGCCCTGCCTGGTCCATACCCAAACTTTTCCTGTGTTCTGCCTCCTTCCTGCCCGCTGCTGCCCGGTTCCGCGGAGCTGTCCTTTCAGCACCACGGCCGTGGCGTCCGGGCACTGAGAGACCGCGGGGGTGTGGTTGGCACGGCTCGGCTTGGCTTGGCTCGGCTCGCCTGGGTCCGGATTTGTCGTTCTCGGCTCAGCCTGGCAGGGCTCAGCCCGGGGCAAGGCCTGGCCCCAGCCAACACTCCCGGCAGAGCCAAGGGGTGCTCCTATGCTGGACGGGGCAAGAGGGGGAATCCGAGCGTGTAAAACGCCTCTGTGTGCACGGCAGTGCGTGAGGATGCGAAGTGGGTGCAGAAGTTGAGCCGAACCTGTGCGTAAGGGGAGGGCTGGAGCAGGACGTGTCGGGAGGACACGCATCAGTGCGAGGGGTGTGGGGGACGGGTGTGCAGAGGAAGGGTCCTGTGTGCCTGTGTGTGCGCAAAAGGAGGGAGGGGGGTGCGGAGCACCTGCGGAAAGGTGCGTGCGGGTGGATTCTAAGCAGAGTGTGGGTATGCGTGGGGGTCTATAAACGCGCAAGTGTGGTGGAAGGGGAGGTAGGCACGGAGGTTCTGTCGGGGGCCTGCATGCGGGGCTGCGGGCAACTACACGGGAGTGTTTGAAGGGTGGGCGGACTAGGACAGGTCTACAGAGAGGGCTGTGCGTGTGCGGGGCTGTGCGAGCGAGTGCGGGTGAGGGGCTGTGTGCCTGGGTGCGGGGCGCAGGGGCCGTGCGCGGGGTGGGCTGCGGGCTCACAGTGCCGCGGGTGCGTGGATGCGTGTGCCGGCGGGTCCTGCGCTGCCGGCACACGGCAGTGCCGCCCGCGGGAGGAGCTCGGCCCGGCGCTGCCCGCCCTCCGCCCGGTGAGTGCCGCTGCACCGCGCCGCGGGACCGGGGGAGAATCGGGGAGGGAATCGGGAACTAGGGGTGCTGAGGAGCAGCCAGGGAGCGGGGACAGGCAGCGCGGCTAAGGGGTACGCAACTTTCCCGGGCTGGAGATGGGAAGTCGCGGCGGGCGGCGGCAGAAGCCTCTCTTGCTGGGTGCGGGGGGCACCGCGGCCCCTTTCCCCTCCCTTCCCCCGAAGGTGTCTGCAGCCGGGCACCGAGCTCGCTGTCCGGGGCGCTGCCGCGGAGCCGCTGCCCAGCCCACACTCTCCAGCTCTGCCGGCCGCCTCTCAACTAAGTTGCAGAGGAGCCATTTGCGACCCGGCGTGTTCCCGAGCAGGGGAGAACCTGGCCGGGATCCCGCTCTTATCCCTCCTCTCTGCACCCTGTTTTGCAGGCGCGGCTGGTCCCTGTAAGCATGCCAAGAGTGCTCAGGGCAGCGCGGCAGGCTCTGCCTCATTAGCCCGGGGTGTCCGGGAGGGACCCGGCCATGAATTCCTCCCCCACCATCCCCGGAGCCCCCCGCGGCCCTCTGGAGCTCTGGCAGGAGGAGAACCAGACTCAAGGTGGGCTTTGGAATGGGAGCCAGGAGCTGGGCTGGGATGAGCTGGAGAAGATGCTCTTCCTCTTCGTGAAGGAGCCAGTCACCATCAGCCTCACAGCAATGTACCTGGTGTCCTTTGTGGTGGGCTTCGTGGGCAACATCATGTCCATCAAGGTGCTCACCCGGAAACGCCAGAGTCGAGCATCCAGCCTGAGTGCCACCCGCAGCCTCCTCATCAACCTGGCAGTGTGCGACCTCATGGTGGTGTGTGTCTGCATGCCCATCACTGTGGGCAACCTCATCTACAAAGCCTGGGTGTATGGGGACTTCCTCTGCCGGGCAGTGCCCTTCATCCAGGCAGTTTCTGTCTCCGCCAGCGTTCTCAGCCTGACTGTCATCAGCGTGAACCGGTACTACAGCGTGCACAATCCACTCAACGCCCGCTCTTTCTTCACCCAAAAGAGGATCCTCAGCACTATCCTGGTGGTGTGGTTGTTCTCCTCAGGGATATGCATGCCCCTCATCTTCATGAATAAACGTGATGAGATTGGCGTGGTTGAGGGCTTGCCTCTGGTGTTTTCCATCTGCAGGGAGATTTGGCCCCAGGAGAGGCTCAAGCAAGCCTACAACTTTCTGCTCTTCTGTGCCCTCTACTGCCTGCCGGTCCTGTTCAACATGGTCATTTGCTTCCTGACGGTGCGCCGGCTGTGGAGCCGCAGCAGTCAGCTGAAGGAGAGCACTGCCCTGAACCGTTCCCTGCCAGCCTCCAGGCTGAAGATTCGAAAGAAGGTAGCACAGATGGTAGTGGCCCTGGTCCTCCTGTTTGCAATCTCCTGGCTGCCTGTCTACCTGATGGACATCTGGATTGATTTCAACATCCCCAAATCTTTGCAGGATGTGACTCCTTCTCCTTGGATCCTGCAGCTCAGACCTTTTGCCCAGTGGCTCGGCCTCACCAATTCCAGTCTCAACCCTATATGCTACTGCTTTATTGGGAACCTCTACAGGTCAGCCAAGGAAATGAAGAGCAAATACCACCAAAGGATGGTGTCTCTCTTTAACTTCTCTCTGTCTGAAGGGACCGCCCGTTCCTCAGTCCCAGCGCTGCTCTCCTACCAGAATTCAACCGAGCCTGCAAGGAGAAGATCCTCTGCCACCCCCACCACAGGCAGGCGATGTCAGGGAGGTCACGGCCCTAAGAACAAGTGTGGATGCTTGAACACCTGCCAGCATCCAACTCTGAACACTGTCTCCAGTGAGAACACTTCCTTGTAATTCTGCTCAGGAAGTGCACCTCATACCCTCATCTACATTTAAAGACTCTTTGGAGGTCTTTCTGACTGGATATGCTAATGATAGAAAAAAGCCTCTTTCTTCTGATCACTCCCACCACCAGTTCAAAACTACTGAGACAGGGAAAGAAGCATGAGAGGAATAGATTTTAACTCAGATGAAGTTTTAAGACAAAATGTTTTTACTGAGGACAACTGGATGTGTAGCCTGTTGCCCAGTCAACAGTCAGGTAATTAGATAGATCAACTTCCCAGCAGTGAGCTCTCCCTGCAGCTCCATCTCTGAATGCAGAGATGCCGTTTGGATACAGCAGCAATTTGACTGCTTGCTGCTGCTGCTGTCCCTGTGCTGATGAAGAGCAGGGATAAGAGGCTCTCTCTGCTCCAAATCCTACCGTTGCAGTTGCAAGCAGCGAAGAAATACTAGAAACAGCATCATGAAAAGTAATGCTAGTGGAGAATTTCACACACTTTACCACTTGAGATTTCATTGTCTGATCTTATTGTTTCACTCCTCCATGCAAATAAATTCTCCTCATGTGAAGAGGCAGTGCCAGAAGTCCTGAAACAGCCATCACCACTGCACCTTTGGGAATTCCGAGGGGATAATATGGCCTCAGAGGTGATTCGGGAAATGCAATAGGAAAATATTCCTTGGGCATCAGCTCTCTTTCTTGCAGCCATGTTCCTGTGGGCAGAGTGGAAAGAACTGGACACTTGTTAGTGTGATTTGCAATTGTAAAACCAGCCTTTGTTCAGCTGTGTCTGTACCAAACAAAGTCAATGGTATGTGAAAATAAAAATAGAAAGTGGTTTGTAGCTAATAGAATCAGAATCAGCTAATGCAATGCTATTTGTCTGGGAAGGAGAGAATCAAAGTGCTTGCTTTTCCTGAGAATCAGAAGTAGGTTAAAACCTCTTTCTTCCATCATGTCCTTTAAAGGAGGCTTTGATAAATAAATTGTTTATTTTTATTATGTTAGTGTTGAAAGGCCTCACTAAGGGCTCGAGAATTCTATTGTGCTGAGCACTGAATCTGCAGTCATAAAGATCTGAGTGAAAACACATCAGATCAGGCAACAGGTGGGTGGAAAAAATACAAGACCCAAAAGGCAGGAACGAAGCTGGACATCAGTCCCTTCCCCATGCCTGTGGAGCACTGAGTGTGAGGGGATGCACACCATCTCCTGACACCAGAAGAGCCCACACCCTGGCTGCTGGTGCCTGGCACATCTGGACTGTCTGTCCTCTCTGGTCAGACCCAGAAGTAATGCAGCAGCCTTCCTTGGAAAGTATTTTGCATTGAATGGCACTCAGATTTTTGATGACTGGAGGCTTTTTAAAATTACTGAACAAGGGAATGATGCTCTGGGAAATGTAATTTCCAAATAATATCCTCCTGCCTTCTAGGGAGGTTTTTGCTCACAATTAAAAAAAAAAAAAAAATTTAAAAAAAAAGAAAAAGATGAAAAATAACCATTCAGCCCAACAGTATTCCCACCTCTGTGATCACCACTTGGTAGCATTTTATGTTAACAATAATCCATCTAGAAAACAACAACAAAAAAAATCCTCCTTAACAGGCAGCACCATCTGCAATCTGTATTCTCTTTTTGTGTGAAGGAGAAAGAAATCACAAGTTCCCAGATTTACTTGGGGTGAGAAATGGCTTTTATGTGTGCTGGGAAATGAGAACATCTGCATTTTGCAGGTGATATAGGAGTGCACCTACTGCCTGTAGCTGTGCAGAAAAGCCAGTGGAGATTATGTTTCTGCTTTCAAGGCTTATTTTTAGGGCTGACAAAATAAGCCAGGCTGAGGAGCATTAAAAGCTTGCTCCAAATGTCCACTGACTCCAAGTCCTCCACCTCAAGACCAGATGTGACAATACTGAAACTTCCCCAGGTTGCCCTGACCAATGTATTTAATCCCTGCCCTGGACAAACAGCAATGGAAGGGCCATGCAGATGCCAGCCCAGCTACATCCCATGTGGTGGCCAGGCTCTGAAAATGGCCAAGCTGAAATTATGCAATCGAAGATGCAAGAAAGCCACGTTTTTAAACACCCCAGAAGAGGATTTTTTTTCTCTCAATTCATGATCAGATGCATAGGTCCTGCCCTGAAAATCTCTATAGCCTTCACAGAGGCAGAAATAGCAGAGACTCTGTGTTCTCCTGAAGGTGCCTGTGCCTTCCCCTCCTAATACAGGTGCCCAAGCCTTTCTTCAGCCCCACAGCACTCCTGAGCACCAAGATACACTGTGGCAAAGGCCACTTCCACTTAGCAAGGTTATCTCTCTTCACACTTTTAAATGTATTTTGCAGTTTGGTTCAATGTTTCCTATAATAAAGTTGAATTGCTCACTTTAACTCCTCAGTGTCTCCCTGGGTCGCTCTCTCCCTATCCCAACCTCTTCTCTGCTATCTGTACTGCACGACCTCCCCTTGCCTCTCACTTATCACCCTTTGCCTCACTCTAACAACTCATTTATGTCCTCACTGCTCTGATGAAAAGCCCCTTTCTGCCTTGCTGATCTGAAGGGCTCCTTTCGTGCTGCAGACACCTGTTTGGCACCAAGAATGCTGATTTATGTTGCACGGCTTACCCGACGGCTGCCAAGTCATAACGAATTTTGGTCACTATCACCCAAGGGTAAATGAGAGGCAGTGACGTCAATGTGCAAGCCACACAACATTCCCTGAGCTGCCTGGGCCCTGCCACTGATTTTATTAGCCCGGACAGGTCTGTGTAATGCAGCAGTGCCTGGCTGACTCACCCTGGCTCTGGGTGAGATGAAACCTCAGCATTTGGGAAAGTGGCTTCTTTCTCCGCCTGTCTGATTAAAGATCTCTTTTTACTTAGGGCTGAGAAGATATCTGAGGAGCTTCCAGGCCACACAAGCTCTTTGTTTCCAACAGCAGGTACTTCAATAAGCATGGAAGGGACTCCTGGCCTCTTGAGGAACCATGAGCAGACCCAGTTCTGGCGGGTGATCACAGATGGTTTCTTCCAAGGAGCTCAGGCCAGAAGTCTGGCACTGGGTTTGTGACTGAGGAAATGTGTTTCTCTCTAAATGCACCCAGACAGACTGGAAGCATGAATTTTAGAAGTCTCAAGGACAACATTTTCCCACAGTAATCCTGCTAATGCATCTCAGTCCAACTTTTCTTCCCAGGGGTCTTTCTTATCTGCTTTGCCGTTTGAATCAATGCAGGCATTTTACCACCTCACCAAACTGGGTATTTGAAACAGCTTTGCTTGAATCCCTTTGCTGCACTAAGGACTTACAGAAAGTTGCTGTTAAGTAACTCTCTCTGAGAACATTCCATGATCTGTTCTTGAACTGTCAGTATCATCTCAAAGACACTGCAGGTTTATTTTCTGCCTGTGAACCACTGGAGAGATGAAAAAAGAGCTAATCTTTCGTGTGAAGTATCACCATGGTACATACACTCACGACCGGTACATAGCCCTGGTATGGAGAATGATGAATCACTGTTTCTTATAATAAAATACTCAGGGGAAGCCAGTGGAATGATTAGACAGCATGTGTCAGGACAAAGCAGCACCTTTTCTCACACTGCAGCAGCTGCTGAGCTCAGAGGCAAAGGAGATGGAGAGGGCTGGAATCAATAGAATCATAGAATCACCCAGGTTGGAAGAGATCTCCAAGCTCATCCAGCCCAACCTAGCACCCAGCCCTAGCCAATCAACCAGACCATGGCACTAAGTGCCCCATCCAGGCTTTCCTTGAACACCTCCAGGGACGATGACTCCACCACCTCCCTGGGCAGCCCATTCCAATACCAATCACTCTCTCTGGCAAGAACTTCCTCCTAACACCCAGCCTAGACCTTCCCCAGCACAACTTGAGACTCTGTCCCCTTGTTCTGTTGCTGGTTGCCTGGGAGAAGACCCCAACCTCCACCTGGCTACAACCTCCTTTCAGGTAGTTGTAGACAGCAGTGAGGTCTGCCCTGAGCCTCCTCTTCTGCAGGCTGCACACCCCCAGCTCCCTCAGCCTCTCCTCATAGGGCTCAAGAGGAGACTGGACTGTTTAGAGCAGAAAGAGCCATCAAGGGCTACCAGGAACAATGAGACACCTTCTGGCTGAGAGGGCCTTGGGTATATAACCTATCACTTCCACTCTTTCTCCTTCCCAGGATATGCTACCAGCCACCACTCAGAGCAGGATGATGGGCTGAGCATCCTTTGGTCTATTTGCTACTTTTGTTCTCACAGCCTTGTGCAAAACCCTTCCATGTTAGCCTGAGCTCTGTTTTAAAGTGGGAGAACAGGGAACTAATTCAGACCTGGCCTAACTTGATCAACAGTCAAACTTTGCAGGACACAGTGATCTGGAGGTAAGAGACATTAACACTGCTGCAGCATGGGCTGAGAAATGCTCACTCAGCCAGGTGTGGAGTGAGAGTTGAGCAGTCCCAACAGAATGGTGCACAGTGCCCACTGCAGTGTACCACAATAGAAATTACAGACCCTTCCCTCTTCTAAAATTCTTCATCCCTCTCAGTGGGTCAGCACCTTAGAATCATAGAATCAGTCAGGCTTGGAAGGGACCTCAAGGATCATCCAGTTCCAACCCCCCTGCCATGGGCAGGGACACCTCACACTGGATTAGGCTGTCCAGAGCCTCATCCAGCCTGGCCTTAAACACCTCCAGGGATGGAGGCAAGGCAACAACCCTGAGCATCTCAGAAAGATGAATGTCCTGCAAAGGGGGGGTTTCAGCTCCTCTTTGTTGGGGTTTTACACATTATACCTGTTAATGCTGGGGTTCATAATAGGCTAGAAGCCTGGGTTATCTGCAACACCAGCAGCCTCTGGTACAGCTCCCCTGTGTCTTCCCACATTCCCCCCACAACAGTACATCCCATACACAAACACCTGAGCTCTCCTGACTGCAATAGCTAAAAGAATGGGAAGAGTGCAGAGTCCATTACATTGTAATACCCTGGCTGTAAAGAACCAAGCAATTACCAGTGTGAATTTTCTAGGAACAATCAGCACAGCCCAGTTTACCTTTGCAATTGTATTCACCATGAAAATAACTCACCAGAGGCTGCAAGAAGAACAAATACAAGAGCAGCTCTGAGCAGGTACAACCAAAGAGATCGTTGGAGCCCTCTGGGAAAGAGTCAGCCTCCAGAAAAATACTGCTTGCTTCACATCTAAGGTGGTTGTGTAAGACTTTCCCAGACATTCTGGGAATGACTAACTACTCTTTAGGTGAGCACCAGGGGCACAGGAACTGCAGCAGTTGCTTACTATGCCTGCTAAACATCTCTAGGCAAAGCCCCAGGACTCAGAACTGACTCAAAACTGACTCAACACAGCTGTAAAGGCAACACAGTCTCATTTTTTTTTTCACCCCAAACTTGGCTGCAGCCCCTGATGGAGGCTCTTACCTCCCCTCATTTAGCTGTTTTTTCACTCTTAGCTTGAGTGAAAATCTGGGCTGGGGTGGAGAGGGAGAGACACTTGGGTAGGTGCCCAATCTGGAGAGGGAAGGATGCTGCTTTCTACCTTACAAAGGTTCCTGTCACTGAAGGTTGTGAGGCAGTTACAGAATTCAATTCTTTCACTCATATTTTATTAAAATAATAATTTTTAAATACCCCAGCAATGAAGGTAGACGAAGTGCTTGCAAAGAACAATTTTCCCAGTGAGGAATCTACACCAGAGTCTTCTTGTTTGGTATTTTGCTGATGGCAAGAAGCAGCCCCCTCCAGGCACATCAGTAAAGGGCTGGCTCAGGACTGCCAGAGCAGGGGGCACTGATTACTTTGTGATTATCCTCACCATATGGGGAAGTCTCATGGAGCTGCAATGTGACCTTTGATTTTAAATGTGTTTTACACTCAACCTTTTCCCTCTTACTCCATGGTGCCCTGAGAGAGCTGGTTGCAAGCTAGAGGTGAGAAATAATCTGAGGGAGCTTTTTTTTTTTTTTTTTTTTAAAGTTAAAAAAAAAACCCAAACAATCAAACAAAAAACTTCTGCAATTGAAAACCTCTAGGAGTTAACAGCTTGTCCCTGTATGCCTTATCTCTGTGAGTTTTTATGATAGCAGACATTGTGAAGTACAAAATAGTCTGTGCACTAGAGGATGAAACCACCAAATATGAATCATTCCTGAAGCCCATTTTGCAGAGGAGTGGGCAGTCAGCACTGCTGAGAGGCTGCTCTTGCTGGCCCCTCTGCCTGGCAGCTTGGCCTGCCCCTGCCTGTGCTGGAGGTGGCTGCTGAGTGGCCAGACTGAGTCCCTCAACTCTGCACCTCCAAACACCAAGGACTGCATCCTCAAACAGAGCCAGTGGGGAGGATTGCTGGATTGGCTCCTGTGCTCCATGAAACAGCCTTGGGCACAGCCAGTGAAGGCTGAGGAGACACAAGCCAGTAGGAGCAGGGAAGTGATTGTCCCTGTACTTAGAGCTGGTTAGGCCACATCTCAAATACTGGGTTCAGTTTTGGGGCCCTCACTACAAGAAGGACACTGAGGTGCTGGAGTGTGTCAAGAGAAGGGCAGTGAAGTTGGTGATGGGTCTGGAGAACAGGTCTGGTGAGGAGTGGCTGAGAGAACAGGTGCTGTTTAGTCTGGAGAAGACAAGCTTGAGAGGAGATCTCATTGCTTCCTACAACTCCCTGAAAGCAGGTTGTAGTGAGGTGGTTGTTGGTCTCTTTTCCCTAGTATCAAGTGATAGAATGAAAGGAAAAGGCCTGAAATTGCTGAGAGAGTGACCAGGCATTGGAACAGGCTGCTCAGGGAGGTATTGGAGTCACTATCCCTGGAAATGTTCAAAAAACATGTAGACATGAGTCTCTGGGGCATGGTTTAAAGGCCATGGTGGAGTTAAATCAATGGTTGGACTCAAGGATCGTAGAGGTCTTTCCTAATTGAAACAGTTCTATGATTCTATGAACTATTCTCATTTCTAATCGCTGCAGAAAGCATCTATGAGGATCTGCTGATCTCCAGCATCTCTGGGTGCCTGCACAGGCATTGCTCTACTCCAGGTGCTGCACAGTCTTTGCCTTTCTTCATTTTTCACTCGAGGTGTTTTCAGCCAGCCCCTGCCTTTCTCTCCTGAGCCATTCACTGTGAGAATGGAGCTGCTGAATTAAAGAGCTGTATGAATGAGTCTTTAGGCAGATGTATTCCACTACCTGCTGCTTACAAGCCATGAACTGTTTTTTTCTTTGTGTGAGGAAGGAAAACATGACAAAACATTCAGGAAATAAGCTTAAAAAAAAAAAAAAGGGGGGGGGGGGATATCTAGACAGTGAAATAAAACCTTAAGGCAATTGCTGCAGAAGAAAAAGAGCTGCCCAGGATATTAAAGCTCTCACGTACCTGCTAATCTCTTCTGATAAAGGTCTGGCTGGCTAAACTAATAACACTATTAAATCTGCAGTAATCATTACCAGAGGCAGCCCAAAGATCTCACAGAGCCACGTGCCTGGAGGAAGACCATTTCCAGCAGCAAGGTGCACAACCAGCAGCAGGTTAAGTGGTACCTGCCCCTGAGATGCCACTGGAATTGTTGAGTGACTGTGATTAAGTAACCTCCCTAATTGCCTCCCTCAACTGAGAGCTGAACCCAGATTTCCTAATGCTCCATCCAGAACTCTGCTTTTTTTCCACACTTCTTCTGGGCACAGAAGAAAACAAGAAGTTCTTGCACAGCCTGCCAGCTTGGATCAGTATTTGGAGGGGGGTGACTCATAAAGCCTCCATGAAGGCTGGGCTGCTCTCCTTCCAAAGCTAAGAAGGTAAACACAGCCTCTGGCAGAAACGGACCAAGGAAAGATACACAGTGGCAAAAGGATCAATAACCCCCTCCACAACCCTCATGGCAGGGGCAGAGCTGCAGTCTGCTCCTCCGTGAGTGGGAGGAGAAACAGGCTGGGGTGGGATGAGCAGCAAACACTTCGAGGTCCACACAGTGAGCCTGGCACACAGGGGAGGAGGTGCAGAGGTTCAGCCATGCAGCAGCAAGAAGGGTGGCCAAGAGTTCATGCAAAAACCTTCTGGTGATGCCGTGGCTCCAGTACAGTTCTGGAGTGCCCAGCAAAGCGATGGGCTCACTGCCTCCTCTGTGGCTGATGAGGTTCACAGGCTATCTGCTGCCTGAAAACATGTGGATCCTGCTTCTCCTTTCCTCCCTCTCTGCCACTGTTGACTTCAGCTGAGATTCCTCTGATTTATACCAACAGGAGATTAGAGCAAAGCCCACGGTGAATGAAAAACTGTCAAGGTGAGGCTGCTGTCATAGCAGCTGCTGTAATTCCATCAACTTAATGGATCTACTCCTAATTTACAAGTCAGAGCTGGTTCTGGCACCAGAGGCTGAATACAAAGGTGTCATTTTTATACAGTCAAATTTATATCTGAAATAAATACCACATTAGATCTTTCCAAGAGGTTTCAGCTGCAACTTATTCATTTTTCTCCCTGCAGAAAGGTGAAGTTCTCAGTAATGCTTTCAGTTTACCTTCAGGTCTCAAAGGCTGGATATTTTTCACTCATCTGCTTGCTCCTCACAGACCCTCAGGGTCCAGAACAGGCAACTGTATCCTCCAGGGAGTCCTCCAGCAACTTGCTATTTGTTTTAAGCCCCTTCTTGAGGCTGCCCATACCAGGAGCAATGCAGCTCATGATGCACAGCCTCTTGCAGAGAAAATGAAGATAATGAAGAATAAATGAATTCTCATCTGGATGAGCTTTTCTTGTTTACTTCAGAAGTGAGGAATACTTCCATCCATGTATGCTTCCCAGCCAACAACCATTTAGGCATAATGAGTTCAAAACACCCTGGCCCCTCCAAAACACAGTGAAGAGCTGTGTGACTGCAAGCTGTGAACTGAAATCCATGGCTTAAGCAGCATCGTGTCACACAGGACCAACTGTGTGAGAGTGAAATGGATCTACACAGACACAGCCCAGAAGAACACATCTGCAGCAGCCACATGTTTGCACCTGCAAGCACTGTATGGAGCATAGGGTGGAGAAGTCTTTGCTCTCAAGTAAGATAACCAAATACCTTTCTTGATCTCATCTTCTTAACCCCCTTCCTGAAGTCCAGGAAGACAGCCCAGAAGCCAGAAAGCTGCCAAAATTGCTATGGAAAGAGCAAAGCTTTTCTGGGAGGCACAATGCCAGAACTGGAAGCCAGAATGCCTAGCAAAAGTAAACAACTCTTTCCCCAAGCTTTTGCTCCATCAAGGAAAAGTGAAACTTAGGAAAATGATAGGCAGTGATGGGTGCAGAGGTCTGGGAAGTGATACTGGGGCAGCTTCCCTTACTGCATGCCCAGCACCAAAGAAAGACAAGAGAGCCAACAGCAGGACACAGGAAAATCTCCTCTCTTCAGGTTTGGTTGGCTGCAAAAGACACAGCACCACTGGGCAGCAGGACTTTACATTTCTCATTTGCAGACTCAAAGCTGTTAAATAAAGCACTAAAGCAGACAGGCAACCAGAGGCATTTTTTGCTGCCTGCTCTTGTAGCACAGACGTATGGCCAAGAACCAAACCCCTTCTTGTGATGGCAATTGGAAGTGACTGGAGCAAATCCTCAGGGCATGTCACTTTCTGATGAAGGTCCATATTCTGCCTGGTGGGAGCAAAGATGTGTTCTGCTGGTGAGAAGGACTCAAAAGGAGTGAGAAAGGGGAAAGTAGGGCTTTATTTTTGCTGATAAGCCTGAGTATGTTCAGTCAAGCAGCCTTTGCCTGTGGAAAATGCTTTGATAGATTATTGTTGTGGGGTTTTTTATCCCTAAGTCCTCTCTCAGCTGTGAGAAAAGTTAAGCATTACTTTTGTTGTTGTTGGAGTACTGTGTACAGTTCTGNTGGAATAAGAGAAATCTGCAAATAAAGGGGTGAGATGTCCTGGAATAAGAGGAATCTGCAAGTAAAGGGGTGAGATGTCCTGGAATAAGAGGAATCTGCAAGTAAAGGAGTGAGATGGTGGAGTGTGACCCTGAACAAAGGGCTGGATGCTGTACAGAGTTGAGAACAGCTTGGATTGTGAAGCAGCAAGAAAGAACATAAAGTCACCTTCAGTGAGCACAATCCTGTGCCTCCTCTGCTAGAACCAGATAACCAACAAGGGGAGTGTTTGAATTTGTCTCATCCTGCATGCCTCTCCCCTTAACACGTGGTAGTCTACTACCCACCCCAATTACAAGTGGCCATGTACGTTCCTGCTGGCCTTCCCATGGCCCCCTCAAATGGAAAATTCCAGGTGACTCTCCCCATGCCACTCTTGTACTGCTGCACGAGCTGAGACTTGACTTCTCTCAGTCCTGCCACCCCCGAGGAGATGCTGGGAGCCTGATCCCACAGGCTCCACTGCCCAAGACTTTGGTCCACAAAAGGATGGGCTGGAGACTTGCAGGCTCCGTGGCAAGGGCTGGGTCCTCCGAGGAGCAGCTCTCTGCATACATCTGAAAGTGTGGCTATTTAATTTGTCCTTTCTCTGCTCCTCTTTTTATTGCTAGCCATATAAATTTTACAAATGAGGTTTGTTTTGGTTTTTTGTTTTTTTTTCCTTGCCTGGTCCCCAAAGAGTCAATGCATTAAACCAAGCATTAAAACACACTCACAATCACGGAAGCTCTGGTGTATTTCTAATCTCTGAATTACTGGCATTAATGCAGAAGTGGTTTCTCAATGCTTTTCTTCCCCCCCTACTGCTTCTATATCCAAAATATACAGCACACAAAAGATAAACACGTTGGAACTACCCAGCCATTAACACATCTGCCATCCAGAAGCAAATGCTAGCAACAAATTTAGAAGGAAAAGCCAGCAAAGGAGACAAACACAATTATGGTGATGCGTCTCCACCACTGTCTGATCATTAAGGGTGATGGTAAGAGAATGAAATGTCATTCTAAAGGCTCTGGTGACTTGGGGGCTGTTTGCAGCATGAGAAGTGCTAGGCAGAGGGAAAAAACAAGGTGGGAAACCCATCGTGACCCAGGGCAAATAGACTGGCTTGTTACCTACGGGTAGCACACAAGTGCCCCCCTGAAATACTGTCTGGGCAACTGGAAAAGAAGGCAGGAGTTTGCCTGTATGTGCAATGGCTGTACCCAGAACTCTTCCCATTTTCAGAGAGAAATGAGACACCAAGAGCAGCCCTCAGCCATGCTCTGCAGGGCAGGTGGATAGCAGAGGTTGATGGTGTTCAGTGCTTCTCTGCACCAGCTGATAAAGCAGCCACTACCTGTTAGGACTCCTCCATCGCTCTCAAGCTCCTGAAGATGTGCTTGGTCCCATCTCAACCTTAGTTTGGTGCTGCTTTCACAGACCAAGCTGTGCCCTGGCAAGGTGCTGGTGCCAGGATGCCTCCCAGAGAGCCATGAGATGCTGGCAGACTGTCTCACAGCCACTAGCATCTTTGGAGCCTGTGGAATCTCCTCCTGCATGATCACTAAAATGATGGAAAAGAGCCTGCTATGGCTGAGCCTCACTCCTTTCTCCTATTTCCTTTGCCTTTCTGTTCTCCCTGGGGGAGGGTTGCTGCACTTTTATCCCAGGCTGGGAAGACTCAAGGCTGATGTACCTAAGTGAGAAGCCAACCTCTTCCTTGTGCCCCAAGCTCCAAACCACAAACACAAACCCTCTGACACACACCTCTCATCTGGGGTATTTTTGCCACCCCACAAACAGCTCCATAACATCTGTACGATTCTCCTTCCTTTGAATTTTAAGGTAGGAACTGCTCTCCAGCACTCCAGCTCCTTAAACTAACTTATTAGGAAGCCCTCAGCCTCCAGTTTCCATTTCATCCTGCTGCTTTGAGCTGCCAAAGCACTGGCTGGTCGGTGGCCAACTGCCTGCGTGATTTGTGAGCACCCCAAACCGCTCGCAAATTCAATCGACCACCTGTGTGGGAATCACTCCCACAGCTGCACAAAATTCAAGGGACATTACAAGGAATGGCCAGTTGTGAGAAGATGACCTTCAGCATCAATAACTAACGTTGCTAAAGCTGGCTCTTTAGATGTTAGTGAGACTGACTGCTGCTCCCTGTGAGACGCATCGACGCCAAGCGCGTCTTGAGTGTGTATTAGTAATAAGTTACTGTAGGTACCTCTTGGCTTCTTCAATCAAAAAGCAATCACCCTCCTCCCTTCCCCATGGCAACCAGGTTTTAGTAATCACCTCATCACCTATTCCAAATTGAGGCTGAAATACATGTTCCCAAAGACTGAAAGCTCCAGTCTCTACTAAACTGCAAATATTTGTTACCTGCTCAGGCAAAGCAGCTTGCAGCCTGCAGGTGGATAAATGGTCCCTTCTCCAGTTTGAAGTATGGTGGGATGGGGAGGGCAGAGAAGGTAAATATTTGACCAGACTCAGCAACCCAACTGCTCCACAGGTGGAACTTCCAACCTAAAAAGCAAATGAAGGATCAGGAATGAAATATTGCATTTTGTCTACAGGGAAGCCTTCTCTCATTTCTGTTTTTCCTGGCTTTTGCAGACAACTCAGCAGCCTGGATCATCAAAGCATTTGCTGCATGCTGCACAGAAGGTATTCTCATTTGGGGGCTGATGTAGCAGAAGATGTCTAATTGGAGGTCACCATTTGTTTCTTTGCTGTCAGCTCTGGCTACAAGACATCAGCTACTATGAGTCCCAGCCTGGCCAGAGATGAAACCAGTGGTGGATCTCTCAGCACTTGCAAACACTCTGCCAAGGAGTCTGGAAAATGAGAGCTAAGATCCTCCTCACGACATGATCAAGGACACTGACCACTCACAACACTTCTCCAGAACTGCTGCCTTCATAAGGTTTGTCTAACAGTAGGTTGTGGGGCAATGCAAAATCTGAGCATTGAATTTTACTCAAAACCACAAAAATCCAGCAAAGCTATATCAATTCAAAGTGGAATTGTCCCAGTTTGGGGTTTTGTGCTGAATATTTGTACCACAAAAATGCTGCTGCTTAGATGGTATGAAGAAAACAGGAAGAATTTAAAGGTATAAATGCCTTCTGGGGTCATACTCAATAACTGTGGGAAAATCTCTTTATAGAGAGGGGAAGGAAGGGATTCTGCTGGATGGTGAGACATGCACAGCCCTTGAAGCAAACATGAAAAGCCTCTGACAAGAAACCAGTCAAACATATATGCTACATGATGGCACCATTTACTGGGTGTCACCAGAAAGAGCTGAGAAATGGAGAAATTGAAACAAGAGTCATTTGTTGCATCCAGCTTGATCAAGTGAAGGATGGTTTGGTAAATGAAGAGCAGTCAGGCTGTAAGGTGGGGCTGCCAACATGCAGGATGCACAAAGGCATCTGCAAAATCCAGAAGAGTTCCTGGCTCCACCTCTCATAGTCTTCCCTACCTTCCTGTAAATGAGTGAGAAACCCTCTTCCATAAGCTCAGCCTTTCTGTTGCCTTCAAAGAAAATAACAAAGCAGGACCCATCTGTTCCCTTTCAGAACCATGTGAGAGATTTTAACTCTGCACCCTGCCCCTCCTATGTCCAAGAAACACACACTTCAGAGAGCATCCAGCAGAAAAGTTAAGTGACTGCTTCTGAACTAGCTCTCCATCCAGACAGTGGAGAGGGCATAGAGCCAATACAGAAGTGTTTAAAGTATACACAAAGCCTTAAGAAATTCTCCCTGCTGGGCTCACCCTTGGTTGATGTGCTTGTCTTCCAACCTGCCTAACCTTTGTGCAGTTTGGTGCCTCCAAGCCTCATCTTTGGCATGTATTGAAGTACTCAGCCCCTCTGCTATGTCTTGAAGGTGGCCTCCAATGCCCTTGCTACTCCACATCTCCAAAGACAGCATTAATTTCCAACAAAAGGTCCTTCTCTCAGGCACTGAAGATCTGCAGGTGATGGAGTTCACCTCTGCTGCTCCCAAAGGCAGCTGCCTTCAGGAGGAGTAGACCTCACAGTATGCTTATAAAGAATGCACAACTTTCATATTTTCCTTCCAGGCTTCATAGACTATATAAAGATTTCCCAATCACACAGAATTAAGCCCCGTGGTAGCCATTCAGTAAGACAGAAGTCATGAGCAGCTGTAACAAGAAGATGCTATTTTGGCATTGTCCTCTGTTAAATTGCTGGACACTAACAAGTTTTCCACAAGACTGCTTTCAGGTATATGCCTGGAATATTCAATATCTGAGTTTAATCTCCATCATTCCAGACTCTGTGGCTCTTGAAGAATTAATAAACTTCTCCATGACATAGTAGGTCCAGAGAAGCTTATGTTGCTATGAAGTTAATAGGAGGCTGTGTCCAAGTCTGCTGCTGCAATGCTAGGCCTACTGAGAAGCTATCAGCACTTTTATGACACAGGTCTCCATGACACTTGAGCTTTGCCCTAGAGACACTCCAGTCTCCCAAGAGTGAATTCTGGGATATTTGAAGTGGTGGCTCATTGTGTTTTGTCTTGCTCCAGCTCCACTGGGAACAGCCCAGGATCCCTAGCACCATGCAGCTGTTGTGTAAGCAGCACGACTAGAAAAGTAACATCAAATTAACAGCCAGCTTGAAAAGAAATCAGCATTAAAATTGCTGAGCCTCTGGACTCTACAAAGAAAGGTCATTAAATTTAATTCTCAGGCTTCTGTAACATCTATCAGATAGGCACACTGAGAGGGTTTTTTTTTTTTTTTTAAGAATTCAGCTTTGAAATCTAGCTGATGCCTCAGCAGAGTCACTGCCCTGCATCCCACGCCTGCTCACATCCACACTACAGCACTGTGCCTAAGGGGGGGAAAAAAAAAAAGGGAATTCCCACAGAGATTTCTGATCAAACAAGAGACAGGTTGTTGATTGTCTTTAGGATGACCTGGTGAGACACTGGGAGATTCATTCCACCTGTGTGAATCTCCAATTATTTATAAATGAGCTACTTCAACCGGCGATTTTTACCTAGGGAAAGTCTGCCTTTCACCACATTGCCCAGCTGGAGATTGAAAAAAAAAATGCAGGAAAGATTTTCTGGTGACTTCATGGTGATTTGGAGCTGCAGCTTCTTCCTCTGCACCAACGTGGTGCCTCTCGTGGGTGGGAGATGTGGATTTTGTTACTTACATCAGCTTCCATTCAGGGGGAAAAAGATCTTATCTCTGCCCGGACATAGACTCCTCTGCTGCTGAGCTTTTACAGCAAATGGCAGAGCTGGATTTTGTCTGACCTTTAAATTTACAATGTAATATTTTATTTTTCAAAGTGCATGCAGCAACAGTTCTGTTTTTGCTCTGGCCATTGGTGATGACTGTGTTCTGCAATCTTTTGTTTCCATTTTTAAGGCCGTCAGAAGGACACTACTTGAAACAACTCAAGTATCTGCTACAGCAGTTCTTTGCTTCTGAGATAAATACATAGGGATGAGCTGAGCTCCACAGAGCTGCATTTTGAGTGCTAGAGGATAATGAACAAGGGGCATGTGAAAATGCTTGTCAAAGATGCTGTTTCTCAGTTGCTGCAGAACCACAACAGAAGAAGGTTTAGTAAATACACCTTGTAACACCAATCAATAGACTAATTGGGAGATTTCAGGTGCTTCTCTCAGGTTTCCCTTTTCATTAGAAATTAATATTAGGCATTAATCATATTCCTTCAAAACACCTGAGAGTTGCAGCTTTTTCTTTTCTTTTCTCTTTTCTTTTATCTTTTCTTTTCTTTTCTTTTCTTTTCTTTTCTTTTCAATGATAGAAAACCCTGAGCCTCCTCTTGTTTTTTCTCAGTCCCTTTGTACATCTCAGGTTCGTTAGAGCACAGCCCATTTAGAAGCCGTTAGTCACCTATTGGCATATTTAGGAGGCTAATAGCTTTGAAAATCTCATCCTTGTGACCACAGCGTGTTTGGTTGTCTCAGATGCATGCAGCACCATGGCAGCACAAATACAAAATGGCAGAAGGACATCCTGCCCATCCTTGCTGTCTGCCCAGACACTGTGCTCGATCCATGATGACACCAGCTAATGCCAGAGTTGGACAGACTGGTCCCTCAGATGCCAAGTCACCCACCCTGGGTGCCTGTCTCTCCAGAAGCATCCTCCAGATGCAGGTGGGATGCTGGCAAGAGGCTTCTTTTAATGGGATTTTGCCTCTTAAGTCATCTCCTGGCTAGGAACAGCACCAAGGCATTGCCCAGGCACTCTGATGTTTGTTCCTCAGCAGATTCCAAGTGGTTTTTTTTAAGGCTGTGTCCCATAGCATTTCTCCATCATCTGCAAACTGCCATAGCAACCAGAGCAGGAAACCATCATGTGCCTGGCTTCCCAGCTGATACCATTTGCCTTCCAGTCAGGCAGGGAGCCTGCTCTGGTATTAGGGTATTAGGTCTGCCTGGGTAAGTAGCATTGCTGTTCACCATTGCTACTTGACAAACCTTCTGCCTGCTACACAGACAGGTCTCACCCATCACCAGCATCACCAGAGTGGCAGAGGAGCAGCAATGAGACAGGCTCTTGGCCAGCTGAAAACAAAGCAGAGGGTGGACCTCTTCAGAGATTCAGCCCCACCAAGAGCTTCAGATCTACAAAACACTTGAGCAGCAGGAGAAGTTTGCTATCTGAAGGGATCCAAGACAGATCCCAGTGACTGGCACAACTCATTTTCTTGCCTGATGTTTTCTCAGGTCGTCCCTGTCCCTTCTGTTATTTCTCTTCACGACCACTCCACTGCTCTTCGTGATACCCCTCAGGGACGCAGGTCTCTGCTCCTCTCCTTTCTTCACTCTTCCCACCGCTGCTGTTTCAGAGGAGCGAGACAAATGGCAGCAGTGGAAGCGTGAGGAGCGTTGAGCTCTGCAGTCAGAGAGGAGATACTGTGAGCACTGTTGGCTACCAATGAGCCTCACCCACGGAAGCCTCTAAATCTAGGTTCCTGCATCACCTTGTCCTCATCAAATATTTATATTCTCCTAAAATAGTTCACCCCTGGTGCTTTGGCCTCCCTCAGACCGCAGCTCTGCCCGCCGCGGGCTGAGGTTTCCCAGCCGGGCACTAGGTGGCAAAACATCCCGAGAAAGGAAGGTCTCAGCTCGGCCCCGGCCGCAGCGCCTGCCGCAGCTTTGGGGTGGCTTTCGGCCGCGGAGAAAAATGCCGAATTTGCAAGTCTAAACGCTTGGAGCCCAGCCGGGAGTTAATTTGTATTCCCACCCTACCTCCGGGAGGAGGTGTCTGTGTCCGAGCGGCTGAAGCCCTTCTCTTCGCCGCCGCTCCGCCACTGACAGATGGTGGCCATGGAGCCTCACGCATGCAAATAGGGGCCCCGATTCGAGCAGAGCCTGTCTATTGGCAGCCACACGTCTACTGACAGCGACATGTTGGCTCCTTGGGATGGGCATGGGACAGTCGAACCTGGGGCACGAGGGCAGTGGACATCTGCAGGTGTTTGGCACCAACACCACTGTTGGCCTCAACCTTTAGAGGCTGCAAAACAGAGCACAGCTTGTGTTGGCATTGTACTTCTTCCATGTCTTCCCTTCTCCTCCACCTTCCCTTCTCCTCCTCCCACATCTCCTGTAAGGTGGAAAAGGTGTAGCTGCCACCTTTCACCAAGACAAATCCCTGGGGGGCTGGGCACCATCCCCACTTCAATAGGACTTGATGGAGAAGTGGAGGATAACCTGGAGATCTGTCCTGCAGGCCACTGAGGATGCACAAACCCTGTTGCTGTGGCAATGCCACCTCTGCTTTTGTGGATCCTTATCCCTTGACTATAGGAGAAAGGACCATGTGTGTAGGAGAGGACATCCATCATAACCCATCATAGGTTGTGGAGTCTCCCTCTCTGGAGATATTCAAGAACCATCTGGATGCGTTCCAGTGTGATCTGCTCTAGGTGATCCTGCTCTGGCAGCGGGGCTGGACTCCCCTGATCATCTTTCAAGGTCCCTTCCAGCCCCTGACATTCTATGATTCTGTGATAACCTCTCAAATCTTTCCCTTTCAACCTGACCCTGAGGGTTTGTCCCATGAAGAGGAGATTCCCACTTGCTGCGTGTGCAGAGGTCATCTGAACCACACTCCAAACCCTGCTCCAGACACCTCCCAACCAGACTTGAGCACTGGCTTCCCTTGGTGGGAATGACCTATCCTCTCCCTCTTGGTGCCAGAGCATTTTCCTGGTCTCTAAAAGTGATGCAGAAGATGTAGGGCCATGTGAGTGACAGTCCTCAATATTAACCATAAAGTTACTGTGCCACCAGGCTGAACTGCCCTCTTCACCCCAGGACCTGTGTCCTTCACTTACCATCATGCTTACCAGAACCTGCTCTGTTCCTCTTACAGCATCCACTGCTTTGCAGGGTCTGCAGCAGGTGACCAAAAGCCACTCACCCCCCAAAAAAACCCAGGTCTTCAGCATCCTGGGCTCATGATTCCCTGCTGGCAAGTGCCACCTTCTTGTTCCCCAGTAATCAGCCCCTTGATAGAAATCAAGGACAGAGCAGCCTCAGCTTGCAAAGTGCTGTCAGTCATTTCTGTCTTCTCTGCTCAAGGTTCTCCATCCCCTACCTGTGAAACCTCACACATCCTGCTTCACTGTCTGGTGGGTGGGAGCTGGAATTAACCCACAGGAGCCTGACCTTGCAAGGTGCTCCTCTTTTAACTCTCAGATTGTCAAATTCTCACCCAGATTTCTCCTCTTTGCACTTCTACAAAGGCTCAAGAGCAATGTAAGGTGCAGATTTTGCAGATCATAGAGGCCATGGTAGCCAAAAGGAGTGACACCAGGCAGGATCCAGTTCCCCAGCCCTTCATGTCTACACTGCTGGTAGCATCTGTAGGCAAAGACATCCCTGCTGCCTTGCTCCAGGAAGCAGGACTGGAAAAACAGTGACCAAGACCCCCATCAAGGAAGGGACCTGGGGGGCCGTGGAGGTACAGGGTTCTGTATCTCAGTCAGAGCAGGAGACTCAAGTGGGCACTCTCAGCCTGCATCACACATGTCTGGTGGAGTGGTTTCATCCTACGTGAAGGCATTGGAAAGGGATGCTCTGCCAACTCCACAGCTTGGCAAATAGAGGGGAAAATGTGTTAAAAGCTGAGACTCTGGAGCATGTTCCCTGTCTGGAATCTGCCTGCAAAACACCTCAAATTTCTCAAAGGGATTCATTATTCAAAACTATTTGCTGAATAATTCCTGTGAGTAATTGCAGGTCTGAAGCTTGTCTGCAAACAATTCATTAGGAGCATCCGGGCAGGCAGCTCTAACTGTGCTCAGACTCTGTTCTGTATTGCCTGGCTGTGGGTGGATAATCCCAGAGTGGAGCAGGAAGGGTAAACAAACTTGTTTAGCAAATCAAGAGATTGATTAAAAAAAATATTAAAGGAATTGTATCATCTTAAAATTAGCTGCTTCCACCAATGCTTCCAGATGCAGCTGTGGCTGGAACAGTCTGCCAGAGAAAAATGGGCATAGGGAGCCCTGCCCTTAGCCACCTCATTCCTACATGTGGCTCTGCCCTCCAGCTGTCCCAGTGTCTCCAAGGAAGCAGCAAAACTGCTCCTCAAGTGGGAAGAAGAGCAGGAGAGGGGGAAGGAGGAACTGCATCCTTGCAGGGCCCTTAATATCACAGAAAGATCTGTCTGCTGGAGGAGCGTGTCACAGAACCTCCACCCCTGGAAAATCATAGAATCATAGAATGGTAAGCTTGGAGGGGCCTCAAAGATCATCCAGTTCCAACCCCCTGCCATAGGCAGGGACACCTCCCACTAGCACAGGTCACTCAAGGCCTCGTCCAACCTNAAATGTCCCCCAGCGGCACTGACAATTCACACACACACGTGTGGAGGAGAGAGCTGAGACTGCCTCCAAGTGTTTCCACAATCCAGGCATCAGAAAATGCACAGTAGCACTGGGCTGAGTCCCAAAATCATCACTCAGGCTGTGTTGCCTGCTGAAATCATGAAATAATAGATGTCCAATTAACTGGCAAAGTGAGATGCAGAGAGAAATACTGCTTACAGAGGATTGGCATAGTGCCTTTGGAGTTATAATAAGAATATTTTATTTGCCTGGGCTTTAGATAACCTACTTTTATTCTCTTTCTTGCTGTCCCTGGGGCTCCTGAGAGTGTATCTGTTTCTTGGAATCATTCCTCTTCTCCAGCATCTCTAAAGTCCTCTCCTAGCTCTACCAGCTCACATATAATCTCAGATATTGTTAGACTAAACACAGCCCTAATAGCTGGTGTTAGAAACCAGAGTATCCAACACAGTCAGACTGCACAGACTGCAAAATTGAAGCTGTGGTACTCTTCAAAGGGTGCTTGTGTGGGAGCAGGGGAGGAGAACATGGGCTGGCCTACTTCATCTTTTAAAATAGGCAAAGCAGGCAAAGTCAAAGCAGGAATAGGGAAAATATTATTTAAAAGGCAAAACAACATGCTAGGGAAAAAAACCCTCAACATTATTTGGCAGGAAAAATGCCTGCTTCAGGCTGAGTTTCCTGTGTCAAAATAAAACCAACAGGACTAGACAGATGTCAACTTGCCATCAACCTGCCCAGTAAGTTATTAAAATCCAGAGGCTGCTGGATGTAGAAGTCCTTAGCCCTGGAACTAATACAAGGCACATACCAATGAAACACACAACAGAAAAGGATCCGATTGCAGCACACCAACCTATCAAATCTGTCTGATTTAGGTTAAGGGTAGCCTAAGCTAAAACCTCTGGACAAGTTGTCCAGCAAAATAAGATTGTTAATGGGTCAGCACTTCCCTGCAGGCACTGCAGCAGTAACCTAAATTGTTGGCTTATCTTGCTGTGTAACCACAGCCTGGGATGGTAAATAACTGAAACCACTTTATTGTTGCAGCCATTAACCTAAACCCTGCTTTCTGTAATTCTCTCTATCAGCTTGGCCCCAGAGTGCTTGCCAATGCTTAGAAACAAGTCAGTAGTTGTGACCTCAGGAAAGCTAGAGGCATCAGGCAGATATGTGACTCAAGACAGATCACAGCACGACCCAGCTGCAGAACTAAGAATGGGAAACCTTTGCCTGGACACCTTAGTCACCTATTCCAGTCCTTGGGTACAGCCACATTTCCAGTGCTTTCTGCAATGCAAAGGTAGCTCCAAGACATTTACACATAGGCATTTAATGCAATTTATTTGCAATTTAATGCAAATTTAATGCAATTTATTTGCATTAACTTGTTACTGGTGCAGCCTGGAAATGCGACCTCTCAATTCTGTTTCCTTCTTCCTACTTTTTTTTTTTTCCTTCTTCTTTACTTTAATGTTTTGGTTTTAAAATATTTTATTTTCACTATTCTTTCGTTCTTCTTTCCTTCTTTGTTATTCTTCAACTTCTCATTTTGTAAAATCTCTCTTTATTTGCAGAGAACTTCACTGGAGAAAACCAGGAGATATGTCC
>WBNM01019768.1:520622-551148 GCA_013399055.1 Ramphastos sulfuratus
TATGATTCTATGAAGAACACCTGCTGTCCTGCCTGCCCCTTGGCAAGCAGCAGCCTGCAGGGCATGAGGCTGATGCTGCACACCCCAGGGCTCACCTCCTGTGCAGCCTGGCCTGAGACCTTGCATGTATGCTCATCTCCTCCATGTGCTTAGCAGGGTAGAAGGGAAAACCACTCTCCCTCCCTCACCCCAGCTCTTTCTCTTCTTCTTGTGTTAAGAAACCAAAAGCATTACAAAGAGCATTTTGCCAGGTCCGGGGAACAAAGTCCCACTGACATTAGTCATGACACTCAAAGATTTGACATAGCTAATCCTGGGCTTTTCTTCACCTTCCATGTCACAGGAAGGCACAGAGCTTACATGCCAGGGGGTGGCTGTGTTTACTGCAGAAGACAGGGCTTTACCTCACTGTAAACTCAACTCCTATGTCAATGCCGTGATCCTAAAGGTAGTTTTGGAGCACATGAGGCAAAACCATCTCCAGGCTAACTGCAGAAGCCTAAATGGTATAGCTGCGATATAGCTCCAAGCCAGAAAAATCCTGTTGAGGATCTAATTTCAGCCCTGTCACTTTTGGGATGGAGCTGGTGCTATGGTGGGCTCTGCAGACACAGCCACCCACTTGGAGTTGCTCCAGAGACCTTGGAGTGATTGATGTGAGCTCAGGATTTTAGTCTGCAAAGTGATGACAGAGTGAGAAGGAAAACACAGGACGCGACTGGAGAGTGGAAGATGTTTCCTCTCTGACAGCACCATCTGGGAGCCCAGCGAAGCCCCAGTTCTCACCAGTGGAAGTCTGGTGCAGGTGCAAAAAAGCAATCAAGTAAATGAAAATACAATGAGACAGCCTTTTCCTGCCTTTTCTTGACCTCATCCTTTCTCAAACCAAACACTGCTGTTCTTTCAGGGGGGGAAACCTCCCCTGTTGCTTTTTGCCCAAACAAGAAAAGAAGGAAAACAAATCCAAATCCAGCTCACGCTATCTCTGGGTAACTGTCTGAAAAGAGCTGAGAGGAGCCACATCTCGGCGCCACGCTGTCAAGCCTTGCAGCTGCAGGGCAGTGAGCTGCAGTAGCACAATGGCCTCAGAAATGCCTTGCCAGGGTCAGGCAGATCAAGCCAAACACGTGTAGCTTCTCCATTTATACTGGGAAGGCACCAAATGACATCCTGGAGGCAAATCCATAGAGTTTAACTCTCAGAAGATGAGGGAAAACCCAGGTTGTTTCCAATGCCCTGTGCTGGTCCTTTGCCAGCATATTAACTCCATCCTGATGGGATTGCTCCTGCCGTTGCTCTCAACTGCCAGCACTACACAGGAAGGACCAAGACAGGATTCTACAGAGTGTTTGTGGACATTCAAGTGGCATCATGATCTCTAGTGTGACAACAGGCTTGTCCAAAGCAAACACCAGCAAGAAAGCCCAACTAAGATAAAGGCAAGCTCAGCCAGCGGCTGTGTGTTCCCACACTAAACAGCATCACTGCAAGGAGCACATCAGAATATTTTAATCAAAATGTTCCAAAGAATCTGTTTCTGGCAACTATATTGTATTGGAAATTTCCTTCTATTCAGCATGGTTGGATGAGGCCTTGAGTGACCTTTACTAGTGGGAGGTGTCCCTGTCTATGGCAGGGGGTTGGAACTAGATGATCTTTGAGGTGCCTTCCAACCTTACCATTCTATGGTCAGAAAACAAACAAACAAACAAACCAAAAGAAAAAAAAACACACCACAGAAAAACCAACTAACACTGACAACAGCAACACAATCTATATTTACAGCTTTTCCTTGCATATTTGAGGGGGAAATATGGAAAGAAAACCAAAACAACCTGCCCCTATCTTTTTAGCCTAACCTGACAAACTTGAGACCTAGATTTCAGCTAACGTCTCAATTCCGAGGGCAGACTTTGCAAGCAGGCTGTTTTTCTATTACAAATACAAAGAAAAGTATTAATCCCAAACCTGCAGCCTTTCCAAAAGTCAGGAACTGCATCCAAGCACACCAACCTTTTGCTTAGCTCTAAAAAATGTCATAAATGCAAAACGCAGCAGCATCGGGAACCTGCCCAAACATATTGAATTCGCATTCTCAGTTGCTGATGAAAGATGCTTTGCATGGTATTTTAGCCAGACTTGCTCCCAGAAATCATGCCACAGCTGTGCTGGGGGCACGGTCCCAACCTGACCAGGGTTTGCTATGTGGTTTTGGACCTCACCATGCAGCAGCTTCTTCTTGCTTCACCGCCTCTACCTGGTGCTGTGGGGTAAAACAGAAATGGTTTGTCCTGGTCTTACAAAGGACTTTTGTTTTCAAGCTGGCTCCAAGCACCCTCACTTTTCCCAGGAAAATCTCTGTGTGTGATGCAAAACCAACCTGAGAACTGCCTGGACTCAGCTGCGGAAGAACACTATGAGTTTTCCTCTCCACCATACACTATGCTCTTTCTCCTCTTGCAGCTGGTAGTTAGAAGGAAACTTGATGCTATTTTGAGAATCCAAGAAAGCCAGCAAGCTCAAATTTGAGGCATCTAAATGAAAAGAGGAAAAGCCAATACAATCTCAATTCCATTTTGTGGAAGCAGGAATTAGCTCCCAGTCCTGCTGACTGGGGACTTGCTCTAATCCCTGGATCCATGCAGGGAACACTGGCCGGTGCACACAGCAGTCGTGTCTGCCTGTGCTGGCTTCACTCCTTGGCTGCTCATGGAGGCTGGAACAGAACAGAAGCAAGCAGGCTCAGGCTGTACAGCCAGAGGGATGTCCACAGCCCCTGTGAGGGCCTGACTGTCCCACACCCAGCACCACACCTGCTTTTGCCTGGTTGGTTGCACAGGAAGAGCATTCCCAGGACACAATAGGAGCTTGTTTAGGAGAACCAAAGAGCGACACAGGTGTGACCTTCCTAGAGATGGCAATCCTTTGCAACGTACTAATTGTAATTTTAAAACTGTCCTCTGCTTACAGAAGACCATAACTTGCATATGCTTCAGTCTTAAAAAACTCTGCATTAGTTTAAACACCTCAAACATGCTCATCTGCCCAGGACCATGGGTTGATTCTGACCCTCCCTTACGCACACAGTCGCACTCACAATATATAAGACACAAGCGAAGGTAATCAAGAAACACAAACCCAGGTCACCCTGACCCTGATGCAAGAACCTTTGCCCAGAAGACCTGCAGGGCCAGGCTATTGCTGGGTAGCTGTGTTATGCCAAGGTGGGTCCCCACTGTGCACAGCATTACCCAGCACTTGGCAAACACTTATAATACACTCAGTTCATTGATTTCCCATTACCTAAAGGTCACTGAAAGCTTTGTAAAAAGCTTTATACTCTCAGCATGACCATTCTGGGTGACAAAGACTTCTGATTTACCTGAGCCAAAATATAGTCTGAAATCAATAAGGCTTGCAAAGGTCGAGAGAGGCAGACAAGAGGTGCCCAATAGCATGTGAAAGGTCATTGGCACCACCTCTGCTGCACTTCCATCTCCTGTGGACATTGCCCAGCTCGCGGAGCCCAACAGCTGCCGAAGCTGCAAGCCTTCCTCTCCCCATGCAGGCAAGGAGCACCTTAGCCAACTGCTATTTTCAGTCTGCCCCTAAACGACTGCTTGTTTGGTCCAAGCCTACAAGTCCCACCACCACTCCTGAAGGCACATCTATTCCAGATGGATGACCCCACATTGGGTATGAGAACCCCTGTGTCATGTATGGGAACCCCTCAGATTTTGCCTGCTGTATTCTGGTAAGCTTCCACCACTTCATTATGCAAGTATTTTTTTCCTCTTCTGCTTTGGCCCCTGCTCCCACCACTGGAAAAGCAAACAGGGCAGATCTCCCTGCTGCAGCAGATGGCACTTGGCTTCTCAGCAGCCCCTCTCACTCATCTCAGCATTCACTCTCTCTGTAGCACCCTCATTTTGTTTGTAGATGCCCTGAACTCCCCCACCCCTTTTATCCTTCTGAAATACATCCCCAGCCCTGATCCACTCCCTGATGACCACGCTCTTGGCCACTGCTCTCTTTTTGACATGTCTTCTTGGCTCTCCTCTGTCCCTTGCGCTCCTTCCATGTTTTCCACAGAGACCTGTCCAGGGTCCAAACAAAACAAGAGCCAAACCCAATGACATTTTCTTCCATCCATTTTGGATTCTTGCAACGACAGAGAAATAAACACTGAAGCTGCAGCTTCTCTGCCACAAAATGAGGCTTTGCCAGAGCTGCGTGTGATCCATCTGCCTGGGGGATAGAACATGGGATTCATGGAGGCACTGCCTGGTGGGCCAGGAGAAGTTTCTCTCTTTTGTCTAATGTGTGGTTTGGGCAAAGGCTGAGAGCATTTTGATACTGGTACAGCCTGACAGCTGGATTTGGCAAAGGACGAGGATGAGAACCTGAGACAAAACTATTACAAACCGCTTCATTAGGTGAAAAACAACGGCCCTGCTAATGCTCACTGCCATCTGAGCTGGCTGAGCACCCTCTGCTCAAGGATGCCCAGCGTTTTCCAAGATAAAAAAGGACATTTTGTACAGAGGGGCACCTCCCCTTCTCCCCCAGCTCCCTGGAAACCAGCCAGGGATGGAGCAAGAGAGCAAGCCATGACCTTTGTGCATTTCTATAGCTGAATTTTGCCCAAGGACCTGCAGAAGCCCTTGAGCTCTTTGAAGGGTACGTACTTCTTGAATCAATAGAGGCAGTTTTCATGCCAACAGCTTCCAGCCTCCCTCTGTGGTAAGAAAAGTCTGTATTGAGACAGTTTTGTGTGGCTTTCATTGCTGAATGCTGCAGCCCTGTCTTCCAACACCCCCACCCAAAGCACAGCTCCTCCTAGAGACCTCCAAACGCAGCTCACACCCGGGAAGCATCCAGAAAATACCTACCACTCCCCCTTTAGAGGGGACAAACAGAAGAGAGCTTGAGTAACTGGCTGAAGGGCTTGCAGCAAACAATCAGCAGCACTGCTAATTAGAAACATGCTCCTCAGGTCTGCCTCGTGCTTTGAGGAGAACACCACAGTCCATGCATGAGTCCCTTGGTTTCTAACACCTGTATTCACATCAATCCCTGCCACCCTGCATCCCATCACAGCCTGGGGGTCACCATCTCTCTCCACATACAATGTCCAAACTTTACAGTGCAGAGGACAAGGACACCAACACCTGGAAAGCCCAAGAAATAAAAAACAATAGTCTTAAGGTACAAATGGTGATCAAAGACCACTGAACAGCCCTGTTCAGCTGCCCAGCTCCTTCTCTGGGGCACTCTGCTAGAATCCCTGCACCATCCTCCATTACCACTCACAGATTAGTTTTGAATTATCTCCTTCCCTGTGGCTTTCCAGAGCCCGCAGTATTGCATGGCAGCAACTAATTTTCCAGTCTCATGGAAAGGCTCAGGAAGAAACAAAGAGGCTGTAAAAAGGTGATTCCTTTCCAATGACTATCACAACAGCTTTCTTGAGGGGCCTCAAAGGCCTCAAGTGCCAGATTTGCTCCTGAATTCCCTGTCTTTCAGTTGGCTCGTCGATGGCAAGAGTCCAAATCTGTGCACCCTGCTTCTGGCAAATAGATATATTTGCCCCCAAAAGGCACCAAAGAGGAGCTGAGGCTGTGACTCAAAGCCTCCCAAGACAGGGCAACACCATCTTGCAGGCGGGGCAGCTGGGTTTCCTGGGCATTGAAGTGCAAGAAAGGTTCTGTTTCAGAGAGGTTTGGCTCAGGGTGCCTAAACCCCCAGCCAGAGAGTGTTGGTATGGAACTTCCCAGCCTCCTTGTCAAGGGTCAGGCTGCTGATCTCACATCTCTCTCATGACAGGAAACAGCTGCTACAACTTCTCCTTATTATTTTTTTTTAATTTCTATTTTATTTTAAGCCATTCCTGAACAAGTCAAAAGCTCAAAAAGCAGGATAAAGAGGGGCTGTGAGGACATCAGGTCACCACAGCCAGTCCTGTGGGAATGCAGCGTGGCACGTCATGATCCTTGAAGGGACACTGAAAAGAGATGAAGGGAAGGGAGCTTTATGCCTTGCAGGGAGAAGGCAGCAGAGCTTGATTCCCAGCTCCAGCAGCAAGCTGGCAAGCAGGGGATGGGGGGCACTCGCTCTTGAAGTATATCTGTACTTGCATACACCACCCCATGGTGACCCTAGGGCTAGGCACTGTGCGCCACACAGGCTGCACAGATAAAAGCTCCTTCTGAGTGCCACAGCCTAGCTGCAGGTTTGGCTGCGCATTGCTCAGGCGCTTCGCAGCACAGCCGCAAGGGAACCGCTGCTGTCAGCGAGTCTAAGAGACAGACCCCCATTGCCGCAGGAGCCGGCCTGGGGGCAGCAGCCCTGGCCTTTGTCACAGCCCAGAAACAGAAAATGGGTTTCAGCCGGGCTACTGCCGACAGCACAGCCACTGCTGAGCGGCACAGACACAGTGACTGCAGCCAGAGGCTCAGTCAGCCCCGCTGAGCATCATTCCTGTCCCGGCTCTCCTGCACTCAGGCCAAATGCCACCCAGCTACTGCAAAGGCAAACCTCAATCTCTACAGCCCAAGATAGATTCCTAATTTGATTTAATCGAGGGGAGAGTAGAAGAGCTGCGTTATGCCTGCTCCAGACCCTGTGCCACCCACCCTCCCCATCTCCTCCCCAGCCAGTCAGGTATTGATGGCTTCATTAAATTCTTCGCTTCCCCTCCTCCCACCCCTCCCCCACTCCTGCCCTTGCCCAGGGGCTTTACGAGCAAGACCAACACGGGCAAGTCCTTAAATTCAAGCAATACAACTTGCTTGTAAGTCACCACACCCCGCACCCTCCCTGGCACCGTTTCGCACCACAGCCACGCAGCCCCCTGCCAAGTCACCGGCTTTCCCTGCGGCTGCCACGAAGGTCCAGCTTACATAAGGAGGAACAAACTAGCTTTTCTTCACCACCCTTTCAATGCTGCCATTCATCCCCTGCCCTCCATCCTCCCAGTGCCACCTTGAAGGATGCAAAACACACAGCCAAAACACTTCACCTCGCACGCTATCCCAGGGCAATTTTTTCTTGTCCGTGGGGAGTGGGTCAGCAGTTTTGCCCTACTAAAGCACACGTGAATTAAAGGGTTAAGGCGAAAGCTACTGAGATGCAAAGGTATTCATGTGTTAAGGACAATCTGCACCCTGGCAAAGCCATGTCACTGCTCAAACTGCAAAGAGCTCTGAGGCTTGACAGTGCTTCTCCGGCAGACACAGGGGCTGCAGGGGCCAGGTCCCACTGCAGCAGTGAAGCCAGCATCAAACAGCAAGAGATCGAATCTGCTCAATGGTTGTGTAAAGCCTTTGGCTCTGATGATGAGCAAGCACTAAAGCTGGGCTCAGTTCTACCCGACTGGAAACATCTTGGTCAAACCCCAGGTTATTTTTGCATCTGTGCACTGGTTCTGCCTGGTTAGAGACTCTGCGCTGACTTTGGCCAAGTGGTTAACCCCAGGGAAAAACGAGCCAGGAAGAGAACAGGACATCACTTTGCAAGCTGAGCAAGAAACGACAAAGCCAGGTTTATTCAGACACAAGTAGGATGCTTCAAAGCATTTTTGCATCCCTTATAAAATCTGTACTAGCATCATAACCATCTCCACTCCAGGATTTGGAGCCCTCTTCTGACTCCAGGCCAGCACGGATGCATACCGCCTGCTCTTTCCAAACATTCTGCCATTATTTGTCAAATACCAAATTCCAGCTCCTCTAGGAAACCAGTGGGGAAGGAAGCACGGCTGGTTGAACTCTTTGTCTCTCTCCACACACACACACACTTTTACATCAACAGAACAGACTGAGAAACCCACCAAAAATGCACATTCCCAAAGCTGGAGGCTACATCCCAGTTTTAGCAACCCAGTGGCCTTACCACAAAGCTCAGAGCAGCCTGAATCCCCTTTGACTTCTTAACAATACACTCACAGTGGTGGAAGGGTGGAGAAGGGCTTCAAAAGAAAAGAGCAGCAAGGGATATTTTGAACCCAGAAGGCTTCTACTGGAAAGCAAACCCTCTCCATCTAGGCTGTGCTGCTACTCCCAGCAAGTGCTTTGAAGCACATCAGTGGGAAACGAGAGCTGACAGCAGCAGCAGATTGATTGGGTATGGGTTTACAAATATTAAGTCTTCAACACCAGCAAAGGCTGGACTTGATGAGGTGGAAGAGGGAAAGTACAGAATCCTCAGTGGCCTTACACCTTCTACACATTCTTCTGACCACAGCTTATAGGATCACTGATGAAGCTTTGGAATGCAGGTAGCTTTCTGGGGCGCTTGGACCTTGGCGTGATACAGAGTGGTGTTAGCTGGAATTCACCCTCTTCAGGTGGAGAGAGGCAGGGAAAACCAGTTTGGTCAAAGTCTCTGCTCTCTAGCCAATGTCCTCAAGGTTAGAGAGGTCTTTTTCTTCTATTGCTGTTAAATTACAAGGCTTAGACATAAGGAGAGGACACACCCTCACACCCCATGGAGCAGCTGCTGTACAGGATTTGCGGCCATTTTGCACCTTCCCTGTCAACTGCACAATCAGGACCTTGCTGCCAAAAATGATGGTAGAACCCTGCAACTCATTCCTCCTCTGTCCTGGGTGACTGTCAGTGACCTTAAAAAGATGCTTCTGGACTCTTGCCTGGGACAAGCCATGAGCGTGAATCACAGGACAAGTGTGGCTGAGCAGGCAGCAGCTGGTTTGCAGGGTGAGCTGGGTACATTTTCCAAGCGCTGTTTGAGGGGCAGGAAGGGACAGGATCAGATCAAGAGGTGCAGGGGAAGCAGCTGGAAGGAAGTTTGCACAGTATCTGTGCTACAGTCCCTGCCACCCACATCTACACATACTGAACATCAATTAAACTCAAATTAAAAGGGAAGAAAAATAAACACTTTGTAAAGACAGGAGATGAAAACATCCACGCTGTATCTTTGAAGAGCGAGATGAACCCACCCTGAAGAAATGTAAATGTAGCAGGAGCCAAGAGACTCTGGGGATTATTCATTACAGGAGATGAGATTCTGGACATCTTTCTGTTTTGCAGCAATTAGCTGATAACTGGACAGAAAATTGAATAGATCAACACTTTTCTATTATTAGTTTTAAATAATGACTCAGAAAAAGGCACTTCCATTTTCCCCAAGCTGTGAAGAACTAAGCACTGAGACCTTGATCGTGGCTTCAGGCTCATTTAAACTGCAAATGTCTCTGCAGAAATTACAGGAGAGTGCTGTGAATACAATGAGAAACAAACCCTTTGTTCAACTACCAGCAATTACCTGTCATTTATAGGTTAAAAAGCCTGATGCAGCACAGTCACTAGGTAGGGCAGCCACGGCAGGAAGATGCAAGTGTACAGAGCTTGGGGAAACAAGAAGAGGGGAAAAGTCATGCCTGCTGATAGCCTCAGAGAGAAACTGAGTAAAAGGTCAATAAAGAAGGCTGCCCTAAACACAAAGATGCCTCCCAAAGCCTGACCCTGGACCTTAATCACTGACACCATCCACAGCCCACGGAAATAATTAAGCATTTCAGCTCTAGAAGAGTTTCCTGCCCAATCTGCTAAGCAGACAGTTTTTGCAGAGCAATTCAGAGAGAAAGAGAGAAGCAGATTCAGCTGATGAGACACAAAAAGTCTCTCTAAAAGCAGTAATTTCCTTTGGGAAGCAGCCCACATGCTCCTACCACAGTGGGCAACCATTACTCCTGCAGCAGGTCCCAGCAAGGCAGATGATTAAATCTGCATCAATTGTTTGGTGTAAACAGAAAGACAGCAGACGAGGATGCAGTGTCACAAGCAGTCACTGGCACTCTGAAAGCAAAGGAACTTTGAGTTCACCTTGACACCTGCTTATTGAAGGAAATCTTTCAGACCACCTTCTTGAGGGATAAGCAACCACATTCCTGCCACATCCCCTTGCAGCGTGCGCAGGAATGAGGGCACAGCAGTTCTCGAGGGAGCTGTGCTGTATGCAGCAGTGACCATGCCACAGAGCAGCAGTCACTTCCCCATCCTGTGACAGGCTGTGACATGGTGACCTGGGCGTTTCTGCCTAAGCTACTGCAGTGAAAAGCCTGAATGCCACTTTCGGGACAGCTGGTCCATCCAAGACCATGCTCTGCCCATCCAGGTCGGCCACAACCCCTGAGAACTTCAGGCACTGTCCTGGAATGTGACAGCAGAAGATGCTCTCAACTAGCAAGGTATGCAGGGGCTGAGGAACCTCAGCTTTTTGGAAAGCAGAGTCTCACCACCACTTTGCCAAAAACTACGGTGGTACAGAGGTACAGCATTGGTCACCTACATGTCCCCAAACACCCAACAGGGCTTGGTGTCACTGCTCCCAACTGCCATTTCCTTCCTGTGACCCTGGTGTCACGCTTACCAGTGGAGAGCAGCACACCACCAGCTCACTGGTGCTCCTCTAGGGCTGCCTGGCAGAGTCAGGCAAAAACCCATCCCATCTGCTTGAGCCCAACCTGGAGCAACCACCATTAAACATAGCTGGTGAAAGCACCACCACCAAACCCAGATCCCCAAATGCTCTGTAAACCTCAGACCTCCCAAACAGCAGCCCTGAGACAACACACAGAGGCAGGTGCATCATTTCTTGGGGTTTTCTTTTTCCTTTTTTTTTTTTTTTTATTTATTATTATACCTTCCCTTCCTTTGCCACAACACCTTTCGTATTAAATATCTTAAATATATTAATTTTTTTAAAAAGTATTAATAAAAAGCTACTGAAGGACATGGCTGGCAGAGTGACCAAGGGCAGCAACCCATTGCAGAACGTGGGGATGCTTTTAAAAACAAAGAGAAAACAAATGATAACCAAAACCTGACATTTTTTTTTTTGCATATGCACGGCTGGCTGGAATACCCTGGACTCTGGCATTATTGCAAACATGGAAGGGGAAGTGGTAGAAAAAATATATTCCATTGTACCAACCTGTACAGGGAAAGGAGTTAAAAGAGCAAAAAATGAGGAGGCTTTAAACATTTTTTGGTATTTCAGATGTTCCCTCCCACACCCACCACCCAATCACGCTTAGTCTTTAAGCAAGTTTTCCGGCTTGGGGTAGCCAAAAAGTACAAAATCTGCTTCATAAAGCTTATAGAGCTGCTGCCTCCAAGCCAGCGGGATTTTGGCAAACCAGTTCTCTTCCCAGCTGCTGGCAGTCCTGTTCCGGTAGCTAGGGGGGAAGTGAAGCAGCCTGTCCACCTTGAGGAGCTGCAGTAGGTAAGCAGCATCCTCGTCCAGCGTCTCCAGCTTCCCGATGAAATCATAGTCTATCTGGCACGGGTGGCACAGGCGGTAAATCTGCCTCCAGTGCTCATTGAAGGGGACCATCTTCTCTGTCCTGGGATCCAGCAAGTACTGGATGAAGTCAGAAAAGGAGACTCTGAGGCCTGCCTCGAAGGCCTCCCTAACAGAGGTGGGAAGGTTGGTATGGTTGGAGTAGAGTTTGAGCATGGGGATGGCGAAGCGCTGGTAGAACTCCTCGTTCTCCAGCTCAAACTTGCTGCGGAAGGCGGAGATGAGGCGGACAAAAGGGTCTCGCACGAAAAGAAACTTTGTGTACTTCTTCAGCTTGATCTTCATGAGGTGCCGGGAGAACTTCCCGTAGCGGCGCCAGAATTTGTTGAAGGTCAAGTGGGTGCTGGTGTTGTGGACGTGTTCTCGGGGGATATCCAGAGGGTTCCGGTAGGGGACGCCCTGGTCCAGCAGGCTCTCACTCAGCACAATCATCACCCGTTTCCAGTTGGTGCAGGCCACCTTGGGGACGTAACAGTAGATGATGCCGTGGCGGTCATCCACGATCAGGTGGTTGAGCTCATAGTTTGGGATGTCATCGAAGGAGCGCTCCTTGGTGGGGAAGGCAAGGCTGGAATTGGCACAAAACTCCCGCAACGTTCTCTGCCTCTCGATCTGCAGCTTCTCTTGGTCCAAGCTGGTTTTGTCACTGTGCACTGACCAGTCGTAGCCTCGCACGCTCTCCTCCAAATTGCTCGCCACAGGCTTGCTGGAGCCCTGGACGAGGAGCTGCTCTGTCTTTCGAGGAACAGAGCTGTTGTGTTTCAGGCTTGAACTAAGCAGCTTGGCCAAAAATTCATCCACATCTGGCAAGGTTTCCCAGCCTTCACCTGCCGTGATACCAGGGATGGCTCCTGAGGAATGAGGCCTGGAGAAGGATGTATGCAGGTAGAAGTGAGCCGTTCCTACATTGTCCCAGTACACAATGATCAGGAGGATCATGAAGACGGAGACCAGCACCACAGAGAGACGGAGGAGCCGTGCTTTGGTCATCCTGACACCTACTGTGATAGCTGGCGGTCACCTGCAGTCACCCCTGGCTTGCAGAGTGAGGCTTGGGACTCAGCATGGTGCTGCAGAGCAGGAGCCTGGAAAGGAATAAGGAGAAAAAGTTAGTTGAACCATTAACTGCTCTGTTTTGGAGAGAATGGAGGACCTGGCACAGTCAAGACTCATTGTGGTGCATTGGGAGAGCTCTGTGAGTCTCAGGCACCCACAGAGACCCCATGGAGACGAGCTGAATGGGCAAAAGAAGGCATAACGTGTTGTAATTTTACCAGGTCCCATAGCAGTTATGGGGTTTCTATCAATATGAAGCTTCTAGAGTCATGTAATTTCAAGAGAAACTCTGCTTTCATTGGGAAAACAAACACACATTTGAGGCCCAGAGTTTACAAAGGGAAGTTTGAGAGTATTACAAAGTATGAATATATGAAGCATGCAGAGCCAGCTACCTTTCAGCCCTTGTTGACTTTTAAACATATCCAACATACCACAGGAAGCAAGAGGGCTCAATCCATGATTTTAGCTTGTGCTATCACATTGTAGTCTCATCTGCCCACACAGATGCTCTGCACCACCGTGCTGAAAACAAAGACCTCACTGCAGTTAGAAATCCATAGCTGAAGATGCTGTTGCCTCAGTGGCTAAAGTGAGCCCCTTGTTGAGAGAACACCACTGACCTGAACACACCATCTTATCTAATCTGTGTAAAGGTATCCAGCAGACATCACCTCTGTGACCCTTTCTGGTACTACTTTGTTTTATCAAGAGGAGAGATTACAGTTTTCCCACAAAACCCCCCAAGAACACATGGCCACATTAAAAGCCAGACATCAGTAAAAATCTCAAGGAATGATGACTTGTAACTGAATGATTTCTGAGATTAAGGATGCTCTGGTAAATATTTGTCCCTATCTGGAATCTTTTCCCAGTTTGGTATATCTTTTATTTCCATCACACTCATCCCTAACAATTCTTGATCACCAAAACCAAGTCAGAAATCACTGGCAAAAGGGCGGCTCAGAATAACTTTTCTGGAGGGTGCAGCAAGTTTGGATTTTTCTTACTTCTATCAGTCCCATCCTTTCACTGCTACCTGCTTGCCTGCTGATTCTCAACCCTTTTCCACCAGCAAGCTCCTCAAGGCAGATCCATCTCCCCACCCTGCTGCATGTTTTCTGGTTTAAGGCTCCACACAGAGGCAGGCTGGCAAACCAGCCTTGCTCTCTCCCCAAGTTAACACAGAGGCAGGTTGGCAAACCAGCCTTGCTGTCTCCCCAAGTTATCAGGGAGCCAGTGCCTACAGCCAGGGAAGAACAACATAGTAGAGTGAGGAGCAGCTATCTAATATTTTGAGAGAGAAACCAAGGTTTGCTTCCTTGCATTTTCTCTCTGCAAGATTTAACATCAAAAAACAAGCCAAAAGTAGTCACCCATCTTCTGCTCCCCTCCAAGTACAGTCCAGCCCCTGATTACAACCACAGAACAGTACTCACAGATATCAATCAAGAGCTGCCCTTTGTGCAGACATTCCCATTCCTCTAACGACTTCAGAACAAATCCTACAAACGCCAGCTCTGAAAACAAAATCACTTCAAGGTGAGCTGCCCTGAAAGGCTTTTCAGAACAAAGACTCTCTTCCTCCAGAAACGTGGAGGTTGCTCCCACCACCTTTAAAAGACACCACTTCCACCCTGTACAGGGATGTGCAGAACATCAGAGTCCAGATATGCAGAAGTGCTGAGCTCTGTCATTCCCAGAGGGAAATGTGCTCAGTGCCTTTGAAGCTCACAGCAGCCTTGCACTGAAGGACTTGTCTAAAGAGCCATCTGCATGGCTGTGCTTAATGCCTCAGGGATATCAGGTTTTGACAGTCAAAGTCCTGGTTTCAAAGACAAGACCAAAAGCGCTGGACCAGGACTTAATAACAAACAGGAACAACAGCAGATATGGTTACATATCAAAGTATTAGCTCAGTTTGTCCAAGAAGACATGAAATGCAGAACCCGAAGTTCAGAGTTTTTCTACCCTGCTGTGTTCAATTACACCTTGGAGGTAGGGGGAGCCAGAAATACAGTGCAAAGCCATGTGTTAGGCTACAGCTACACTGGAACACCAAACACTGCATTTTCCAGAGCCAGGTTCCTGCCCTACACACGACGAGGACCCAGCAGAACTGCAGACATAACACTTCACACTCTGCGGAGCAAGAATCAGGCATTACTCAGCAGTAATTCCCTACGTTTAGCCAGTCAAGACTGAGGATGGAGCAGATCTAAGAAGAAACATGCAGGGAGATAAAGCTGGAGTTAAAGAGGGGGAAAATTACATATGTGCGTCAGCACTTCAGGCCAAGCATCTCAGTCCAACAGTAGAAGATAATGGAGTGACACTGCCAAGTCCACTGCTTGGCACACTTCTGGGTTTGCATTTTGCCTGAGTCTGTTCTTGCTCTCAAGCTGGTCTAGCTGCTCAGGGCAGAGACTGCTTGCTATTCTGGATGAATAGGATGCCCACTGTGCACATAATCCCCAGCACACTGGGTTTCCAGCATCGTTTGAGACCTTCAGGCAGGCTGGAACATAGCAAGCCCACAGAGCTGCATGGAGCATCCCTTTGTGCCATCCCTGTAACCAGCAGCTTCAGGCAGCACAGCAAGCAGCCTGCTAGCATTTCTGCAAAGCCATCCCACCCGGGTGTGGACAGATCATTCTCCTCTCGGGAGCTGCAAGAGAAGCAAGAAAGACACTGTGTGTGGCACGTGCATTCCTCAGGCAAATGGAAGGAAGCTTCTTGGTCACAGCCACCACCATAATGTAGCTTTACCATGTGGCCCCCAAGGGCTCAGGCCTGCTTTCCAGGACACAGCATGCAGGCCTGCCAGAGTGTTCATTCTTTCCAAGACTCGAAGCAGCAAGAAGCACAGAATTGAAATGACTCCACTTCCATTAACTCTGTCAGTGCCAGAGAGGAACCCTAGTGAAGAGCAACACCACAGCTCGATTGCCCCTCACAAGGCAAACACTGCAGTCATTACGACACATCCTCTTCCTGAGCACTTCATAAAAGATGCCAGCCTGAGAGCACAAATTAGAGGTCTCAGTGCACATCAGAGGAATGCACCTCTACCCTCCCCTTGCAGAATCTAAAGGAAAAGCCTCCAGGAGCAGCCAAGAATTTACATTCAAGTTTAACCCAAAGTCACTAGCCAACAAGAACGTGCCCCAGGGTCCACACAAAGCTGCTTCTGTGGCATGACACTGGCAAAACGGGAAACGGACCAAGTGCTATAATCATCACACAGAGTCCCCTGAGAAGCCATCCCATGATCATCTCCAACCTGAACCTGGCCTGGCTATGAACAAAGGACTCTTCTTCTCATCCCAGGCCTGAGAAAGACACTGCGGTCCAAGGTCATTGGTCCCATCCTCTCCTATCACACGCTGCCATGTCAAACAAACACCTCTAGAATTCTCACTCAAAACCAGAAAGAGGGGAGGATGTGTCTCCAGCACCCTGATTACAAAAGCTATTTCAGATGCAACTCTTCAGGGATTTGGAAACCTTATTTGTGCTTCACAACCCCATTGTAACTGTTCTCAGGGCAAGTAGCAGATTAAGTAATTCCTGTCTCTTTCTTCTTCTCCTCTCAGCTTTGTGCAAGGACCATTCTCTTATAGCTTCTCTTTACAAAAGACAGTAACTCCAGCTCGCAGTAGGGCCTACAGAAAATAAACAAGCATACACATGGCTATTTACTGGAGGATGCTCAGAGGGCTGGAGCACCTCTACTGTGAGGACAGACTGAAAGAGTTGGGGCTGTTCAGTCTGGAGAAGAGGAGGCTCTGAGGTGACCTTATTGTGGCCTTCCAGTATCTGAAAGGGGCCTACAAAAAAGCTGGGGAGGGACTTTTTAGGTTATAAGGTAGTGAAAGGACTAGGGGGAATAGAGCAAAGCTGGAGGTGGGGAGATTCAGACTGGATGCGAGGAGGAAGTTCTTCACCAAGAGAGTGGTGAGATCCTGGAATGGGTTACTCAGAGAGGTGGTTGAGGCCCCATCACCTGGAGGTGTTTAAAGCCAGGTTGGATGAGACTCTGGACAGCCTGATCTAGTGTGAAGTGTCCCTGCCCATGGCAGGGGGGTTGGAACTAGGTGATCCTTGTGGTCCCTTCCAACCCTGATTGATTCTATGATGTAGGAGGATAATAAGCCTTCTCCATCTACAGTGATGGTTTAGACAGCATTGTGCCTCCAAAGGCTTGGCTCCAGATACCACATCTTCTTACTTGGTGTTCCCCCAGACCTGTCCCTCTCCCGCTGCTTCTAACTCTTTGCAAGGGAAGGCACTAGGCACCAGCTCACCTCTAACACCCACCTGTTCTAATGTGAGAAGATACAGAATTTTAGGCAGCTTGCTTGGGTTTTGCCTGCTTCTGAAGATGGAAAGAGGTAGAATGAGAACTTTTTTAAAGGTAGAGGAAAACAAAAAAACAATTAAAATTTATGTCTTCCCTCAGGGCAGAGTTCCATTTGGCAACAATCAGCTCACACAGCCTTCTTTACCCACACACCTGCTACCAGTCACACTCTGGGAATAAGCAGGCTCCAGAGAAGTGGAACCAGTTTAACCTCCTGCAGGTGCAAGGGAACAAGTTCCCACTAGCCAAAGCAGCTGGACACTGTACCAATAACCAGAAATAAATTTCATGCTCTTGGCCATCACTCAAGAAACTGCTTCTACCCAGCTTCCCACAAATCTAGGATGCTTTGCAGAGCAGCTGAGTTTTAACCCATGTAATGACATCAGTGGCTATATTCATATGAAGACACAGTGTAAACAAAAATCAGGGCCTGCACTGCAGCTTTTACCCCAACCTAGCACGTACATGCTAGAGACCAACAAAAGAACATCCTAATCTACTTAGCTACCCCCAGCATCTTCCCTCCCATTCCTGCCACAAAGCTTGGTTTGTACGAGCCTAGCAGCACCAGCTCCCTTTTTTCATACCTGCTCTTAGAAGTTGTCTCAATAACCACATTTCTAATATTTCCAAAAGGAAACTCCCAAACCGTGCCCTGTTTGTTCATTACCCCTGCTGCAAACTTCAAGCACCTCCATGGTTCCTGGCCTGACAAACATAGGAAGGGTCTCAGCAAGCCTCAGTGTCTGCAGCTCGGGCTGGCAAACCCCCATAACGTTTGTTATGTGTGGCACAGGGGCCAGAAATTCACCTCCTGCAACATCCCCTGCTCCTCCCTTACCCACACCCGATTTAAGTATCGTTTCTGCCGTGCACAGTTCAGCTCTGCGCTGAAGCTCTGTGTACGAAGTCTCTGCGAAGCAGGGCTAAAAGCTGTGCTCTGCCGTTGATACAAACGCTCCACCACGGAGGCTGCTCCCGGCTTTGCTTGTGTGGCTGCTCGAACCGCGGCGGCTCCCGAGTCCAGCAGCAACACAACGGGCTCCTACCGGACCTCGGGCCCTGCACCGGCGGCGGATAGGGTAAAACCAGCGTTCCACGGTCTGGAGAAAGGGAACTGCCTCGCAGAGCCACCCACCGCCCCTCAGACCTCAACCGCCCCCCTGCCGTCATCGGAGCATGAGGAAGCGCAGCGCTGCCCAGCGCAGCGCTCGACGCCCGGTCCCGACGGGGTCGTGCCCGCGGCACCAGCCAGCGCTCAGCCCTTACCCGGCTGCCGGGGACAACACAAGGAAGCGCGGAGAGGGCACCGTGCCCCGGACTGCAGTTCATAACCGCAGCTCGCCTGGCCCCAGCCCCGGCCCCGCCACAGGGCGGCACCCCCCGCCAGCACCGCCTCACCCGCCGCCGCCCGACCCGTCCCCTCGGGCGCCGACCCCCCGACCTTGCCCTCTCGGCGGGCAGCGTGAGCGGCCCCGCGCTCACCTCCCGCCCCGGGCAGCGGAGCTTCTCTCGCCTCCTCCCGCCGCTACCTATCCCCGTCCCGCCGCTAGCCGGGCGCCGCCGATGCCGCCTCTCGCGAGACGCCGGGCCCGGGAGCCCCCCGCGGGGCCGTGGCGCAGGCGCCGCTCCGCCTGCCGGCGGGAGGTCCCGGCCCGGCCCTGCCCGCGGCCTCCCACCCGTTCGTCGCAGCGGGTTACCGGTGGGACCCCGGCCCTGAAGGCAGCGGGGCTTGAGCGGTGTCGGTGCGGGCCGGTCCGGAGCGCTGTAGGAAGGCAGCGGTGCGAAGCGTCTGCTCAAAGCCTTCTGGAAGTGCGGCCGCGGTGTCAGCCTGCCCCCTTCGAGCAAATACCCAGCGAAAGTTCCACCTAAAACATCTACGAAGGCGTGGCAGGTGGGGTAGAGGACTCGATCCCCAGCCCTGTCCGGATATTTAACTATCCCCGCACACTGGGGCCGGCAGAGCTGAGGAATCTTCCTCCAGCACGAGTTCTGCCTCGGACAGATGAGGAGTAGAAGAGCCAGCAATGGACGTGGTGGCAAAGAGTCCTCAGCCCGAAATGGACAGAGCAGCCCAAGACCTGACATCGCTGCTTGCTCCAGGCTCACAGGTGGATGGAGTCAGCTTGAAGCTGCTTTGTGGAAGGCAGCTCAGTGTTTTGCATTCAGGCTTCAGTAGAGAGAACCGGATATAAGGCAAGAAAATGCCTCTTGAGAAGTCCAGAATATTGCTACTCTTAGAGTTTGTAGTCAAAAATCACAGAAAGGTTTGGGTTAGAAAGGACCTTAAAGAACATCTAGTTCCAACCTTTCCTGCCATGGGCAAGGACACCTTCCACTTGAGTAAGTTGATCAAACCCCATCAAGCCTGGCCTGGAAGACTTCCAGAGATAGGGCATGCACAACTTCTCCAGGCACACTGTTCCAGCACTTCACCAGCCTCAAATCATCACTAACCCAGCACTGAAAATGAGCATGGTCCCGCTTTGTGCAGGAGAGGGGGGGCAGCATCACCTCCATCAGTTCCCAAAGCTCACAAATGCTAATTTACAGATTGTACCTCCCAAGATCTCAAGCCCCAGCTTTTACATCTAGCAACGGATGTGAAATTCAGGTTTTACAAACAGGGGAAATTAGCACATCATGTGGGTCTGTGCTCCTCGTAACAGTCATGGCGAGTTCTCAAACTGCCTTACACAAGCTCCCTTTGAAGATACAGCCTCAGACCAATGCAGGCAGTCCTACTCCTTGTATGAAACAGCTCTGAAGACTGTGACTTCTCATGGTGATTCAGGCCAAAGCTATTTAGTAGAGTTGTATATGCTTGGAAAACTCCATTTTCCCCTCACTTCTGGTGTTTGCAGGTCATGCGAGGTCTTGTAAATACAGGCTTGGCTCAAGACTTGCTGGCAGAGGTTTGCTTTACACAGAGCCTGTGCTTATTTTATCTGTTTGTCCTTTTTTTTGTATCTTTGTTTCTCTGAACAAACATCCCTGCCCTTCTACTTCACCATCACACCTCTTCCTGCTTCTCTTTTATAAGGAAAAAAATAGCTGCTTGCCACACCATCTTGAGCACTTGGATTGCATCCTCACTTCGAAGGAGTAGAGCATTTTGTAAATACAAATGATCTAAGCTTCTTCCTCATCTTCCTCACAGATAGCAAAGCAAGAGGCATGGAGGAGGGAGCATGTGCAGAGCCAGACCCCGAGGGACAGCAAGTAGAAGCCTTTACAAGTGCTGGAGCTGTGCAAAAAGTTCTTCATCTATTTGAAAAATGCATAACCCTACCTGAGATCATCACCTTAGCAGAACAAGGAGGGAAGCTGCTTCTGTTTTGGGGCACAGAGTCACTTAGTGCATTGACCAGAACCACCTTAATTGCAGCAGATCATGGAAAAAAACCTCATATAAAAGGAGACTGCTGGCTGGAGACATTTGTTCCAAAAAGAAAAACACATTCCTGCAGTTTACATCCAGGCTAGTTCCTGCCAGAGTCTTCACCTATCACCATGCTGCTTCTCTTAGCTGCTCTATAGGCAGAAAAGAGCTTTGAGCAAACTCTGTCTGCTCTCACAGCCAAACATCTGTTCACCCAAACAGCATTCCAAGCATGCATTACATCTCCTATTTTCACAGCAACACACAGGGACAGCAGGGAAGAACAGGGAAACTATTTGTCAGACATTTGCATTTGGTTTTAATAGTCAGGGAGCCTTTTGGATGCATGGGTGGCATCCACACTTTTGCCCTCGGGAAAATGTGCTGCTCAGGCTCCATGCTGATATCTGGGAAGTGAAGAATGATGGGAAAATGAGGTTTTCCTCTTGGTCTCTGTTAACACCCTACTTGTCTCGAGCTGAAGCTAACAGCTAGAGTGCACAATACAGAGAAAAGGCTTGTGGCAAAGATGTGGTAAAAGTAATCGGCAACATAAAAGGTCCCTCTCTTCTGCTACCCCTTCCCTCTGCTTTTCAGCATCGCAACATAGAAGCAGTCCATGAGTCTGAAAATTGCAATTCCTTGGGACTACACAAAGTCCTGCTCCCCTCATCACAGAATCACACAATGTCAGGGGCTGGAAGGGACCTCAAAAGCTCATCCAGTCCAACTCCCCTGCCAGAGCAGGATCACCTAAAGCAGATCACACAGGAATGCATCCAGGCAGGTTTTGAATATCTCCAGAGGGAGACTCCACAACCCCCCCGGATAGCCTGTTCCAGTGGCTCCTTCATGGCTTCTGTTGAGGCTTCAGCTGGTTCCCCAGGTGAGCGACCAACTGCTGCTTCTGCCGACTGCTGGCACCACCTGCAGGCCCTGCAAGTGAGGGAAGATGAAGCACTCAGTCAAGTTCCTCGTGGTTTGTTTTGAGTCTTGTTGCCAGTCTGAATGGGGAAGAGGTAGGTCACCATGGGCTGTGCAGGGGCAGGTTTGGCAAAGGCACTAGGATCTGCATCACTGCCTCCAGAAAATCCCAAGGTGACACTTTGGATGGAAGTGGTCTGTTGGCACATGGCCAAATCAAACTGAACTTCACATATGGATTATGAATACCTCTGAAAATGTTCTTTTTCCTCTTCTTGAGAGATTGGTTTTGGCTAAGAGGAAGATGGAGTGTAACTCCTTTTGTCATCTGTGGGGTGTTTAAGAGAAAAAGGCTTAACTCACAGGCTGTAAGCCCCTTGCCCACGTGAGTGCTTTCCCAGTGGGACCATTTGTGTTGCATTTACTGCTCTTCAGGTTCAGATTGCAACAGAGCAAGTGCTGAGGAGCACAGTAGTGCCTCCTGAGCCAGCCAAGCTGATACTTCACATACTCACTCTTGACTTGCTTCTGCAGGACCCATCCTTTGAGGTGACCAGCATTGCTCTGCTGGCTGGTGCTTGCAGGAGTGTTTTCTTTTGGCAGCACCTCTCATAGGGTCTCCTCTATATCAAAGGCAGGGAGAACTTTATTGTAAACAATGCAAGCAGAGCACGGGTTGAAAAGATTTTGCAATGCATGAGTCATAGCTAGCCAAAGTAAATTACAGTGTTCCAAATCAAAAGTTATCTTTTTAAATTTTTTTTTAATAAAAATAAAAGCAAAAAAACCCAGTTAGCATCAGTCAGCAGCTCCTGCCAGAAGGGAGAAGGATTCTGGCTACATTTCAACAGAATTTGGGTATCCAGTTCCCCTAACCTTGTCCTGGCTTTGTGTATCTGCACAAAGAAAACAACTGAAGCTGACAGATGGTCAGTGCAGTCTGTCATGTCTTGGTCTCTCTGCTGAGGCTTGCTTTGGTTGTGAAACTCTGAATGACTACACAGGGATCAGCAACTTGTTGCACGTGAACCCAACTGAACATTAGTTCTTCCCCCTGGATTACCCAGGTGTAGTTGAGGTAGTGCAAAGGATACACTTTCTTTCTCATCAAAAGCTACTTGGGGCACATGGAAAAAAATAAAAATAAGGTCCAATTAGTAATAGCTTTGATCAGCAGCCCTTTCCTCTGGCTTATTTCTCACATGACAATCCATCTTTTCCATCAGAGCTGATGGAGGATATCACCAATGCTTTGTCCCCTGCCTGAGTGGTGGCCAGCAGGAACCTTGACCTTCATGGCAATGGATGTGCTGCTTGCAGCTTTTGACTGATGGAAGAGTCTAGCTTGCTGTGTGTGGTTCTCACAAGCTTTGTCACTGCTGAGGCTTGAGGGAGTCAAACACAGGTCTTTGGAGATCTGAAAGATCACCTCAGTGGTGATGACTCTCAACTCTGGTTAACACACTGCACCAAGATCCTCTTCCTACCCAGGCGATTTTGCCTGCTATTTAGGCAGGAGCTCAAGGGCATTGTAGAATTTAACTTACTTCCTCATCCAGTTTCTACTACATTTCTCTACTGTATTTGAAAGCCACCCTAGCTCCACTGGGTCTGTGCCTTCTGCTCAAGCCACCACCATTAGAAAGGGAAACAAGAGACCTAGTCTATGGCAGTTAGGTTCAAGAGAGCAAGATCTTTTCTTTCTGTCTATCCTCTCAGACATCTGATCCCTCCTGTTCTTCAGCACTCCTCTGGCAGGGGAGCACAGCTGGCTTGCAGCTGGAGGCTCTAACAAACTCCCAATATGTGCACTGTCTCTTGTTTGACAGTCTAGGGTGGAATTGGCCTCCAGATTCTTCACCTCAAGCATATCCTCCTCAGAGAAGTGGGCTGAGGAAATTTTGCTCCCAGGACCTCTGTGTTTGGCTCTGGAACAGCAACTGGCTGCAATAAGATGCTTTGGGTAGCAGCAATTTCCTCCAAGGTTTCCAGACTCAGTGGGACAGCATCAATGTCTGTAGGTGAGTTTTGCTCATGCAACTTTAGAGATGGAGGAAACACAGCCTGGGAGTTGTTTTGCCTGCAGCAACACCTGTTGGTTTCTGCTAAAAGTCAAAACAAATGCAGCATAATTTGCTTTTCATTCAAAGCTTTTATACCTTCCCCCTTCAAAGCACTTTGAACATTTGGAAGGAAATTACTTCTATGTATAGAGCGACAAAGGCAAAGCTTTTGGACTCTATCTCCCATGGCCACACAACAAGTCAGTGTGCTGGTTTGAGGATAATNCTAGAAAGCCAGAGGCTGCTAGCCCTGACTCTCCCTTCTGTTCCAGGGTGCTGAGAGGGATCAGTCTCACCAGTCATCATCAAATCAGGGCTCAGCAGATTAGGTAATGGCACAAAAGGAGGGCAACACAGGTCCTCTCACACCAGACTATGCACTGTATTATGCATCCCTAGTTACAACACCTGTCACTCTACTGGACACAATAGAGATTGTGTGGTTAATGCAGAAGGAGAGTCCAAATTGGAGGTGACAGCTAAGCCTTAACCTTTTAAACAAGTCCCAAGCTTTAAACCCAAGCCTAGTAGTAGTCTAGGAGTGGTTTTACTGCCTGCCAAGGTTTATTGTCCTCACATACAATAAATTTAGCTGTGATACACGTTCTTTCATAGCAAGAGAAAGGTGGTGTCCAAGACACACATGCTTTGAGGTCAGTGCCTGCCATACTCATCTGCTGAACTGGGCTTTTTGGCAAACCAGAGAAGGTTAGGCTGAGATGCAGGTCTTCCTTCTTACAGAGTGAGGTTTTGGATGAGCTGCAGCTGCCACTGTGAAAAGATTATTTCAAGAAGCTAACAGAGGCAAGTGCAGGCCCTTTATCAACAGGGACAGATGAAACATGTCTAGATGAGAGTTCTCAAGCTGTGGGGAAAGCCAGAAGCCTGATAAACGTGGTAATAAAGAGCACAGCAAGGAAGGATTTTAGGATTCATGAAAGGGAGAGATTTTGTGCCCTGATCCTGACAGACTTTGCCATTTTATTAGATTTAAATGTTTAGCAGTCAACAGAAACAAATCCAAACATTTCCCACAGCTCTTTCTGCAGAGAATGCCCCTGCTGAAACACAGAGCTACTTTGCAAGAGCAGTATACCAGGAAACTCTTTTCTTACAGATTCCTGTTTCTAGAAGTTATTCCAGTTTAAGGTCTCCCAGCTTAGGAGATTTAGCTGGGAGCTGTCACATCCCCAAGCCCTGTGAGTCCAATAATGAGAAAGATTCACATTACCTGTCTGACTCAAGGGGGAGGGAGGGCATGTCAGACCTCACCTCCCAGGGAAGATCCTTCATGCTCCCAGGTAGACCCTTTCTGATCTCATCTTTATTAGGATCCAGATGCTGATTTACATTCAGAGAAGGGTGGTTGTGGGGCTGCAGGAGGAGGGAAGAATGAGATCCTCAGCAGATTCTCACTGTGAAGCCCCTTCTCTAGCCCTGGCTCCCAGCCTGTGGTCACAAAAACACTTTTGATACCTCTTGTGCTTTTCCTCCAACCACCTGCTAGTTGCTCCTCTCCTGTGGAAGGGCACCCAGAGTAGTTTAATCTCTCATACATCAACATGGCTAGCATTAAGTTTATTATTTAAGGTGAAATCCAACTCCTTGTCCTGTTCATTCTAGGCAATCATAACAAACAGGAGACACTGCTGCTTGGACTGCCTGCTGGGAGCTGGCAATTTCCTGGCAGCCCCTTACTGTCTCAAACCACACACAAGTTTTCCAGAGACAAAAGGGGCCAGCAGGAAAGACCCAAAGACCTCACTAACAACTAAGCTATGAGTAAGCAGAAGCTGCCAGAGAGGATGATCATCTGTGCTTAACCAAAAGCAAGACCATGCAAGACATAAGGTCACTGAGCAGCATACTGCTAGGCTGCTGCTTTACATGGGCCAGGCTAAGTAGACATGGAAATTCTTTTCTAAGTTGTCATTAGCAGCTAGCAAGAGACTTGTTAGTTGCTTTTTCTGATTGGAGGTTAGCACTAATATCAGAAAAGTGTTTTGTCAGACACAGCAATAAACCAAAGCAACAATCTATCCACAAAAACCCAACCCTCAACCAAATCAACCAACCAAAGCCCAACAATAAAAAGGAAAAGCAGGACAAACATTTGCAAGATGTAGAATTAAGTTTGGATCTTAGAAAGAAATTCATTATGAGTAGTGGCAAGATTCTAGGATGAGTTGTCCAGAGAGGCTGTGGATGCCCCCTCCCTAGAGATGTTCAAGGTCAGATTGGATGGGGCCTTGAGTAACCTGGTCTGGTTGAGAGGCATCCCTGTCCATGGCAGGGAGGTTGGATTAGATGATGTCTAAGAACAGCCTAGGCTGGAAGAGACCTGTGATTCTATGATCTTCAGCAGTCACTTGGAAAGCTGCACATTTGCCATCTAACCTTTGACTTTTCTGTTTGCCACCAAGCCAGTTCTGTCCTTCACATCTCACACAGCAGTAACTGGGAGGATGAATGCACTGGCTCATGCATGGCCCTGCCTGGCTCCTTTTCTGTCACTAAAAGCCTTATTCATTCTCCAAGTCAGGTGAAAGGAGCTCCAGAAAGACAACATGTTCATAAAACACCAGGACCCAGCCAGGCTTTGGGTGTGTGAATCCACAGCCATGGCACAAGAGGTGGGACAGTGTGGGCTCCATGGCACACAGATCTGCTCTGCCTTACCCTGAGTGTGCTGGGCAGCATTGAATGCAGCAGCAGCAGGCAGCTCAGCATCCCCTCCTCCAGCTCAGACAGGTGCAGCTCATGTAACCTCTCCAGGGTTTCTGGAACAGGAATGTTCTGGGCTAGTGCAGACATGGGGAGCAAGAGTTAAAGATCACTCCTAGAGCAGCACCTGAGAAGTGTGGAGTTGTGGCATCCAAGATCAGGCGTTCTGGGTGGATTGTTCTCCATTCTGCCATCAGAAAACAAAGCTCAGTGATAATGACAAAGCAGGAGCAAAAGTTCTGCTTTACCTTTTAACAGCTTCTGCTGCTGCCAGATAACTTCTTCGCAGAGTAGCATGTGCTGCTGCAGCTGCTGGATCACAAAATTCTTCTGGCATAATAGATGCTCCTTGTACAGTGTATTTGTCTGCAGCTCTGTGTTGCCAAGCTCAAGCTCGTGGGCTCTGCAGAGGAGCCTTAGCACCTCCTGCTGATCCTCACTGGTGATTTGTCTGGGGAAAAACTTCTCCATCTGGGAAGTTGTTTCCTTGGTGTTTGCTAACTGCTGCTCCAGCTCTGCCTGAAAGAGATATGTAGGGAGTTGTCAAGGCAGTTTGGCTTCCTGGGCTAACAGAGGGATCTGAGCAATTCTCTGCTGTGTCCTTCATGCTGAGATTAAAGTAACAGCTACAAAAAGTATTTTGCTTGTACTATCAGTAGCCACCACAGAGGCAGGATGCAAACATCAGTATTCCCATGCTGCTTCCTTCAGCAGCCCAAAGCATTGAAGAGTCCAGGTGCAGTACAGGTACTGCTTTTGCAGTGCCAGCCCAAAACTACAAAAACCTCTCCAAGTTATGCTGTTGCTGACCAAGCAGATGTCAGGCTTGTGACCTCTGAGCACCTTCACCTCCTTACCCTCAGGGCCACCATCTTGCGCTGTTCTGCCAGCAGCAGGTTGATCTCTTCTCTTGCTACCCTAACTTCATGAGGTTCAGGTGAATCTATAACCACTTCCCTGTCTTCTCCCTCTTCATTTTCATCTTTCTCCTCCTTTGCTGGCTTGTCATAGTTGCATGCACCTTGAATCTTCTCTCGTTCCCAGCTGCCAGCAAAGAAAAGAGAAAGTAACTTGTGGGAGTTGGTGACAGAACTCTAACAATACAGGCATAGCCCTTCAGGGTATCTGCCCAACTTCTTGCATGTCAGCAGCAGAAGTAGTTAGTCCAGGGCAAACCTGAAGAGCACAATTAGCTTCCTCTCATCCTCTAAGGCAGGCCTTCTATGTAAGCTTTCCAAAGCAAGGAGAACAGTGCTTTTCCACACCTCTTCACAAAGTGTTGCCTATTCACAGGTACTTCTGGAATGTTTTGAGTGTCCTGAGGACTGTTTTCATTACAAATGACCCAAATCCTAGGGACTGTAAAAAACTTAGAGACACTGAGTAACGAGAGGAAACTGGCACCTACTTACAGGTTATCCAGAAGAAAGAGATGCTGCTGCTTTCTCTATCGTGAAATCATGCCCAGATGCAGTGCATCTGGATAGAAAAATCACTTTATAAACACAGAGTGACTGGACCGTGGAGGGACTAACAATCCCAGTCTGTGCTCCCATCCAGTTTTGCCATTCAAATACAAATCCAGAATAAAGTCCAAAAACGGATGAAAGGTCTCATTTATACTTTCAGTCTTAAGGTTAAACTGAGTGCTAGAGGTAGCTGGTGCCCTTATGAAGCTACATCAGGCAACTGTACTGCAGGGCAGCACCACGTGCAAGCTGCAGCCTCTTTGTAAATGCTAGGAGGGGTTAGGGATCTGTTTCTCAATAGCTGAAATCACCTGTTGGACAGGCTACAAGAGTTGGGGACTCTTCAGCCTGGAGAAGAGAAGGCTTCCAGGAGACTTTAGAGTAGCCTTCCAAGATCTGAAGTGGCCTACAGGAAGGCTGGGGAGGGACTATTGACAAGGTCTTGTAAGGACAAGATGAGGGGCAATGGGTTTAAACTGGCAGAGGGGAGACTGAGACTGGATGTTAGGAGGAAGTTGTTTGCAGTGAGGGTGGTGAGACACTGGCACAGGTTGCCCAGGGAGGTTGTGGCTGCTCCCTCTCTGGAGGTGTTCAAGGCCAGGTTGGAGGAGGCCTTGAGTGACCTGTGCTAGTGGGAGGTGTCCCTGCCTATGGCAGGGAGTTGGAACTGGATGATCCTTGAGGTCCCTTCCAACCTTACCATTCTATGATTCTATGATTAATCTAGGGTCCAGGTGACTCTCAACCTCATCCACCTTTAGCAGACCACCACCCTCCCAAGTTTGTCCTCAAACCTACACTTCATGCCATTACTTTGTCATTGGGAGGACACCCTGGGATATTGGCTTTTCTCCTGGTGAGTTTGAAGGTCACATATAAGTTGTGCTCAAAGCTAAGGAGCTACTCACTCTGTGACTGTTAGGAGGTGTCTGCAGGTATCAATGTGTTTCTCAGTGTTGGTGTTTACCAGCTCCATCAGGCTGTGGCACATCTCTGTTTGCTCCCTGAAAGCTCCCATCAGCTGTGCCCTCAAGGTGTTCATTACTTGGCCATTGTGTGCCTCAGAGCCTTGGTGCCTCTCTGCTGCAGAAGAAGATGTTTCTGATTTGATGTCAGGCCAGGTAAAGTTCTGCCAAGTCCTCACAAAAATACCCTGGGATTAAGCCACTCATTCCATGTGTTACAAGGCAGTCGTTGACAGGACTCTGCTTCATTCTGCAGGCTCTTGAAGTCAATCATGTGCTTAAGAAACCTAATATATCTTTATAATTGTATTATTAGCAGCAAAGAGGTCTCACTGCTATTGCTTTTGTGAGTATTAAGAGGATACTGCATTGCAGGGACATATTCTTTCCCACTTCCACTCACCAAATGTATTGGTTTTCTGTTCCTGCTACCTAGAAATGACCTTGGGTATTGGTAGCAGAGACTTATTATGCCTCGTGTCTTGTCTGTCAGAGACCTTGCCTATTTTCATTTCATTCCTTGCCAGATTCCCTGACAAAAGGAACTCTCCCCAGAGCAGAACAATCAGTATTTTTGAAGTTTTTCCTTGCCCTTTCCTTTTTTTTCTTTTTAATTAAGTGCAGTGAACCATCCACCAGAGCTCCATGTCCTGACACAGCCCCAGAGCCCCTGATGATGCAGGGCTACAAACTTGGCCACCTCTCTGTAAGACTCAGCTCTTCCCACAGCAACCACCACCACAGCTCTTTCCAAGGGCAGCTTTGGGAAATCTAACATTCCTTTCTAACACCCCAGAGCAGTGCTTGCTGCTGGCTCTACCTTGCAGATCCCCAAGGCTGGAGCTGACTGTATTCTTCTTCTGCTGACTTTCAACCCTCACCTCCAGGCACTCAATCTCGCTGCAGAGGTCTGCACTGCTGCACTTGTTGATGTGGTAGGAGACATTCTGCAGGTTACATTTCACCTGGTGAGCCAGAGCACAGGTGCACTGTTTGCAGTGTGGAACACAAGCTATAGCTATGCTTTCAGGTGGAAGGGCAGTCAGTCTTGTGATGGGGGAGAATTTTCCCTCCTGAGTGGGGGAACTGTACAGTAGTGGTTTGCCCTGGTTCTGGGAAATACCCAGAAGGGAACAGAGGAAAGCCAGAGAGCCTGTGTCCACAGGGAAAACACAGAGATCCACAAAGAGTGAAAACCCTACTGTAGATCCTTGTTCATCTTCCTTCACCCCACAAGCTTCTCCATATTATTCTTTCTTTCTGCAGCCCCTCAATTCCTCTTCTAGACCCAGCATCTCCAATGGGACATACCCTGCATATTGTTCTCCCAATAGTCATCTTCTGACCTTCATACCTCACATTTTGCACCCAGGGCCATACCAGGCACATCATCATCTGCCTTTACATGGTTCTACTCCCTTGTTTTCACCCTCATATTCCTCTTTTTATCCATGACCCACACACTTTGCTTTGCAGTGTTCCCTTCATCTGCTTCTCTTCTGTCACTCACACTGAGCCCCTACATCATCCTGCACTGCCCCCTCCTGAAGGCTCTTTTCCCTTCATCCACTGTCTTCTCTATTCCTGCTTTGCAAGCTTCTCATCACTTCCTCCCACCTCTTTGGGAGCTGTTTGCTCATTTACCTGTGTCTTGATGCTTTTTGCCCGATAGGCATAGATCAAGGTCGTTGGAGATTCTTCAAAGGAGCTGCTGGCTGGGCTGATGTGTGCAATCATAACAGTCCTGCTGTTGCCTCCCAATGAGTCCTAGAGGGATGCAACCTTGATGTGGTTAGCATGGACACAGCAGGAGCTTGCTGCTCAGTGGTAACCTCTGTGGCTGAGTATCCCTGTGATTCATTGAGATTCTAGTGGAGAATCCCAATTAGAAGTGAAGGAAGTGCTGGTAAGAGACCATCCATTAGGTCCTCTCTCCATCAGCAACAAAAACAAAATCAATAAGCAATTAACTTTCTATAAAAGAAGAATTTTTGCAAGAAAACTGCACCTTCCACAAGTGTGCCAGCAGCTTCTCACTTCTAGTCCTAACTAACCGGGGGGCCACCAGGCCCCCCGGCCTTTGAATCCCCTCCACCATTCACCCAGTGTGCACCATGGGGACTCACCAGTGATGTCAGGAGGAGGATCCCTCTGCCCAGTCGGGCAAGCTTGAGGCTTCTGCCTTTCCTGGGGCTGATTAAAAAGGGGAGTGGGCAGGGAGGGCAAAGTGGTCACACCTGGGGTGGGAG
>WBNM01019768.1:555281-618230 GCA_013399055.1 Ramphastos sulfuratus
TGCAGCAGCTCTGCTATGAGGACAGGCTGAGAGAGTTAGGGCTCTGCAGCCTGGAGAAGAGAAGGCTTCCAGGAGACCTTAGAGTAGCCTTCCAATATCTGAAGTGGGCTACAAGAAGGCTGGGGAGGGACTATTGACAAGATCTTGCAATGACAGGACAAGGGCCAATGGGTTTAAACTACCAGAGGGGACATTGAAGCTGGATGTTAGGAGGAAGTTGTTTGCAGTGAGGGTGGTGAGACACTGGCACAGGTTGCCCAGGGAGGTTGTGGCTGCTCCCTCCCTGAAGATGTTCAGGGCCAGGTTGGATGAGGCCTTGAGTGACCTGTACTAGTGGGAGGTGTCCCTGCCTATGGCAGGGAGTTGGAACTAGATGATCCTTGAGGTCCCTTCCAACCTTACCATTCTATGATTCTCATTTCTGTGTGGTGATTTCATTCATCTGGAGATGTGCAGCAACAGAGACTACTTTACCTGTTGGGCCATAGGCAAGGATGGTTGCATTGTAGCCAGAAATGACTCCTTCTATCAGGCTTTTGGTTGTGGACACATATACTTCCTCCTAATTCAGTCAAAAAAGCAGATGTTTCTGGTCAGGCACAACAGCTGTCCAAACAATCTATACCTAACTGCATTCCTCACGATTTCCTCACTATGTTTTACAAATTTCCTGGACTTTGGAATGATTCATGATCCATTTGAATTCTGACACACCAAAATGAGCAGAAGAGCACAGAGGTTTACTGAATTTTCTACAGACTGGCAAGATGCAGTAGCTTACTAAATTAAATATCCTTACATATGATTTTCACAGACTCTGAATGTGGAATGCTTTGTTTTACCCTTGTGTCTGCTGAAGAAGAGAGTAAATTCTCTCCCTGACATCATCTTTTATGGAAAAAATGCCACTGGGCCTGCAAAACTTAGGCAGCACACAAGGGTTCTCTGTTCAGTTTTGATGGGAATGAGAGCACTAATTAACCAAACTGCTTGGGAGAGGCAAAGCTGCCATCACATCACGGTGATCACAAAATGCAGGTGCTGATGAACACACTGCACACTGCACCCCCCAGCTGTCTGCAAAACACAGCTCAATAAGGGCCCTAGAGCTCCCTCCATGAGCCTGTAGAAAAAGAGGCACAGGCATGAAGTGTGTGAGCAGCAGAGCCAAGCAACGTGGCAATGATCTCACCCAGCTTGGGAGACAGAGCTCCCAGGGGATGCTCAGGTGTGTTGCATCTGGGGAGTCCCAATGAGGGAGGAAGAAGAACTGAACACAGAAAATATCACCTCACTGCTCTGACAAAAGAAAAGCCCTCAGAGTCCTCTCACCTTCAGCACTGTCACCTTTTATCTGGGTGATATGTGCCCTATGGGATGTGTTCTACTCACCTGCCAAAACTAAACGGCCAAACCAATTCTGCTGCTCAGCCTTTGGCTTAGAAAAAAAAAGAGAGAAAGCTGTTANAACCCAGTTCAGTGTCATCAGCAGACACTGTCCCCTCTTGGTCTCACCATGGCTCCAGCCATACCTGGGCTGCTCTCTCCGACCCTGCCAAGTCCACCATGAAAAGCTTTCCAATTCTCACTTCCTCGCCCATCGCCTTCCTTTGGCTCTTCTGCGTCACTGTCACCTGCAGCAGTGCGTGCGAGCGGGAGGACGTCTGGTTGGCAGCAGTGGCTTCCTGAGTGCGTTGCTTGCTTCCTTTCATCAACAGCTGCATGCTCTAAATGATGCAGGAAAGCAGGCAGAGGTGTACAGCTCTGCCTGAGCTGTAGCATGGTGTTCCCCACAGATCGAACCCCTCCGCCAGGGCACAGGCAATCCCTGGCTCTCCTCCTGCTGGAGGACTTCTGTTATTGACTTCCCCAGATCTCCCCTTTGGCTTGTGGCATTGGGAGTGTGGGTGTGTTTGGGCTGATTTTCCTGGGAGGCTTCTTTGTCTCCTGTCCAAGGTACACTGGAGTAGCTCAAGGGGCTTTAGTTATTCCTTCTCCCTCTCCAAACACTTTGTTGACACAGGTACACAAATTCAATCCCTCTTGTCCTTCCAGGAAAACAGCATGCACCCCAGGGAAGCAGAGCTAGCAGGAGGTTAGCTGGGGATTTTAGCCTGGTTTCTACCATTAATCTAATTCCAAGATCAGCCCTTTCCATGCAATTCATCACAAGAATCCAGTTCCACCAAGGTTCTGGTACTAAAGGTCCTTGCTGCTGAGTGAGGCACAAGCCATAGGAAAGAGGACATTTTAAAGCACTCATCTATGAAAGCACAAACCCTCTCCCTTTCCCCTCACCATGAACCACAGTCCAAGGCGCCTCCTGAGCATTTGTAGTGGAGACTTCTGTAATTCCTGCTATCTGGATGCTACCTCTGGGATCCTCTCTCAGGTCTAAGAACCCCGAGGATGGATTCAGGAGATCTCGAATCACTTCATTATAGACCTGGGCATAAGAGACGAGGAGTTGGTGTGAGGCTAGCATTGGGTTCTTGGTTCTGTGAAAAGCTGCATTTCACTGGGCAGCCTCAGATTCCCCCCTTCCCATTATGCTTGTTCCACAGGTGCTGGATCCCAGGCAACAAGGACACTTCACCTCCAGGTAGGACATGGAGACAGTGTAATCCATCTCCTCAGTAGCTTCAAGCGCCTTAAAGAGGTCATTGAGAGTGCGGATGTAAATCCCAGGGTCACAGCCTGTGCCTAGCATTGTGCAGGTTTTCCCTGCTCCTGTTAAAGACACAAAGAGCAGCAGCAAAGCCCAACTGCCACATAAGCAAGTTCCCACCACAACCAAAGCCTGGTTTCCTACCAGCTTCTGTCCTTTACCCTCACTAACTTCCTCCATTTACTGCTGTTCCTTTCCCCACAATGACACTGCAAGAAGGCCATGGCATGTGCCATCCAAAATGGGTAGGGCTTGCAGATGGGAAGATGGGTAGGTTAACTGCCCACCTGGCTGTTCAGAGCTAGAGTAGAAATGTGTTTTCATATAGCCTGTAAGTGCTTTCTACAGCTATGTCTATTTAGATCAGTCTCCAGCGCTGCACAGATCCCCTCATCTCCTCCTCCTTTTTGATGAGAAGATTTTTCTTCACTGAATTCCACCTCAGTTAAGTAACTTCTCAAACAGGGCAGCTTCTCTGTTTATTTAGCATTTAAGGGAGATCCACATTTTAATGAGAATAGGACTTTAATCCTTCTGTCCTGTCCTCAAAGTAAGCAAGTAATTGGCATTATAGCTCAATGAAGGACATTGAAGTGTTGGAGCGGGTCCAGAGGAGGGCCACAAAGGTGATCAGAGGGATGCAGCAGCTCTGCTATGAGGACAGGCTGAGAGAGTTAGGGCTCTGCAGCCTGGAGAAGAGAAGGCTTCCAGGAGACCTTAGAGTAGCCTTCCAATATCTGAAGTGGGCTACAAGAAGGCTGGGGAGGGACTATTGACAAGATCTTGCAATGACAGGACAAGGGCCAATGGGTTTAAACTACCAGAGGGGACATTGAAGCTGGATGTTAGGAGGAAGTTGTTTGCAGTGAGGGTGGTGAGACACTGGCACAGGTTGCCCAGGGAGGTTGTGGCTGCTCCCTCCCTGAAGATGTTCAGGGCCAGGTTGGATGAGGCCTTGAGTGACCTGTACTAGTGGGAGGTGTCCCTGCCTATGGCAGGGAGTTGGAACTAGATGATCCTTGAGGTCCCTTCCAACCTTACCATTCTATGATTCTCATTTCTGTGTGGTGATTTCATTCATCTGGAGATGTGCAGCAACAGAGACTACTTTACCTGTTGGGCCATAGGCAAGGATGGTTGCATTGTAGCCAGAAATGACTCCTTCTATCAGGCTTTTGGTTGTGGACACATATACTTCCTCCTAATTCAGTCAAAAAAGCAGATGTTTCTGGTCAGGCACAACAGCTGTCCAAACAATCTATACCTAACTGCATTCCTCACGATTTCCTCACTATGTTTTACAAATTTCCTGGACTTTGGAATGATTCATGATCCATTTGAATTCTGACACACCAAAATGAGCAGAAGAGCACAGAGGTTTACTGAATTTTCTACAGACTGGCAAGATGCAGTAGCTTACTAAATTAAATATCCTTACATATGATTTTCACAGACTCTGAACGTGGAATGCTTTGTTTTACCCTTGTGTCTGCTGAAGAAGAGAGTAAATTCTCTCCCTGACATCATCTTTTATGGAAAAAATGCCACTGGGCCTGCAAAACTTAGGCAGCACACAAGGGTTCTCTGTTCAGTTTTGATGGGAATGAGAGCACTAATTAACCAAACTGCTTGGGAGAGGCAAAGCTGCCATCACATCACGGTGATCACAAAATGCAGGTGCTGATGAACACACTGCACACTGCACCCCCCAGCTGTCTGCAAAACACAGCTCAATAAGGGCCCTAGAGCTCCCTCCATGAGCCTGTAGAAAAAGAGGCACAGGCATGAAGTGTGTGAGCAGCAGAGCCAAGCAACGTGGCAATGATCTCACCCAGCTTGGGAGACAGAGCTCCCAGGGGATGCTCAGGTGTGTTGCATCTGGGGAGTCCCAATGAGGGAGGAAGAAGAACTGAACACAGAAAATATCACCTCACTGCTCTGACAAAAGAAAAGCCCTCAGAGTCCTCTCACCTTCAGCACTGTCACCTTTTATCTGGGTGACATGTGCCCTCTGGGATGTGTTCTACTCACCTGCCAAAACTAAACGGCCAAACCAATTCTGCTGCTCAGCCTTTGGCTTAGAAAAAAAAAGAGAGAAAGCTGTTACCTGGGTGGCTGTTACCTGGGTTGCTGTGTGGTCAAAAACCATGTCAAGCACAAATGTTTTTCCTCGGGATCTGTTAGCTCTCAGGATGTCATCTGGACCTTCACTTGGATCCATCAAGATCACCCTCTGTTATGAAACAAAGCCAGAAGCAGAACCACTTTGCCTGGGTTTGGCTAGCAGCCAATACCAATTCTTCCCGGGACTTCTTCTTCAGTGAGAGCTTCTGGACAGAGCCACACACAGATCAATATGGTCCAAGCAATGCCAATTTATTGAATATGAACATGCATTTATATTTACAATCCCAAGCACAACTCCAGGCTGGGCGGTGAATGGCTGAGAGCAGCCCTGAGGAAAAGGCCCTGGGGGTCTGGGCTGATGAAAAGCTCAANCTAACAGACTGTTCAGGCCAGCCCATTATAAAGCAATTGGTCCAAATCATTAAGGGACAAGCTGTTGCCCCAAGCAGCTGGCCCAAATTGCCCAGATGCAAACTGTTGTGGCTTTCTATGATTGGTGTAAGCTGTTAAGGTGTGAGCTGTGAGGGAACCAAGCTGATAGCTCATCACTATGTGTACAAAATGCCCCTTGTTTTGCTTTTGCTTTTGCTCTTCCCCTTGCTTTGGTTTTGATCTTCCCCTTGTTTTGCTTTTGATCTTCCTGCCATTGGCCATTGTTATTGTAGTTCTTCTGCAGGCTGCTGTAGCCTGTGTCCTTGGCCCTTTGGATAAACTTTTCATGTAGGCTGTGAAACTTCAGCATACAGTTTAGCAGTTAGCACAGCTTGGGTTGCTCACATGTGCAGTTAATACAGAATGTTTCCCTACAGCAGCCTGCTGGGGTTTCCTGCGGCACTGTCGCATCTCCTGGCCAAAGGAGTATTGCACCACTGCTCTGCATGGGGAGCGCAATGCAGGGGCCAGCAAGCTTTGCTCTGTAACTGATGGCACAACGTCTGTCACTTGCAGAGCCAGCTGCTGCTGCAAAACCTTCCGAGGGGCCTTTGTGCCCTGAAACAGTCGCTGGCATTAGGTAACAATGGTGGCTGCAGCCAACCGACCCCTGTGCAAGCAGGAGGGGCACAGGACCTCTGACCTCTGTTTTCAGGCAAGAAAGAAATCATTTAAGCTCCTTGGCAGCAAAAGTGCCCCAAGTCATCTTCTAAAGCCTTTCCTGCAGAAGTAAATACCTGCATTGCACAAGGGCAGAAATTTCATTCCATTTCTGCCTTTTATTAAGGAAAAAAGAAGGTGGGAGAGGAGTTGCAGCAGGTTACAGAACCAGTTCTGTTTCTTTTCAGTCCTTTTAAGATCTGTTTTAGTAGGTAATTATCACAGGATACAATTACTGTGGAGAATGCCATTCATTTTTCTCCACTGAAATGGCTCATAAGGAGAGGCTCAAGCCTCAAGGGAAGGGGCAGAGAAACCTGTGCCTCCTCCAGGGCAGCTTTCACTCTCTCTCAGGTAAACAGATCATTAGATAAGATTAGATGAGCATAGATCAGACCCTGCCTGACCTACAGAATCACTGCTTTGGTGTGCCAAGCACGGCAGAGAGACAAGTATCTAGGATAAGTGTCCATGGGCATTCAGGCTTTGTTTTTGCTTTTTCTCCTGCATTTCCTTCAACATTCCAAGCCTCTAAGGAGTGCCTCTAGTTTTGTGCTGCAAGTTTTCAATTACTAGAATGACTTTTATTTTTAAAATTATTTTTCACTGGTCCAGTTCAGGCCTTAAACCCTGAAGCAACACAAGAAGACGCTCCCAAGGGAGCTAGCTGCTGGTTTATCCATGGCAGAGACGTTTGCCTGCTAAAGAGGGGCTGCCACATAATTGTGTGCACATGCAAGCATGACAGCCAGGAGCAGAGCCTGGAGAATGAGGTCAGCAGGCTTCCTTTAGAAAGTCTGCCTGTAACACTTTGAGGCCCCATTTACTGACTCATCCTAACCCCCAGATTTTGCTCACAGTGTATCCATGCATCCAAAAGAGTCCTTCCCCTCCAGCCTGGGGCTAACACCTCGTCTGTCTAACTAACAGTGTTCTAAACCCATAAATCTGCTGCTATTGCACGGAAGCATTAAAACATAACAAGACACTAACAGAGTCAATCTTGAGTTAGGATTAATAAGCAGACAGAAGCTGCTCTAAACAAGTTAGGCTGGGAGTAAAAATAGCAGAGGGCATGATGTAAATCCAAATACAGCAGCAAGAAATCTTAGTACTTCAACTGCCCAGTCAATTAATTTGCCTTTGTAATTACAGTTATTTGCATTATTAAGAGAAACTCATTCTCATAGGCAGAAGTTACTCAGACTAATGTAATGCACATTTCCTTCCCAGATTTCCATTAGAGAAAATAGGTTTCAGAACAGATGATGCAAATCTGAATAAGCCCTATAAAAATAAAGCTGATAGCCTTGCGAAGTTAATGGCTGCTTTAAACAAATAAAAGGTAGGTACTGGCAAGGTACTAAACAAAAATTGCCTTTGTGAGATAATCCATAGAGAGGAAAGAGAGCTTCATGCTCTCGTTGCTTCCAAGGGCTGCTATCACTTGCCTGTTGTGTGAAGACAAGATGGATTGCAGAATTAGCATGCGTTCAGAAAGAGGTCAGAGATCAGCTGAAGCATGACAGAAAAGAATGGGATGTACATTGGAGAAGAAGGTAAATAACATAGGCACAACAAAAATATGTAAATAGGGGCAGCAATGTGGAAAAGGTGAGTGGGGACCTCTTGCAATCCCTGCCTCTTAAGTAGAGGAGCAAGAGACGGAAGATGCAGAACTGAAGTGCCATGTGCAGGGGAAGCTGCACCCCTGCTGTATCACAGCGAGGATGGAGGCTTTGCAGGATTTGGAATCAAGTGTTTGTGTGTGAAGCAGAAGAGCTGGAGTCATGGCAGGGGCTCTCCTGCTGCTCAGGCACAGGCCCCCAACTCACCTGCTCACCCAGTCTGTGGGCAATGAGGGCAGCTCCCTCCTCTGCTTCTGCTACACTGATGGGACAGATGCGAAGGGCAACCTGCAGACACAGCACAGGCCTGGGTGAGGCCACCCAGACTTACCTGCCAGAGTGCTCAGCTCTGTGCCAGTGCCAGCCATGCTGACAGCTTCTCCCTGCACCTCTTCTGCTGAGCCATCCTAACACCTTAAGCTTAGGGCCTGCAGAGTTCAAGGAAGTTTATAAAGTTTCAACCAGCTAACTCTCCCATGATCTGCACAAATTCTTCCTCCCACTCCCCCTGTTCCTGATGCAGTGAGACTCTTGACTGATTGGCAGAGAACACAGCAGAATGAAGTCAGCCATGGCACTGCTGCTGCCAGCCGAAACCTTTGGAGATGTGGGATCATGGTACCACCAACCACAGAGCTAAGCACGCTTACAGATTCCCCCTGGTGTTCCCAAAACACTGATTAAAGTTCTCTGTGACAGAGGGAGTTGAATTTCACTAAGTACCCATTTCGGTTAATCCCAGGTAGCAATCATTATGAGCCTGTTGAAGCAGATCAGAACAAGTTGGCCCTGATCCGTGCAGGTCCCGCAGGGTTCTCAGGAAGCTGGAATTCATCGAAGGACTGCAGCTATTGTGAAGCAGCAATTAACTGCCAGAGCCCTGTGCCACAACTCAATCAGTCAGGAACAGGGCACTCCATTTTGAAACACAGGCCATAATGTGACTGGAGGATTTAAATCACACAGGGGGTACTTGTCAGTATTAATAACATCCAAGAGCATGGAGGTTTCAGCCTGCTTAATCTATAGGTGAAGCAACAGAGCAAGTGTGGTGCCATGGATCAGTTGTGGGATTAAGTGGACCTCCTGAAGCTGGGGTCCTGCTCTGGCCCTGACCCACTGCAGGTGTGGGTGGATTGCACAGTCACAGGTCCTAAATCTGTGCCCCCCTCCCCCAGTGGAGGGTCTCCAGAGAAGACCACCAATTCAAAACTCTACCTAACAGCTGCCTGTGGTATCTCACATAATAAGAGACTTGAAAAATTCCATTTCCACCTTCCCAGAGCTGCTTTCCCTTTCACAAAACAGAGCAGCATCCTCTTTGCAGCTCCTGCCAGGAAGGATGATGCTGATAAAACGCTGCATAATGCACAGAAATGATGCCTCATCAGGAGGGTGTGCAATTATTGAAACAGATTTGTTCTACAGCCCCACCAGTCACAAGCAGCTAGTTTCTATAGGAACCAGATTGATTTCCACAATAACAAGTCAAGCTACCTGTCAATTTAATAAGGCTTTCACACACAGCTTCCAGTCTCCAGCACTGTAGTAGGTATTTTTTAATAGTTCCACCAACAGCAAAGAACATTTCTTCACTGTGAATATCTCAGAGCACAAGGTGAGCTCTCAGGCTTTGGAAAACTTTTAATGTTAACAAGAAGGGAGCAATTAACTTCTTCATCTGCCTAAATGCATCTGAGTGACACTTATGAGCATCTCATTCCCATGGGCTGAACTCATCTCAGAAGCATTTGAAAATATTATCTTGCACCCCATAATCCCACATCCTGCAGGTGAAGCAGGGCATAGTGCAAGTGGCTTTTGGAGAGCCTTAACCTCTGGAACAGTCCAGTTAATCACTGTGTTTGGCAGCCCTGGCCACTGAGGGTAAGAAAACAAATGCAAATAAGCAGCATGTGGAGACAGGTCACACCAAGTACCAAGGCTTTTCCTTGTATTAAAGAGGAATGTTAAGATATTTTAGATATTGTTGACTTGATTTTAAGCAGTTCCACTTTGAGCAAAGGTTTCTGAATCTGCCTCAGCACCATGTGAGGGCAGTGCTTCAGTTTCACGGAGAGCCACAGGGTGGAAAATTGAAGCTGGGGTAAGGGCTCCTCCTCTTACTCAGAGCAGTGATGCAGACTGTAATTCAGTTGCTTTTAGCTGTTTCTTAGGAATCTGTCACTCAAATCTTAATGAGATGGGCAGACTGAAAACCACTGTTTAAGGAGGACTGAACAGCACCTGCCAGGTTACCCAGCCTCACCTCCCCTACTATACTTTCTCCTCTAAAGGGTATTTCTACCCTACTTTTTGCTTTAACTCATACAAGAGCTTTGCACAAAGTGCAAGTCTGGCAGGGTGTTTTTTTTTCTTTTGTCCTCAGCTGTGCCACATGGCCCAAGAACACCAGAGGAGAGCTGAGAAACAATAGGTACAATGCAACTGCTCTGCCCCATCTTGTGTCCTCCCCTTAGTATTTGGACTCACTGTAAGCTGCTGCTCCTTCATGGCCAAGCTGTGAGATGATGCCAGCTCCAGAAGTGGGCAGTTTGTCCAGGGAAGTGCACATGGAGCTGGAGCCCTTCAGAATGATGCAGCAGCAGCAGAGACAGCAACAGCAGTAGCAACAGCCACCTCAGGGGAAAGAGGCAACACCTGTACTGGCCCAGGGGGGAAGGTGACTACAGGGACAGCAGGAGAAGCAGCAGTGAAGTACTGAGCTTTGGGGCAGGAATTAAGGACAAGCAAAAGGAGCGACCTTCAAGCCCAGGTCAGTGCTTTACGTGCAAACCCACCTGCACACACCCAGGTGCAGAGGACCACAGCTCCACCAAAACCTGACCAAGAAGCACCCCAGCCCCTTCAGCCTTGCCCAAGAACTGGCACCAGCCATCCAGACTGCCAGGAAACAGTTTGCTCCCTCCCTGAGCTAAGTGCAATCTTCCATTGTACTGTCATTTCACACATGGTGGCATTCCATGACTCCTATGTGCAGGAAGTCAATCCCTCAGCAATCTTACTGTCAATCCTTTCAGCACAAGAACCTATTAAAAAGCCAACACCACAATCACTTTTTGTCTTCATTATTTATTGACAGTAAATGAGTCAAAGCTCAGAAAAGTCACAGTAAGGCTTTATTAAGAGTTTAAGAAGTTTGCATTAAGGACTGTAGAAGGTTAAAAGGTAATGAGAATGTTTTTATTTATTACAAATTCAAAACAAAGACTGTGAAAATGAAAACCAGCCCAGGATTAAATGACTTGTTCCCCTTAGTCTTGCTGCTTAAGAACAGTAATAAAAAATACTTTAGACAATATTTTAACAAAACACCATGAGATACTATCTTTCTTCATGCTTAAGGTTTGCTTCCCCCTTCCCACCCAAATTCTGGACCCTTGAAGGCATTTGATGGAGGTACAGCTACTGGTGGAAGCCTTTTCCCCCACTCATTCATAGCTCTACACAGAACCTACAAAGCTACTTGTTTTGACAACCCTTCAGAAGCCCAGATAAGGGCCACAGGCCGTAAGCCAGCAGCATGCAATACTTGAGGCTAAACACCAACGTGCTGAGGACCTTTAGTGAGGACCTTTCCTCCCTAGTAGAGCTCCTCCTGTCATTCTGAGGTGTACCAAATAGACCAGATTACCAAACACACTCAGACAGCAATTTCAGTCCCACGTAATCTGCAGAAAGCATTTGAAGTAGGAAACACTACAGAAAGAGATGCAGTGTTTGAGGGGAGCAGTGGCAGAAATGTCAGCCTAAGAGATGAGAGGCGGCTTTAACTGCTGGTCAGGGCAACATCTTGTCAGCTTCCAAAGTTCCTACAGGAACATCATGTCTTGGATGGTTCTTTTTTCCCCTCACTGATGATCCACACTTTAGAGCAGCATTTTCCAAGAGAACTCAATTCATTTAATGTTGGCATTGCAATTCTTTACTTTGAAAACAGTCAGGAATGAAACACAGTAGCCTATTATAACTTCATTGCATGGAGACAGTGGGAAAAAACTTTGTGATGCAGGAAGTGGTTGAGGTATCAGCTCCTCACAGCTAAAGGGGAATGAAAAAAAAATTATTCCTGCTCTAGTTCAAGCCATCACTGGAGAACTTCAATATGCTACAAGTTCTCCTGCACCATTTTAACAGAAAGTATTTTTTCCACTCCAGCTAAGAGATGAGCTTGATAAATACTGTGGACAAAAACTGTATCATCTCTGTATCTGTATATATGGATTACAAATGAGCAAATACAGACTTTGGGGGAAAAAAAACACCCAATGGTTCAAGAGTGAACAGTTCAAACCAGTTGTTCCTTTAGGATGGTATTGACTTAGTTTCAAGAGTCTTCTCGGTGAAAAGAGTGAGGGAGTTGAGGGGAGTTCTGCATTTGCCTTCACAGCAAGTTCACCTGAAGACAAAGAGAAGTGAGTGCTAAAAACATTACTGCCCCTTGGCTGCCTCCAGCTTTCCACTTCAGAACTGGCAGATGCTGCTATTTAAGTGATCTCAGGGTTTAAAGAGCCAGTCAAGAGGGCTCACTAGCAATTTCACTGGCCAGTCCAGGAGAGGAGACAGGAACATCCTCATTCTCCTTTACCCCTTAAAGGGCAAGCAGCAGGCCAGTCTCTCTCACTGCTCTGAAATCACCCAGGAAAAAAAAAATCAGCTCATAAATACAAATACAGAGAAGTTGCCCCACCATCTTTAAGTACACTTTACCCTACTGAGCTTAGAGGGCTTTAGAAATGAACCTAGGTCCTGCAACAGGGAGTGTAAGGCATGTGCACACAGCACTTCTTTGAAAGGTGGCAGTGGTCACTTACAAGACCAATCCAGTCATTCCTGAGGCTATTGTCAGTTTGCAGATGCTTAAAGGAATCCACTCATTTTCTAGTCACTCCACTACCATGAGCAGTGCAACCTGTCAGAAGAATGAATCGCTGTAAGGACCTAATCACTATGAAGACCTGAACAAAACAACAGAACCAGAAGAGCCACAAGGAACTGAGATGAAAAGAACCCCAAAAGGAAGTTCAGTAGAGCAACTACTCTGTACTGTGGGTATGCTTCAACGTTCAGTGAGGGAACGACTCCCTACAAACAACACATAGCCAGCCTGGTTTTAGTATAGCTCTGCTTTTATTTCCATATTCAGCTCTTTGAGGGAGAGACATCCTTTCACAATCTGAAAGGAGGAGGATATAGCCCACTGTAGTGCTGCTTCAGCACACTAAAACACATCATACAAAGAATGGTTCTGTTGACTTTTCCCCAAATGAAATGAACATCTGTCCATGCACTCGGGACATGGAAAGAGTCCTGAAACAGAAACATTGCGTGTGTGTGTAAGACAGAGGTGCACTGATGAATCTCACCTCGCTGGCAAAAGTCAAAAACTGCCAGTTGGTAAGTACTGCACAGGGGTCAGGAAGTAAATACTGGTGGTAGATTTATAAAAGGGAAAAAAAAACCAAAACAAAACAACAAACAAAACCTAAATCAAACCCTAAAAAAAAAAAAAAAAAAAGAGAATACAAATTTAAAAGCAGTGCCTTTCCAGTGTCTCACTGCAGTAGACAGCAAGACTTAAAGGCACTACAGTGTGTCAGAATGGAGAATATCTGGTGCATCCACCCTTCCAGAGTGTAAGAATATGGATTAAAAATTCCAAAGCTGATGTAGGCTTTCTGAAAATGATAGAACTTCTTTTCAGCACAAGATATGGTGGTGCTGCAGAAAAAGGAAAAGAGGTGAGTTAGTTACTGTGCTGTTACACAAGCTGCTCAACCTCACTGCAGGTGCCAGCTGGTGAAAGGCAACAAAAACATGTTTCACCTGCTGCTCGTTTAAATCCATACACTCAGCAGCTTCCATCCCTCTTCCTTCCACAAAATTATCTCCCGTGTATGTGACACAGATAAAACGGATCCAAGTATATAGAAAGGTACCAGGGCTATTCATTTTTCCACAGCTCCAAGAGTATAGTACTCATAGTTCACTTGAGCTCCTTAGATACGTGGAAGCTAAAGCCAGGTTGGATGAGGCCTTGAGTGACCTGTACTAGTGGGAGGTGTCCCTGCCTATGGCAGGGGGCTGGAACTAGATGATCCTTGAGGTCCCTTCCAACCTTACCATTCTATGATTCTCTGATCTGTTGGGTCAATTAAAGCTGCAAAGGGCATACTTCCAGTATCCCTTCCTCAAGGGAAGTCCTAAACATGACAGAGCAGGAACCCATTCCAGGTTTTAAATCCTATGTGAGTGCCTTCATTATCAAAATCTCTTTTCCCTCCTCAATACATCAATCTCCCTAAAGGACATTTCCTGCAATGGAGGCTACAAGTAACTTCTCCTTTCAACATAAAATATATAATATGAAGTCACAAAAAAGAAGTGGGAAAAGCACTGGACTCAGTAAAATATTTCAGCAACAAGCAGTGACAGTCAGCACAGAGGAATCTGCTACTATCTGAATCCTAGCCAACATTTCTAGGAAATCACAGCAGAGTCCCTGAGGGTATATAAACACCTACTCCAAGTTTGAGTAGGGCAGTCAACTTGCTGTAACACCTTTAGTATTTCAGCTCTGTCCAGTCTTCATCGACCACATCATTCTTCCAAAAGCTAAACTTCTATCCCATCCTAACTACAGTTCCTCCTAGTGACAGAGTCTGCAATACAGCATGTTTAGAAGTTGACCCTGACACTGCTGTGGCTTCAATCCCCCAACAAGGCAGAACATACACAGTATTCTGTTCAATACAACTCACAATCTGAGTCTGTAATTACTTCTAAAATAAGAGAAAACAAACTAACTCAGAACACCACATTCACTCCTGCAACAAACAAACAGACTGAACTCTCCCAAGCAAATGATTGCATCTGTAGCAATAGCTGACAGAAGTTTCTCTTTGCTGAGAGGTGTGCTATCTTACCACAGTTTTGTTAATTACTCTGGTTCTGCAAGGGTAATAATTTCTTCATTGATAAAAAATTCAACAGTCTCCTCCTCCCAGTCATCAACATTGCTGTCCAGCTCATCTGTGTCTACCCCTGGAATACAGAAAACATTCACATTGGTGAGACGCTGGAAGAGGTTGCCCAGGGAGGCTGTGGCTGCTCCCTCCCTGGAGGTGTTCAAGGCCAGCTTGGACGAGGCCTTGAGTGACCTGTACTAGTGGGATGTGTCCCTGCCTATGGCAGGGGGTTGGAACTAGATGATCTTTGAGGTCCCTTCCAACCTTACCATTCTATGATTCTATGATTAACAGTGAATGCATGAAACAAGGCAGGAAGGCATTCCTGCTCTTGGCAGAAATAGTCCTTAAACCATAGTGGCTTTAAATCATACCAAGTACACACTAAATTCATTAAATAGAGACATTACTGTCTCACATCACAGGGATACTGTGGATTTTCTGGTTAAATACAACACCCAAATCTCTTTGCAGTCTTATCCCAAATTCAAGCCATTGCTTGAGGTTAGGTGAAACAGCTCCCAAAGCCTGGCAGTCGGCAATACTTGAGCTTGCTTCTGTTAAAATAAGTAAATAAATAAATCCTGTTGGGATTCAGGACAGAAGTATAAATAACCTTGAGAAGAGAGACGATGAGCTTTGGCAGGAAATGCAGGGAGAGAAGTGGATGAATCCCTGGCACAGGGCAGCTATTTGATAAGCAGCAGTGATCTAGCAGCAAGGCTTTACAAGCAGTAGGTGTGGCTCACCTCCTCGAAGCTCTAAGCGTTCGTTCCTCTGCTCCATGTACAACTCTTGTGCCATCTTGCGGTACTTTCTGAACTCCTCCATCATCGTACGTCTCCTTTCCACCAGCTCCTACAGAGGCAGGAAGAGATTGTTAAACCTCCCTGGTGAGTCAATGCATTTTGCTAGCCAGTCACAACCTTTTTTCCCCCCACGAACACACTTTCTATCTACTTTAAAACATGTTTCTCTATGTAATCAAAAAGCTGTTTTGGTAAGTTGGTTTGTGTTTTTTTAAATTGAAGAGCTTTATTTAAATACTGGTTAATGCAACAATTCACTAAGAACCCTCAGAATTCTACCACTTCTCCTTATGAGGTTAACACCAGTGCCTCTCCAGAGGCATTACTCATTACTGGAGCAATCACTGCTTAACCTGGCAGTTAAGCAGCATCTTTCTGAACTACCTATTGGAATCAGCTCTAACCATCCAGATTCAAACCAACACAGAGGTTGCAAAAGAAATAAATTTTCAGACTACCATTACACAGTAACCAAGGACAGTTTACAAAAGTGTTAATCTGAACTACCTATTGGAATCAACTCTAACCATCCAGATTCAAACCAACACAGAGGTTGCAAAAGAAATTAATTTTCAGACCACCATTACACAGTAACCAAGAACAGTTTACAAAAGTTTCAATCTACATTATTATATTCCAAGAGTATCTTGCCTTTGAAGCTTTGGACTGGCTCAGGCGATCCTTCTGCTCAAATATCTTGGAGTATTTCTTCAGGTCCTTCTTAATTTGCTGTAAAATAGGGAATTTCATTGTGACTAGGGTATCAGACCAGCAATCTCAACAATCCTATTCTGTAAGAACTCCTTTGGTAGACCGAAGCATTTTTAAAAAGCATCTCTCTTCTAGGCAGTTTCTTTTTGCTATAATTTAGTTTGTTCTTCCTGGCTTACAGATCATACCCATGCTTCTGTACACGTGCAACCAGTGAAGTCTGGACAGCTACACTAATTTTAGTTATTCTTTATACCCTTTCACTGTACCCTAACAGCCAGAACAGCTGGTAGCCAGTTCTGAGCTTAAAGAGCAGTTAATATTTAGTCATTCCCAGAAGGGAGCTCCTTTACAAGCAGTATGTTTTATCAGGAATTCAGTGCAACAGGTGGTTGTGTAACTGTTAACATCCCCAAGCCTCATCCTAAAAGAGAACAGAGTAAACCAAGGATGCTTATACACCAAATCAGTGCCAGCAGAATGTCAGTGGAATACACTACCTTTATCTGATCCTCACTGAGCAGGGTAGCTGGTCGTGGTCTCCAGAGCAGCTGACAGAACCTGTCTTTATTGTTCTTCTGAAGCAGACGGCCTTGGAAGGTCCATAACCAATATGCATTGTCCACCTGGAAGAGCAGGGCCCCATCTTGGTCAAGGCAAGCTACAATCTGACACTGTAGCCCTTGCTCTATCTCAACACCATCAGTGAACAGAACTAGGGTGGCTCTTTTGTTAGTGCCTTCCTTGCACAAGTCAAACTGTAGAGCAGGGATAATGATTGGACTTGATGATCCTGAGGGTCTTTTCCAACTAGAATGTTTCTGTGATTCTGTCAATTCCTCAGCAAAATCTTTGCTCCACTGAAACTTGGCAAGTAATTACCTACTGGAGGATGACAACAGCTTGAAGCTATAACCTTAAATCTCAGATTCTGTACTTGTACATGAGAGGATTACAGTGCTGGCACCATACAAAAGCACAATAAATCCTACTACTCTGCATGGACCACAAGATCAAGTTGGAAACTGCTAAAGACATAATGAAAACAAGAAAAAAAAATATCAGGAAAAAGCCATTCAGCTTTGCCTCATGAGCTGCCCTACCAGACCTTTCTTAGGAGAGCTGGAGAAGCTAGTGGCCAAGATAAATACTCTTGTTCAGAAACTGACATATAAAACACTGTGGTGCAGGTTTTAAGGCATGTGATCAGTGGGACAGGTGTGCATTTTCTTCTCCTAATCAACAACCCTTTCCAACATCTCTGGAAGTGAAATAAACCCCCCAAAACATTAGTACCTTGTGGCTCCACCAAGACACAGAAGTGACAATGTATCTGCCAGTAGGATCCCATTCCACATCTGAAGCTGTATAATGCTCAGCAATATTCATCATGGTGCAGTCTGATGTATCAACAAATGCTAAGGCACCATTCATGCTGCAATGAGAAAACAGGACAGGTGGGTTTACACACTACTACAGCCTAAGCATTTCACAAGCTGCATCTTTAAAATTCCTCACTATAAAGATACATCTTCACAGCCACCAGGAGAGAGAGAATCATACCAGTCTCTGTGCTTAGAAAGCAATGCCATGAACAAAAAAACCCACTAAATCCAAGTAAGAATGACACACTTATTGCTATGCTCACTGACCCTCAACCCATTTTATTTCTGCTCTTGAAGTGAAAACATACTGCAGGCAAGTTATAGCCGAAGTTGAGCAATAAGATATATCTAAGTATAAAAGTAGTGAAGACAAGATTATAGAAGCAATAGATTTCTATGGTTAACAGCAGCACTTGTCTGCAAACATGTAGATGCAAATAGTACTCAACCTTTTAATTAAAAAAAAAAACCATTTTCATTTGCTCTAACATGAAACTTTTCTGGTATTATTTCTTCTTTTCCTTTGCTTTTGCAAAGCTTTATTAGGTTTATACCATAATGCAGCATTCATGAAGATGTCCACTACTTCTTGATGAGATGCTCTGGTCTTTCTTCTCCTTAAAATGAATGTGGTGTTCAGAGATCTGTGCAGTACTCACCTCCTGAGGCCAGCCAATACTACGAACTGCCCTTGAGGACTCCAGAATATCGTATTTGCCTGCTGCTTGTCAAAAGTTTCTGGAAAGAAACAAATCAAAATCAGCAAAAAAGATCATAATTCAATGCCATCAGCTGGCTTGCAAGCAGTGAACTCCCATCTGCTCCTCAGAAGACATTTCTGAACTCTGCAAGTCCTAACAACAGCCCTTAACTCTACATTCCTAAAGAACAAACCCAGTAGCACCAGAACATCCAAAGCTAGCAGAAGAAAGGAGATCAGAAGACCCACACCCAATTTGGGAATAAATTTCATCTAAAGTGAACCAAGTCTGTGCCAAGTTTGTTCCAAGGCCATAAAATTTTTCTGGCCTGTAGGTCTTTTATTCCCAGACCCTGGACTGATTCAAAATGAAAACAGTTTTGCTGTCACCAGAAAACTACAATTTTCAGAATACAATGTCAGGCAGCATAGCAACCATTGCTAAATTAGCCACCACAAACAGCCACAATTTTAAGTTTACTGCACTACTGTCATGCAAAATGTTTAGTATCTGCACTTCTCACTTGATAGTAGTCACTTACTTATGAGTTCTATTTTCCCATTGTTTTTAACGTGGTAAAAGGAAACTGAAATTCGTGGAGTTTCCCCATGCAACACAGCAAACTTGCTTCCATTTGGTTCCCAAGCAAAGGCAATGATGCTTTCTGTAACAAACCAAAAAGGGAGTCAGAACTCTTGTCAAAACACAAAACAAAGCTTTTTCAAGTGGTTACCAAAGAAAACCCAGATACTAAAGACAGGGAACCCATGAGTTAACACTTTGCTATGTAGGCTATCTTTTAAAAGGCAAATGTGGGGAGTTATGGGAAGTGTTTCAGCTTCAAAGTCTCCCATCTCCTATAAAAAAAACACTCATTATCAGCCCTACCATCTTGATTAATAACAGCTTGCCAGTTCTGTTACTTTTCAGGTCAGCCAACAAGCATCAATAGCTACTAAAGTGTATTTATCATTTTCCCATGAGATGCCCTGCAATGTGGATGCTGCAGCTCCTATCAAGAGTCAGCTTCCTAGTTACATCCCACACCGACAGGCATTTCAGAGACACACACAAGTGTCTGCTCAAAAAGGCTAAAGATCAGAAGTAAGGAAAGAGTTGGCATTACCTTTCATTTCCACCACATCCACTGGCACCTGTTTCTCTCTCATTCGGAATATTTCAAAGTTGGTCACCACTCCCTGCAAAGGCCGAGAGCAGCTCATTACCCAGCACAGCAGCAGTAGAACAAGTAATCTTATCACTGGGTAGAAGGACAACTACACAATTAGCTTGTCAGGACACAGATTTGTTTCTTTAATGACAGCAGATAAGTACAGTACATCTTACTACCAAACACATTTTAGAAATGTTTCTGTACTGATAAAGAAGAACTGATGAATTCCACAGAAGCATTTTTTCTTTTCAGTCTCTTATGAAATGCAATTAAAACAGATAAACACATGGCACACTGTGCAGCACAACCTGTGAGATGTTCAATAACTGCTTAGCAGTCAGAAGGGAAACAGGTAAGGCAAAAAGCTCTCATCCAAGATGCCACAGAAGTCAAAGCAAATCCTAGACATACTACATACATTTTGTTCTCCACATGCCTCAAATGCAAATGAAAAAATGAAAATTAGCTTTGCCATCGTATAATTTACACTGCCTTTTTATTACAAGGCAGTACTGTAAGCAAATGAGGTGTCAGCATGAGACAGAATTAAGTTTCATGAATCTAATCAGAATCCACATACCTGTGTGCCTTTGGGAGTCCTGTCTACCTTCACACACAGGTAGTCCCCATTCTTCTGCCAGTGCAGTTTACAATCTACAACATTGAACAGATTCCTCACACGGATTTCTTGTCTAGAAGGCAGCTGCATCAAAGTCACTCTTGCTGGGATGTCTTTATCCTCAGGCACCCAGAAAGCAATTATGTTACCACCTGGTGACCATGAGAAGTCCCTACAGTAAGACAAGTTAAAAACATGCCATTTTCATTTTTGGTAACAGATACTACAAGCAGAAACCACTTTCATCAACAGATCTGAATGTATCATCAATGTGTCCTTACAAAGGATCAGACTCACCTTATCCCAGTGATTTTCAAGCTTTTTTTGTCCAATAAACCCATAGACTACAAGAAAAGAAAGGTGTGAATTGTCAAATTAGTAACATTCTTATATTTACATGCACATTTTCCACTCCATTAGAACACAAAAACTAGGAAATTGTGTAGAGTTTTCAGAGCTCCTGCATCTATTTTCTTAAATTATGAACGTATGTATACCACAACTACAAATGAAATGAAATCTTCTATACAGAATTTATGCCTACAGCAGCCTGAGATAGGAAAAAAAAAATCAAAACAAAAAACAAACAAAAAACCCACAAAAAAAAAAAAAGTAGCAAAACAGACTCCAGTAGGCTGCAATTTATCTCTCAATTTTGGGTACTCTGGCAGTCACCTGCTACTGAGAGCCAGGAGGGATCACATAACCTCGGACCCTACTGACTCTACTTATAAGTAGTACATTGAGCTGTTAAGTCCTTCTAGAAGGGTGAAATTTACTGCCAAACTCAGCTGAAGTTTTTCAACCCAAAAAGAAGCCCAGCTCTGAAGTGTAGTATTAAAATGTATGCTTTAAAATAGATACCATGAGAAAGACTGACATTGTAAAGCAAGAACTTACAGGTGTTTCATAGATGCTGAGGGTATCTGAAGTCATTCGAGCAAAGAATTTACCATCATGACTCCATCTAAGCAAATAAAAAGGAAAACAGAAGTATTAGATAGGAATTGTGGGTTTATTAAATGAAGTCTGGGAGTGTTTTTCTCTATTCTAATTTTGTATCTCAACCTACTTAAAAATAGGCCAGTGAGCAGAGTTTTCACAGTGGAATCCTCGCTTCTTTTGCCCAGTCAGAATATCCCAGATGATAATAGCCTGAGGGTCATCCTGTGTGTCCATCAGAGGGCTGAAAGTCACTAAGTACCTACAAAAGAAATAATAATTTTCACTACTTAAACTCTTTAATACAATGAAACATAAAAAGCTAACTGCTTTCAAGTATATTATTTGAAAACTAGCAAAACAAGATGCATGTCAGTACTGAATATATTTTAGCCTTCTCTAAAGAGCTCTTCAATGTTAAAGCTCTTAAAAGCTCTTAAAGCAATCTTAAAGAATCCATTGCAGTGCTGCAGATTTGGAAGATGCTGCTTAACTGAAAATTTTCATAGAATTAGTCATCTAACACTACAGATGTTCCCTCCAAATAAAGAGGGAAAAATATAACCTTCTTCCTTGGACAGAGAGCTCTTTGAGTGAACTTGTCAGGTCAGTTTTGTAGACCAGTTATTCCAGATGCTGTTAAGTATCTTTCCTGGAGTCCAAAAGAAGTCAGGCAGAGTTTCATTTCTTCTGAGTACAATTCCTGCTTGAAAAGCAGCAGCACTTCCAAAGGCAAACAAAATCCCAACACAAAAATCTGAAAGCACAGCAGCCAGAACGTCTGCTTTGTGTTTTGATTCCTTAGCCCAAACCAATGTCATACTCCCTACCTTTCACAGGGTGAGAAGTCAATGAGCTGCACCCCCTGGTGACTAAACCTTTGAATCTGCTTGAACTTCTCTCCACCCCAAAGCGCGATGCCCCTCTGGTGGAACGTAGCCAAGTAGGTGCCCTTTGGGGACCAGCGTACGTAGGTCTCTGTCCACCGCTGGATTAGAAGAAGTACACACAAAGATTTAATTACAAGCTGGATTCCTCAAGGGAAAAGAATTAATGTGTGGCTTCTAGCATCCTATTTTGCAAATCCATTTACTAACTGAAGATCTCAGTACCTGTGATACCCCAGACTACTTGGAGTTTGTGTTCATGTACATAATACACTTTACTCTTCCAGCTGAAAACTGTCAGTCCAGATCTTTCCAACTTACTGATCACCAAAACCACTTTTCAGCTACCATGACTACTTTTGTATAGTAACAAATAAACCCACCTAACAGGCTTGAGTTTCCTTCTTGTCTTTCAGTCCTTAAGAAAACAGACTCTTCTCAGAAGTAAAGATATTACAAATTTCTTAGTAACAAAATTTCTTACAGCTCTTGACCTTCAGCTAATCTTGAGAGGTTTCAACAATACACACCACAGGCAGTAGCTACGGTGATCAGCAAAACTGCTCATCATTTGAGCCAACTTCCTTCTACTGCAATGTATAATGGTTCCTAAAATGCTTCTGGGTACCAGTAGTTCTCAGCACGTCAATTGCCTGCAGCAGACAGGCACACTTAACTCTGCCTTTCCCTTACCAAACCTGCTATTCCTCTTCAGCACCTCTGCGGTCAGCACGAAAGCACAAAGTGATCAGAAGAAGTGTGCTTAAGCACAAAGTCAGCTCTAATGACTAGCACTCCTCAAACTCTGACTCTGCATTTGCAGGTCTTCTGAGTCACCTATAATATAGAGCTGAGGGAAACTAATAGGCTTCATGGACCAGTTTAAAAAATAAGAACACTACAAAGAAGTTATCTTCACATTTGTTTAACTTTGGCAGTTGAGCTCTAAGGATGTAATTCATCGCTCTTCTTCAAAAGGAAGAAAGAAAGTACTTTGGTAATGGATAAAAAAAAATTATCTTGTTTCTTTTAATGAAAAGGCAAAATGCAATAAAATGAATGCAACTGACAGTTATCTGCAATGTACAGCACTTCCAGGACACTCACTGCTCTGTCCTCAATTTGAACAGGTTCCTTGATGTCATTCCAAAAAATGGAGGTCCGGTCTCCTGACTCGAAAATCACACTGTACTGATCCCTACAGTCAGGATCTTCCAACCAGTATCGGAGATTTCCCTATCAAAAGGGGAAGCAAGCAAGATTATTAGTGAGTCAAGGGCCAAGATGACACATTCTCCAAATGATTACCCAGCAGGTGAAAGTCAGATCTTACCCACAGCACACGGCTTTGGAGCCTTACTGCTGCAAACTGGTAAGGTGAATAAAATAATTCAAACTAGTGGTTCCTGGAGGCTAACAGAACAGATGATAAAAAGGTGGCCATTCAAGATAGTTTCATGACATTTAACTCTTGCTGCTTAAACTAACTTAGGAGGTTTTTGCCTGTTTGGTGAGGTTTTTTGTAGTTGTTGTGGCCTTTTGCATGTTAAGAACCATCCCTCCCTCTACAGGATGTTTTTACAAAGCTAGCAGTAACAATCACAGAAGTTTGCCTCAAACATTTAAATATATAAGAAGATGCTTTCAAGATTCTATTTTAAATTGACTTGTGCAAAATCAGTATTTACTCAAAAGTGCCACCCTGCACATAGCTTAACAGAACCACTAAGTATTTCCTGTCACTTTGTCACAATGACAGAAGGAACAGGGGCTATGAACACAACATTGGTACCAACACTACTGACACGTTGTTTCTATTTTCATATGAACGCTCCAACAAAGACATAAACATTTGGTATTTTGCTAAATATTCTTTCCACTTTAAAAAAAAACAACCCCAAAAAAACCCCAAAACACCCCTTACCAAATCCTTAAATGGCTGTTTCTCAGGGATTTCCCATTCATCACTGATTGTCATGTACCTGAAAGAGCAATTTCACTGGTTACACTCCATGCAGGCACTCTGGGTTAGAATCCCAAAGTCTGCAGATACACACAATGGTGGCACTCACTTATCAAAGTCTGTGAAAAGGTTGACTCTGAAAGTGTGCTGTTTATCCAGCTTGTATCCATCTGCATTCTTCACAGCATCCACTGCATGAGATGGAGACATGTACTCCAGAAAGATGTACCTACGATGAAAGAAGATGAAAGTAGGAAGCTGCCATTGACTACAGAACAGGCTTATAACAAAATAAAAATTAAACAAAAATTTTAAACTGAATAATGAAGATGAACTAAGAATTCAGTACAGAGCACCTACAAAATAACTTCTTGTCTCATCCTTAGCCCATTAGAGTTAAAAACTATCTCCATGTTGGTCACAGGACCATGCACACAAGCTGTTTGAGCTTGACTAGAATTAAACTGATAGCCTGCTTACAGAAGGGCTAGACTGAGGGATGAATGAAAGTTCAGCACAATACAGAGCAACAATCAGAGCTAGTAACACGCAGGTTAAGCATGCAGCTCTTTCCAACTGAATAACAATCACGTTTGGAAACTGTAAATCTTGCTGTCACAGGCATCTCAAAGCACCACTCTTGTTTCTCATTACATCAAATACAATCCAGCTCCCTTCTCGCCACCAATACAATACACCTTGTAGCCCAGTAGATTTTAACAGTATCCTGAAGACTGCCTCAAAGACAGGTATGCCTCAAAGAAAGAATAACATTCTCATGCTGACTTCACAGAACCAACAATCTCTCTACTCCAGAAAACTAATTTTATGCTTTCTGACCTATGGATTCCTCCCAAACTTTAAAAAAAATACACTACCTCAACCACAGTAAGACACTCACTCATATTTATCAGATTAATTTCTGTTTGGTTTCTCTCCCTAAAACTTTCTTTCCCTTGCCCTCTCCATTTGGTCTAGACCCTTTCTCCTTAGCTTTCAACTCAATTTTGGATGTTGCGATTAACCAGGAACAGGGATCAGAAGCTGGCAAAGGGGAAAAGGGTCACAGGAAGGGCTTGCTGAAATTAAAGAAGCTCCAGTTGCTAATGTAAGCATAAACAGTGGCAAGCACTGAGACCACACTGACAGGTCCTTCTGCAGCAGACAGTACATCCACTGCTACTAAGTTATTAACTACAACAGATCTTTAACCTATTTATCGGCCCTGGCAGAAAAATAACAGAATTTAGTACTGCACAGAAATTTGTCTTCCAAACTCAGCTTAACTGTTTCCATAAATAATCCCCCTGGCCAATATAGCTTAATGAGCTATTAAGCTTCTCAGCTCCTTCAGGAACTCCTGTTTGTCACTGAGACTAGATGTCAGGTTTGTACAGATTGAGTTAGAATAAAGTGATGAGTAAGACTATGAGGTCACCATAAAAAACAGCCAGAGAGTATGGACACTAATAACCAAGGCTAGAGCAGTGTTTCAATTCTACTTCCAGTAGCAGATACAACTTACCCTTTTGTCTTCCCATCTGCTTCTGGATAAAATTCATTGATGATTTTACCAAACTTGGAAAATATTTTGTGGATGACATTCTTCAGTTTCTCAAGCCTGTCTGGTCCAACCTGGGGAACATTATCCACAACGATCACAGAGTCAATGCCATCTGCTTCCTGCGGCCGATCTTTCAGTACATCACCAAGTAATTCTGCAAAGAAAAAGCGCAGGAGAAACTAAGGCACCAATCAACCTCAGCAAGGATGAAGATAGAAAGATGAAAAGAACAGTCATAGTAAGCAAACAGCAAGATTTCAGATTTCAGGAAATTTCAAGAATCACTTAAACTTGTTGGTGAATGAAGGTTCCATCACAGACACATGCGAAGTGAATAGCCAACATTCCAGGACTGCTTCCTTGCTAAGAGGCACAATTATGCAGTTTCTTGACAAACCTCAGGCAGTTAATTCAGGAAGTCTTAAAAGACCTTACATTGAGGATGTCAGCACTTACACTACTGGCTTGTTTCAAGAGTTGGAAACGTCTCACAAAGCCCTCAAAACTGACAATAGAGCAGACAAGTGCTAGGTTTATTACCCAAGTTCTGATGAGTAGCCTTGTTCGGATTTTACCAGTCATCCAGGTACAAAGAAACGTAACTTGCACCTTCTTCCTGAATTACACAAGTTTTAGCATAAATCAAAACTATCTGCCATACTGGAAGCTCTGCATGTCTCAGCGTCACTGTAATTATGTTTGAGAACTCATACTACAACTAAACCTTTAATTAAACACAAAAATTAAGATCCAAGACAAGACACTTAACTTCGTATTTAAGCACACTCCAGATATTTTTAACCATGCTAATCCCCCTTTCTTACAAATTTGGAGAGTATTTGCCAGCAGGATGGTTTGTTCACTCCTTGCATTGTCAGCTAGCTTCAAACTTCTCTCTACTGGGAAGACACTGCTCACAAGTTTCCCATACACAGAAGAGAGAACACTCAGGTGGACTGTAACCCTGCAGCTGCGGCTTGCTTGCCACACTGGAATAAAAACAGTTAAAGGATACAAAGTACAACTTAAAGTTGTGCACAAAATTAGGAACTTCAAAAAGAACACTGACTGATTTTAACATGGCTGGCATCTAGACATAAATTTGGTGAGATCTAGACATATCTAACTTTAATCTGCTCTTCAGTTCTATTATTATGTATCCACCAACTAAACCTTGCTGGTAATGTAGGAGTTTAACCTTAACTAACTACAGAAATGCACTGACATGTAGAGCCAAGGAAAACTAGGCCTACAGACAAAGCAAGGAATGCATATTTAGACGTGTGCAAGAATGCAATGCCCTTTATTGAATCAAAAGTGCAAAAGATTAAAGAAATACCCACATCATTCCTTTCCTCTACCTTACATTCAAAATTGTGAACAAAGGAATCTTCAAAGGGCAAGAAGCTGGTTCAGCCAGCTCCTATTCCACCCAGAAGAAAGGCAGGGTGTGGTGGGTACACAGCTATCTTCAGCTGGCAGTATTTTAAGGACCACTATCATTATCTGAACTAAAGCTTCATTGCATCTATGCAGCTATCTGGCACATCCCTTCTCCTGCTTTAACTTGCATGAGCTGTTCTGCCATGTTGAAGTAATGCATTTAAGATAGCCCATGCTAAACCTGGTCCAGCTCAAAGGTGTTCCTGAAGACATAATGGTGTCATAAGCATTGAAATAGCCTTGTCTTGGTGACATTGATGGACTGCCTTTCTCCTTGGAGTCATCGGGATAAAGGGAAAGGAACAAGAAAGCTCAAGAAGGAACACACAGAGATGGAAAGAGCATGACCAACAGCAATGATTAACTTAAGCACTGTAACTCAGACACTAAGACTGTATTATTCATATAGCTGAGAAGTTAACCAGATTAATCCTTAACAACGAAATATGAGAGGATGGAAAATACACCTAGTTTCTAAATAGACAGCAACGAACATAATAATCCTAGATGTAGACATGTATCACACAATTAACTGGACAAAAAGAAACCAACTATAGATTTGCAGACAATTTTGTCAATGTCCCTTCAAGAAATAAATGTCCAAGTTCAAAAAAGCTACACAGACTGCTAAACTGAGAATGACAAACACTTTCTTAAAGGGGCAGGAAATGATCTTGGATTCTTAAGCTGAACACAGGACTGGAACACTGAAAGGGAACAGATCTCACCTGTATTCCACTGCCAATGGAAATAATAGACTGATTTTGAACCATATGCTTTAAGAAACGTATTTCCAGTTCTGACACATGTAACCTAAAGCCCTACAACATAAAGAATACACATACAGAAGACTCTACAATAGCACATGTGCTAGAACGAGTATCGACAAAGTAAGTACTTTTGCTATTCAAGAATTGAGATGATTTACCAAGAAAGATGTACGTGAAAAATGCTTAAATAAGAGTTCTAACTCTAGTATGCCAAACCCAGGTATTCCCATACTATCGATGCAGTGACAGAGTGGCATAGCCATTTTATACAGCAATATCCAATTCTTTTAAAGGAGCCTCAGTCTGAATTTTCAGCTGCCAGAATTTTTTTTCCCCCACGTTTTCTTGTCACAAAGTACCTACGGCACACCGTCATGAGCAGTAACTCTTCTCAAACCCATACTATTTATCTATGGATTTCACTCTGCTTGGAAAAACACACAACAATAAAACCTAGTTTGTAAACATCAGGTCGACAATTTAACACTTCTGTTTTTACAGTTGAGTTTAACTAATGGAGGCAAACAGCACAGAAGTTGATGATTCTACTCTGTGAGGGTTGTCGACAGATTGATACTCGAAGTTAAACATCCTATTTAAGAGCAGCTACTAGTACATGTGCAGAAAAAGTTTTAATTAAGGAACGCTGATACACGAAGCCGTGTAGTTAGTCTTACTAACAGTCTAGAAACATACTGGCGGGGCCGCCACGGCACACAGAAGACCCAGCTGCCAGGCCCACAAGCGATGGGGGAAGAGAAGCCTTACCCAGCAGAGGGCACGGTCTCTCCCGGGATGCTACGACCAGGCACCGCCGCTCCATAAAACACCGCTGCCCAAGGTCCCCGACGCGGCTACAGCAGTACCGGGCAGTGTAGCACTGGCCGACTCGGCCCAGAGCAGCCGGAGCCTCCCTCGCGCTCCCCGGTGGAGGACAGGGCCGAGGCTCACCGCCAGAGCTCACTCGCCCCTCCGCGCCTCCTCCCTTCCCCTCACGGCCGGCCTGACCAGGCCCCGGCGCCGGCCGCCCTCCCGCCCGCGCCGCCGCCCGCTCCCCGCCGCCGGCCCAGCCCGCACCTTCATCGCTGATGTCGTCCACGAAGTCTTCGGGGTCGCTGAAGGAAATCTCGTCCTCAGGCTCGACCGGTACGGCGGGTGCGGCCTCCCCATTCTCCTGTGCCGCCCCGGGCTCGGTGGGTGGCTCGGCCTCCGACGGCGGCTCGGTCTTGGCCTCTACCGCTGTCTCGGGTTCAGCCTTTGCCTCCGCCTTCTCCGGGCTTTCGCGGCCAGACGGTGGCTGAGACGAAGGCGGCTGATGCGGCGGCTGCTCGGGCTCGGCGGCTACAGCGGGCTTCTCGGCGGCTGGTGGCCTGAGGGGCCCCGGCTGCGCCCCAGACTCCCCGTCTTCTTCCTGCCCCTCTCCCTTCTCCTGCTGCGTTGAGTTCGCCGGCGGCAGGGGCCCGTCCGTCTGCTCGGGCTCTTCTCTGGTGCCCGGGGCGTCGGTCGGCACGGCGGCCGCCGGGCTCTCCTCGGTGTCCTGCATGGGGCTCGGTGCGGGGCCCGGCCGGCCGCGCACTCCCTTCTCGAGAGCGACGGGGAAAGGAGCGGGGGAGGGGCGGGGAGGCTCCTAGCGCCGGGCCATGTGCGCCAGGACCGCCGAGCCTTGCGCGGCAGCGCCGACCAACCGCCGCTGGGCGGGAGGGGTGGAAAACGTTGCCCTCAGCAGTTTCTGGCTGCCACCACTGCCTTCGCTCCTGCTGTCCTCAGAGGAAGACGCCGACCTCTTCGGAGTTCTCTCCTCATTCAGTCAGCAGCAGCTTCCGCTTCTTCGCACCGTAGAGCAGCCGTGACTCTCCCCATTGAGTGCCTCGCTGTGGTTGAGCCCAACATGGAGCCTCCTTTCAGAGTACTGAGGTGGGGTTCGGCCGAACCATTTTTTGGAAGACCGAAAACGGGATGCACCGTCAGATCTAACTGCGCTGACATGGAGTTCAATCTTCCTGCGTTTTCGGCAGCTTGGCGTATTTCCTTGTCCAGTGCTAGGTGGAAGTGACAGGACAGTAAAACCTGCCTGTTTGTCCCCCTACAAGCCTTCCCCCATGTGCTCGCCCGACGGCTGGCAGTACGCGCGCGGACGCTACCAAGCTCGGACAGAGGAGGGGGGCGCGTTTGCGCTCGGGGCCGGCGAGCAGGTAGGGTGCAGCGACCCCCCCCTCATGGTACGGCCCGACCGCAGCAGCCACATCAGCCCCGCGGAGGGGCCTAGTTCGGGTCTTGGAGGCAACAGGGTGCCGGCAGGGCGGAGGCTGCAGGGCCTTAAAGCGACGGGAGTTGCTTTGCTAGGTCCTAGCGAGCCGCCTCTAAGCCACTGTGGTCGAATACACCAGGCCGTCTCCGAGCGTTGCGTTAGTCCCTACAAGACTTTTGTTGGTTTTAAGTAACGTTTTCCATAAGGTAAAGAACGTCCCTCGCCAGTCCGCATCACTGGTGCAAAACTCAGGTTAGTGGGAGAAGCTCTCCACGTGGGCAGAGAACCGGGATAGACACTGACCTCTCGGTGAAGGACTATAGAAAAGATACGGCGCTCAAAGATGTGGTGTAGTAGCGGCCCTGGGGGAGTTACAGGATGGTTGGATTTGATCTTGAAGGCTGCCAGTGTGACCAAGTTCGTGAGAGACCTGACCTCTACTTATCAAACCATTGCCTTGTGTCTTGGGCACCTCTTAGGCTGATGTAGAAATACGCAGCGTGGTATTTTGTTCAGCGTGCGTGCTAACATGGGGTTCAGAGTGGCAATTGGAACCCTGGATTTGTCTTGGATATCGTCTTGAGACTTATCTGACGTGTTTAGAGGGGAAAAAAAGATCAGAACGGTTCTTGAAGAATGGTTCATCTGTGTTTGCTTCCAAGACAAACACAGATTTTGTGTAGGGTTTGGGTTTTTTTGAGACCAGTGCTCAGGTCATCAAAACATACAGGAATATAAGTGCTAGCATTAAAAAAAATAACAAGGAGGCCAGAACAGGTATGGTACTTAACATTTTAAATGTAGACTCTATCTGATGTTGCAGTATCTTCCACGCTTTGAGAAAATTAAAGCAAGCCCCAGTTGTGTACTTTAGCAGCTAGTCACAAGATGGCATGCTAACTCCACTCAAATGCCGTTGATGGATCCTGTATTTAAGCTATGGGCAGCTTATGAATGGAAATGATGACTGGTGCTTTCTGCAGGTTTGGAGTTTTTGGTAGTCGACCAGCCTTTGACTTCCTGGGTTGCAGCTGCACTGTCACACTAAAGCACACTGAAAATCTTCTTACCTCTCCTGCCATCACAACCAGCTCTTTTTCCAAACATGAGGAAGGACATGCTGTGCTTCAGTCTCAGCTGGGTCCTTGGGATGACGTGGCTCTTATGTATGTTGTCTCTTTTGCCTGCATTTCATCACTTTCACAGCAGTCTTTAATGTTGGAATGTGTGGTTTTTGCATATTACCTTTCTTCCTGTTTGCTAGGTAACTGCTACTTTTACTATCACTTTGGTTAAACACTGAATCTAAATGTTGGATCCTCCTTTCCTCTTTGCATGGTCTGCTATTTGAACTTTTCCTTATTTTACAACAAAAAAGATTCTTCTTCCCTTCTTTCCTTCCGTTGAACTTTCCCTTCACTTCCTGTGCTACTATCTCACTGCTATTCTTTCTCTTCCAGTCCTTACTCAGCAAATTGAGGGTGAGTGGAACAGCTTTTAAAACCAGCAATTTTGGGTTGCTCCAGGCAAATGGAGCCTGTTCCCATAAGTATTCCCTATGCAAATCTCCTCGTTAGTGGGAATTTTGGGGGGAAGAAATCTAGCAGGAGTGGCTCTCTGTAACACCACTGTCAAACCAGCAATGCCTCATGAATTTCACTGAGTGCCAGTGATGTGAGAACAGTGGAGCTGAAAGCACTGTTTGCTAAACTCAGTTCTGAAAGAGCAAGCAAGCTCTTGTGGTCTCTGTGAAACCTTATCTAATACTGATAGGAGGTGTATGGAGTGACGCATGGAAAGGCCAGGGCCTCAGGTGGCCACCTACTTTGGTGTTACATTTGTTACTTGGAACCTCCTGATACAAGCTTGCTCTCCTCTCATTCACTAGTGATCATAGTTTTGTTATGCTGTGGGTTTTCCAGAGGCTTTTGCTGCATTTAAGGCAAATGTGGAAGTGTTCAATAACTTAGATCAAGCACAATCTTTTCTGGCCCCATTCAAAAATGATTCCTGCAATTGAATTAGTTTTCACAGTGTTTTTCTTCAAGACTCCTTCCATGGATTGCAAAAGCAATCTTCAGCTGAGAATGCCTTATTTATACCAAATAAATAGTTATGCTATTAGCTTAAGTACAGACCAATCAAAAATCTATAGCTAAATGAGAACATGTTGATTCCTCCATTCATTCTCTCCAAAAATGCTATATAGGCGAAAAATTGTGTAGCTCTTAGTTTTCAGAAGTGCTGAGCGTGCAGAACTCTCCACTCGACTGCTGTATAAACATGATTTGAAGGGCCTCTCAGCTTAAATAATGCCATGCTTTTTTAATTTTATACACAGCTTTCGCCTGCACCCACGCTTTGAGCATCTCAGCTGAAATAGCACTGAGGCAAGAGGCAAAGGAGAAGCACTTGAGTCATTCACGTCTTTGTAGCAGCATGAAAAGTTTCAAGGGAGAGCATCTCATTGTAATTACTTACACCTGAAATAATTCTCACTTGAATTTTCTGGTTTAGTTCTCTGTGCCTGTAGTGGAGATAAGTATTTTTCTTCCCAAGTTTAATAAAGATCAGGAGCATTAATTAGTGAATGCAGCCAATTCTTTGGATATGAAAAGCATAAAGCATTATTGTGAATTGGCAGCGTCTTAATCTGGAAGTTCACAGTTTGTAGATATTTTTGTGTCTTCATAGAATCATAGAGTGGTAGGGTTTGGAAGGGGCCTCTAGAGATCATAGAATCATAGAATGATAAGGTTGGAAGGGACCTCAAAGATCATCNTCGCACACACACTGCATTAAGATCATTGAGTCCAACCCCCCTGCTAAAGTAGGATCGCTTAAGTGAGGTCACACAAGTCTTGAAAGTCTCTAGAGTAGAATACTCTGCAGCCTCTCTGGGCAGCCTGCACCAGTGTTCTGTCATCCTTACAGTAAAAAAAAAAAATCCTCATGCTGATGTAGGAACTTCCTGTGTTCCAGTTTGTGTCTGTTGGCCCTCATCTTGGGCACCAGTGGAAAGAGCCTGGCCTCTTCTTGACAACCACCCTTCAGATATTTGTAAACAATGATACCCTCTCAGTCTTCTCCAGACTAAATAGCCTCAGGTTTCTCAGCCTTTCCTCCTAAGACAGATGTTCCAGTTTAACGCTGTTTTCAAGAAAACCATTGTACAAAGCATGCTGTATTTTTCAGTCGTGTTAACCATATCATTCTTGACTAATAAAGTACAGGAAGTGGGGAGGTAATAAAATGAGAGGCATTCATACCTGAAATTCTTATTTTTATGCAGCTTTCAGAAAGTGTATTTGCATCCTAAACGTTCATATTCCTGTGCTTTCCTAAATAGGCTCATATTAATTTACCTTTATTAGGGCACTTCTGGTGCATAGCATAAACTGCTGCTGTGGGTTCTCCTTTGGAAAAATATTAAATATCGACTTAACCTGAAGAATATTTCATTAAAATTCAAGTGCATCCAAGACAGCTGAAACGTTGCATATAGGAAACACCTGGAATGAGTGACTTAGAGGGCAGCAGAAATTAAATGCTGTGGGAAATGTCAATGAAAGGAAATAGGCTAAAATTCTCTTGGAGTGCCTCATTTGACTTGATGTAAGTACAGCCTCCCCGTGAATCACCGTGTGACTGAAGGACTGTTAAATCACCACTGCCAGTGATTTATCTACTTTCCATAGTGCACAACAAAATTCCCATGCCTAGCAAACATCCTTTCCATTTTTCAGGGAAAAAATAAATTTCTTTTTGGAATAAAGCTTGTATTATTGTATTGTATAAATGTATTAATCCCATGAGCCGATCACTTTTTTTTTCCCCTTATGCTTTAAGGTGTTTGAAAGGTTTATTATTAGTCTTGACGGGTTCAGAAGCGCTTTGAGCAATCCGGTGAAGAGCAGGGCCGGCTTATTGCCTCCCTGAGTGCCTGAGCTGCTGCGAGGAAACTCGCGCCTTCCCGGCACCACTGAGACCGGCACCGGAGCGCGTCGCCACTTTATCGTGAAGTGCTGCCACAAGCTAGGGTGCTTTGACATGTCCCCCGACGAGGACAGCCCGGCCAAAGTCCCCCTCCGCTTCACCGCCGTGTCCACACGCCGGGCCCGGGCCGCCCCGCGCTCCGGCCCCCGGGGAGGAGGCCTCTCCCCGCCCGCTCCGCCTGCGCTGACAGGCGGGCGTTGCGGAGGAAGGGGAGGGCGACCGCCGGGCTCCGGCCTCACATGACTGTTGCCGCGATGGACGGCGAGCCGCCTGCAGGCACGGTGGGCGCCGGCACAGGTAGGGGGCGGCGGGGACCCGCGGGGAGAGTGTGGGCGGCGGGACGGCGGCCCTGACGCCAAGGGCGCTGCCCCATCTCTGGGCGCTGCGGCTTCTCGCGTGGGGTCGGGGCCCCTGCACCCGCCAAAACTTGAGGTAAAACGGGCATCTCCTTCTCGTTCCCGGGGCGACGGGTGCCGGGCCGGCCCCGGCCCGCAGGGGAGATGCCCTGCCGTCAAGCCGCGACCGGGCCCCAGCGGTGCCCCATTTGGTGGTGGCGGGCAGTTCGCTTCCATTTGTGAAGGTGGCCGTTGGCCCTTCGTGGTCCTTGAGGGGAAATATTGGTGGGCTTCCTGGGCCGGTGGGTTTGCCGGCCCCGGGGGCAGGCGGCGGGCAGCACTCGGGGGCTGGTCGCGTCGCGGTGCCCGGAGGTCAGCTTCGCGGGGAGCCCTACTGCTGGGGCTAGACCCTCTGCCGAGGCTCCCCGCGGGCACCAACCAGAACAACTCCTCTGGAGAGTCGTGCGGCTGAGCGCGTCCGCGGGTGCTGAAGTGACCTGGCTAAGTGTGCTTGCACCCCGCCCGCCTAAGCGGACCCGGGGGCACGTTAAGCGTGCGGGGAGAATTACGAAGCGGTTCAGCAGGCGCTGTCGCGGAGTCCCGGACGGAGGCCACGTCTCCTCCTTACTGACCCAAGCCAAAAGCAGATCCAGCACGAAAAGGAAGGAGCAGCTCCAAACGCTAAAGTTTTAAGAGCGTGGAGCTGAATGTGAGCTCGAGAAACTTGCAGCCAAATGCTGCCAGCACTTGGTGTGAAGTGAGAACCTGAGCGTGCTTCTGGGAGAATGAAGAAAATCATATGCCAGGCTCATAACAGTTAAACCGAATGAAGCTTGTAGAGGGCAAACTGGATAATACAGTCCTCTAAAGTAACTGGCAGTTGCTGCTCTGTGCATAGTGGTTTTTTTATCTATTTGGAAAGAAGGAGTAGTAGAGCTCACAAGTGCATAAGCTGTATTTGAGGGAAAATGATTTGGTTGGATTATATCCAGGATCCAGTGTGAGTGTGCTTTTGATAGGCCTGTGATGCTCCTGATGCAGGTAATGCTTATAAATAAATTATTTTGGAATATTTCTGTCTAGGACTCATGTAAGATATTGGCATATTGAGCAGCAGCCTTTGTGGAAAAAATGTCCTACTGTACCAAAGAGAGAACTTGTTCAGGTATGTCTGTTAGAGATTCACCGTCTGCTCCAGGAGCCTATAGAGATAAGACATTTGTCTCTGGTTATTCTTGATCCAATTAACTTCCATGCTGGTGATGGTGCTTCTGTAACTGATCTGCTTAGCATTATTTAGAAGACCTGGCTTTCTTTGACAAAGATTATATTTTGACCACTGAGAGAAGGGCTCTAATGATCTCAGCTAAAGAAAAATAATGCTGTGGAAGCAACAGTGTTTTGACTTTTAACATCACTATATGAGTTCAGAGAGCTTGGAAGTTTCACACCCTTATATAACTTTCTTGGAGATCAGCAGCTTGTCATCAAGTATTCTGGGAGGATTGAAGTCTCCTGAGTAATAAGAGTCCTGACAGGGATTGTTGGTGCCCAACAGCAAAATGCTGCCTTTTATATTTTGCAGGATTAAAAGTAACACAGTAAAGAGAGAAAAGGAAAGGAATAATGTCCAGTACATTAAAGCCAGTTTTGCAAAGTCACTTATGTTGACTTTTTGGGGGTTTTGTGGTGGTGGTTTGGTTGGCTTTTGTTTGGTTTTTTTTTTGTTGTTGGTTTTTTTTTTTGTTTGTTTGGGGTTTTTTTGGCTTTTGCTCCACTTGAGGCTGTTTTGCAAGGATTGCAGGGAGCTAACCCAGGTGTGTTGACTGGGAAGGGAGCAGGGTGTCTCCTTTTCTTCTAGTGGTCAATATTTAACTGTTTGTGCAGCCTGTAGGAGGGCTTGGAAGGACGGCCCCATCAATTGCAAACAGGAGAATTTGCACACAACCACTCTTGATTTCCCCTGCAATCTTCACATTTCAGTGGGTTGGTGCAGTTTGGTGGAGAGAAGGCTACTGGTTACAGACGTGGAACTGGTACAAAAGGAGGGGACTTTGGGCTGATTTTCAGATGAGATGTGGATGAGTTTGTTCTAACTATAAAATGTGTGAAAAGACCGTTGGGAGGTCGATGTGTGTGGGGTGGCATGGCCTTTTTTTTAATGCCTAAATGCTAAGATCAAGTTTTTCTCCAGCATAATTAAGAGGGTGAGAAATATGGAAGGAAGATGAGGAGTAAAATTACAAGATAAACATTTTCCTCTGAGATTTTATTGACCTGTATTAAGGAAGAATGCTTGTGAAAACTGGGCAGTTCTGTAGCTAAGTTAAAATGCCCTTGTAAAAGTTTCCTGGAGAAAGTTGTATGTGTTCCTGTTTTTTTGGTGTAAATTATTACACTTTCAGCTTCTTTGTTAGAACTGTGTGGAAAAAAAATGATAGTTTAGCCATCTTCCATTGTAAGCTGGAAAACTGCCCTAGTGAGGATTTGACTTTTTGGGTCTCTGGTCTTTGTGAGCAGTCTTGGATGGATTTTTCTCCCCTAATCCTCTTGTTTCTTCAATGTGTGTAGCTCCATCTCACCTTATTGTGTTTGCTACAGCTTGGGAGTTGTGTCTTCACGGCTGACTTGTGAAAGGAATATGTTCCTTGTATTCCCAGACCTGGGAAAGTGCTTAATTAATCACTTGATGAGCTAGCAGCATAGTTAAAAGAACAGGGTATTAGTCTTAAAATTAGTTCTTTATTCTGTTGCAGAGATTTACTGTGCAATATTCAGCTTGGTGTTAGTTTGGTTTTTTTTTTTTTTACTGCTGTAGTATGTGCTTGTGGTATTTTGAGGAGCAGTTAGAGGTTGGAATGCAGAAATGATAGTGCTTTTTAAATTGATATTAAATAAAGCTTAGATCACCTCGCCTGTTGTTGAGTTGTAATGAGAAGTAATGACTTCTGCTTCATCTTGAAAAGTGCCAAGTGTTGAGGAACAATCTTAAACTTCTGTGGAAAAAACCCCAAACATATAAACAACCACCAAAACCATAGCTATGCCCAACAGCTCAAAAACAAAGCAGGGAGGGAAAGCCCCCAAACAACCAACATTAAAAACCAACCCAAAACTCCTCAGACCAGCCAGTGCAGGATTTGACATCTGCACTGAGAGAGCTGTGGTGGTTTGGTTGGTTTGGTTGGTTGTGCTTCTTTTTGGTTGTTTTGGTTTTTGTTTTTTTTTTAAGGGGATAAATAAAGTGTTAGAGCCTGTTTTCCAGCACCCAGTGTTATGATAGCATGTGTATTATTTCATCTTGTTTTGGCAGTGGATAGCTTGTATTTACAAGTGAATTGTTAGGAGGAAGGGACACTTGCCCCGTCTCTGAATCAGAGCAAAGCTAAATAGGAGTTTTTTTCTTGTACCCGGTAAAAAATGGGGACTTCTCTTCCATGCAGCATAGCTCTGTGTATCAGTTAGCTTCATTAAATAAAACAAGCTGATTCCTTTGCATTGCTCCATTCTAAATGAGATTTGCACGAGTTTAAATTCCTCAAAAACCCCAAAGAAGTCACAGAGTTGTCTCAAAAAAAAAAAAAAAGTAAAACCTTTGAATTTTCTTTCTTTTTTTTTTTTTTAAAAAAATGTGTGTGTGACTTCTGTTTTTCTTTTCTTGTTTTTAGGGGATTTAAAGTTATGTAAGAAGTTTAAAAAAATGTGAGGCAAGGAATCTGTTTGAAGTTGCAGTTGAAAACTGCAGCAGCTTTCAGAGAGGTTGATTTGGGCACTGAGGTCTGGAATTATGGAGGAATGTGTTTGACACGATAAGGGGGAAAGGTATTTCCATAATTCCTGGGACTTTTCATGAGAAGACAGAAAGGAAAGGGAAATGCTGATGAATGACATTTACATTGCTGGTTTAGTATTCCTGGCCCAGGACTTTGTAGTGGAGTCTGCATTTTTGCCAGGGAGAAATCTGAGATCTGTGTACAGAAATAGTTGATTCTGGTACTCCCTGAGTTTCCCTTGAGCTGCTCTGCATGGCTGTGACCTGAGGTGGTGGGCAAGAAATCTTAACTCTTTCTCCTAAAGGCTTTACTTCCTTCCAGGCCTCTTTCTCTTCCTAGAAAATGAGCTACTAATGTAACAAATAGTTCTACAGCACCTTCTGCTTAAGTATGTCTAATAAATGTAGCTGATTAGCACTCCGGTGTAATAAAGAGTTGTTAGTAGCAGCCATCTGTAAAATGGAGATGAAGCCTCCAAATTTGGTTGTCACAGCTTAAGTAGGGAAGGGAGATCTATACTGTGATTTACTACCCTATGCTTCCAGCTCTTGCATTGCCTTTCTGTACTGGATGTGCTCGTTCACGTGCTCAGCTAATCAGACACTTGAAATCTTACTTTGGGTTTCATAAATGTGCAATTTTAGCCATTTTGATTGAGGAAACTGATAGGTGTGGAGGGCAGATCTGTGCCTGCTTGCACGAATGGGGGTGATGAGCATTGGGCACTAAGTAAAGCATGAAATACATGGTGTAAAGTAGCAAAGCTCTCCTATGTCACCTGTTCTCGGGGCAAGTTTCTCAACTCCTTTCAGTCCAAAGGCTACCTGACTCGTTACCAAAAAAAAAAAAACCAAAACCAAAAAACCAAAACTTTTGCAGTGTTTTCGTAGTTGTTTTCTTTTACAACCAACCCAAAAACTAGGCCATCCTTTGAATGCTTCTTTCAACTTTTCCTTGTGGCCGTTAGCTTCTCGTTTGCATATGTATGCATATATATGTATATATGTTCTTTTAAACTCCTCTATCAAATTGTTTTCAGTTCTACCAGGCCCTTCCTGGTATCTTATTGACAACAGATTGAGAAACTGCTGTTGCAAAAGTCTAGGCAGAAAAAGCTGATTTTTATTTTGGCTGCTTCCCTGTGTTCCAGGGGAGCATTGCATGGCTGGTTTCTGTATTCACTTGCTGTTTTATGTATATAAACTTCACTAGATAATGATCTGCTCAAACCAAAGGGAATGTTTTCAAAATTAGCTGTTCTCCAGCAGGCAGTGCGTGATGGGGAGCATTAAGTGTTTTGTTACAATGCATGTAAATCCTTTTACTGGGTGAACACAGGAGCTCATACCAATGAGTTCCACTATTATCCACCATTCCTGGCCAGGGCCCTCGAGGCTGTTCCTGAATTGACTCTTTAGTAAGTAGTATGAAAAATGGGCTGAAGAATACCATCAGTATATATTGCTCTGCAGGGTTAGAGTTAATGCCACCATAAGTGTTTTCTGAAAGAGATTAACAGCTGTTCCAAAGTCATCTTATTGTGTTCTCAGACCAGTGTTTGAGGGTGTAAATTCACTCTGGGTAGCTGTCTTCTTGATATGGAACATGCTGAGATTATTAATTAAACAGTAATTAGTCAAACTTGTTTGTATGCTTGTCTGATTTGTACCATTTCACACATTTAGGCAAGGCTGAGATCTAAAGCAGCTACACAATATTTCAGGAAGAGCCAGGTGTGTGAACTGCTGATAAAGAGAAGGTATTTCCTGTAGGTGAATTTTAGAAAGCAAATTTAGAGAATAACTTGGTGGAAATGGGCAAAGTATTACAAATGAGAAGAGCGACGTGACTGAATTTGCAAAGAAATACTGGGGTCTTGGCTAGATCTCTCCACAGGGAGAGTGTAGTGGTCTTACAGGGCTGTGTGGGTTCAGATCACTGTAATCATTCTAAGAATCCTTCTCAGCATCAGTTTGGCTGCTCATGTTGTTCCGGGTTCCAGGACTCGTCAGACCCCATCTGGAGTACTGTGTGCAGTTCTGGAGCCCCCAGCACAGGAAGGACATGGAAGTGTTGGAGCAGGTCCAGAGGAGGCCATGAAGCTGATCAGAGGGCTGGAGCAGCTCTGCTATAAGGACAGGCTACAAGATTTGGAGCTCTGCAGCCTGGAGAAGAGAAGGCTTTGAGGAGACCTTATAGTAGCCTTCCAGTATCTGAAGGGGACTACAGGAAGAATGGGGAGGGATTATTGACAAGGTCTTGCAATGACAGGACAAGGGGCGATGGGTTTAAACTGGCAGAGGGGAGATTGAAACTGGATGTCAGGAGGAAGTTCTTTCCAGTGAGGGTGGAGGGTGAGGCACTGGCACAGGATGCCCAGGGAGGTTGTGGCTGCTCCCTCCCTGGAGGTGTTCAAGGCCAGGTTGGATGAGGCCTTGAGTGACCTGTACTAGTGGGAGGTGTCCCTGCCTATGGCAGGGGGTTGGAATTAAATGATCTTTGAGGTCACTTCCAACCTTACCATTCCGTGATTTGCAGATGAAATACTGAAGGATTTGTGGTTCATCCTATAAGTATTTTCTCATGATACCTGTCTTCTACCACTGGGAGTGTCAGTAGTTTACTGGACAGTGCTGAGCGCCAGGTTAGGGAGCTTGTGCTATGAAAGCCCTGCTTTGTTGGTTGTCCAGCAGAAACATAGAAAGCAGGCAGAGTGAACCAACAGGCAAGAGCAGCATTGTATCAGTAGTAGAGATTGGCACTGCTCTGGGGGAAGTAGGTTGCACTTTGGCTACCCCTGCTTTGGGAGGCTGGCTTGCCAGTGACTGCCTCTGCAACTTGAGACGCTTGAGTTTAGCATCACAGAGGACTGGAACTCTGTGTAAGAGTTGTGCACGCTGGAGGAGCAACAAAATTGCCTGTCTCACGTTGCATTTCACTGATGTGTCTTGAGCAATTAAACCCAAGAATTAGAAGGGTGTGTAGCCAGAGAACCACTGCTCTGGGAGAGTGAGGCTGCCTTGTTCCATAGCTCTCTCTGTATTTTTGACACTTGGTTGTGTGGTTTGCTCTACCTTGCTGCCACAGCTCAGGTGGGCAAGGATTTTTCTACGCTGCATTCTGAACTTTTTAAATTTCCTTTCCTTCTCAGTTCAGCACTTTATCTGAAAAGTGGCTATATAGATACCTTATCATTTTATCAAGCAGCATCCAATCTCAAGATCTAATTAGCTTGCATTATATTACCATAAATTTCTGGCAGGTGGCTTGGACTTTTTAGAAGCTGCTATGTAGGTGGGGTTAGTAGGTGATATATTGGTCTATTAAGGCAGAGGTGTTAAGACTTGCTTCTCTGAGTCACATTAGCAGGAATCTGAAGCCTGATGAGACATGTGGGATAAGGTCATTTGTCCTGAATTTGGTTTGGTTTCCTTAAGCAGTTCTAAGGAACAAAGAATGAAGTGTGTATTCTGAAGCTGCCTCTCCAAGGAATCGGAGATTACCTGTTTTGTCCCTTTATCAGGGCCTAGAGCATGTGAAGGAACAGGTGGCAAATCTGTATCAGGAGGAGGTCAGAGTTGCAGTCAGTCATTTGATAAGAGAGTACTCTGAATCTTTGCCCCTTCTTTGCTGTGGTGCCCATATTCTCGGCTGGCCAGGAATTAGTAAGGATCTCTCTGTCCAACTTTGTCCAGAAATGGTTGAAGTCACAGTTGAAAGCCGTTTGGTTTTCTTAGCCACAAGGAGTGGAACAGATCTACTTGAAAGATTTTACCAGAACTTTTTTTGTTGTGATTGAGGAACTGTTGAGTTGACAGCCCTTATTAGGAACATTTTTTCCCCCAGCTCTTGAATTTAAGCATATTGACATAGCAAACTAGAGTAACTCGCACCCTCTCCTGTATGCTGCCATTGAGTTTAGTACAATTATGCCGAGTGCAATGCCTCCTTCCTTTGCCATGCCATGTAAAATGAATGCATTGGATTTCTGCAGTGCAGTAAAATGACACGTTTTCTTTCCTTCCATGAGTTGTTCTAGGCAGGATCCAAAAGTGCTGAGCTAGGATTTTGTTCATTTTGGCAGATCCTGCTGTGGTGGGAGCTGGACAGACAGGAAATGCAGGCCTCTCTGCTGATTCACAGAACCAAATTTGGCCTGTGATTCTTCTTCTGCTTAGTAGAGATGTCTTTCTGACTCGGGATAATTGGTGGTGCTCTTGGATGTTGTGAAGAGGGAGGTACCAATGTCTTGAACGTGTGTGAAGTAGCATAACCTCCTAGGGGAGTGGCTTGAGCGTTGCACCACTGTGGGAGTACTAAGCAAGGGAACAGAATCTTTTAAGGTTACATCTTTTACTTTTATCTTATCAGGTCTACTGGACTGTTTTTTCCTTTTTGTCTTTTAGATTTGGCAAAGCCTCCAGTAAATGAACCGAGGGAACCGGAACAGTTTCTAATGCAGGCACCCCAGGGGAATCCACTGATGCTTCCCCACACCCTACAAGAACTATTGAGCAAGGATAGTGTGCAGGTGGAGCTTATACCTGAGAAGAAGGGCCTTTTTCTGAAACATGTGGAATACGAGGTTTCCAGCAAGGTAAAGAACAAGCTCTGGTCTCGGTGCATCCCCTTGAGAGCGTCTGTGCAGCTGCTGTTGACAGTCACAACTGATCTGATGGATGTATTGGGGGATGCTGGTTTTGAGTGGGCCAGAGCTTACTTTTAATACAGTAGCACTGTGCTTTCCTGACCTGGCCTTCTTCAATATGAAGCATCTTGTAACTGAGCTTTGGTGGATGTTCTGCTAGTTTACTTGATTGCAACCTGAGCTTTGTGCAAGAGCAGACGTGTGGAAACTGGAGCTTCTCCTAGTGGACCCATGTAGGTGACTGGATGTTCCAGATTGCTTTGAACCAGTGAGGAAGTTGTGTTGGCAGGGTTGAATCATAGAATGGAACTAAAATCCTTTAAGGTACTGCAAATCCTTCTGCAGTCTCTAGGCTGCTTCAAGTTTACTTGCCTCAGTCTGGACCTGCAGTTTCCTCTTTTGGTTTAAGATAAGGTTGAAGATCATGTATCCTTTCCTGTTTATAAAGCACCCAGTGAAATAGCTTTCCAGCAGCTTCTGTGCATCCTTTCAAGAATTAAATCTGTCTTCACAGCAGACCATGAGCAATTTACATCTCCCAGGCCACCAAAGCATTAGTTACTGAATAGCTCTCCAGCTGTTGTAGTCACTGTTGTACACATTTAGAGACACATTTGGGTCTCTTCTCTTAGCGGTTTGGGGCTTTTAGGTGTTTTCGATTGACACCCGCAAGTTTGTCAGAGACTGTCACGAGGGTGCAAGGGCAGCCACAGTGAATGCTTCTGTGGGCTTTCTAGGCCTCCTTGTTTATTCTTGCCTGTGATTTTGGGGCACAGGGCTCAGTGACCTTGGTGGTCTCTCTAGATTTTGAATTTAGGAAGTTATTACCAGTTCTTTTCAGTTGCTGTTACCTCCAGTGGCCATAGCAGTAGTCTCAAAATGCAGCATGGCTTGGCTTGAGCTTCACCTAAGATCTGCAACACAAATCAACACCAGGTTGAAAAGCAGAGAGAGGGGAGCCCTAGGGGTTGTGTCCATCATACTTCAGTTATGTGCCTCACTGCTTTAGTTTTGAAAGTAGTGCCCAAATAAGTTGTAGATGATGTGCAATGCAAGCGTAGGGAGAGTGAGTCCAGTGTTAGGCAGACTTATTTGCTGTTTCAGTAGTGGAATTTGTAGAAATAGTGTGTGTGTGAGGAGGGGAGTGGTGTTGTTAGTTTCTTATTTATTGATTATTTTAAAAGGTTTTCTGCCTCCTAAGTGTCTCATTCTAGATGCTTCCTAACTCCTTTGGAATGAAAAAAGAGTTATTTTGGCCTCTTCTACGTATTGATCTAAGAAACGCAGAGTGAAGTACTAAGGTTTTAAAGGAACTTTCAGTCTTTGTTTATAGATCTAACATCAGTAAGAGGCCTCTCTCTTGTGAGGTTCACTTAAAGCATCAGTCATTTGGGCCAATACTTAACATGATCTAAGACTGCTTTGCCACTTCTGGATTGGAAGCTGATTTAGAGAGAGTGCCTAAGAGCAAGAGCTGAGGGACTTGCAGTTACTTCAAGAAAAGAGCTCTCCAGAGCACTTTAAGAGTGTCAGCATAATTTCTAAATGTTCCAATTTGGAACACAGAGTTTGAAGGAGTAATGGGATGGAATCACAGCAGATTTAGGGGTATTTGTAATTTCGTGGGAAACTCCCTCCTCTCCATTTTGTATTCTCTCTTATTTTGTGTGTGAAGGAAATCTGACTTAAGAGATTTCAGTTTTTAACTGAAATTGTTATTGTCAATATGGTAAGTGGTGGGTTGATCCTGGCTGGGTGCCAGGTGCCCACCAAAGCTGCTCTGTCACCCCCCTCCTCAGTGGGACAAAGGATAGAAAATACAGTGAAAGGCTTATGGGTTGAGGTAAGGACAGAGAGAGATCACTTGCCAATTACCATCATGGGCAAAACAGACTTGGGGAAAGGAATTTAATTTATTATCAATTCAGAGTAGGGTTACAAGAAACAAAGCCAAATCTTAAAAACACCCTCCCACCTCAAATGTGCTCCCAATTTTTCTCTCCCTCCTCCCCAGCAATAGTGCAAAGGAACAAGGAGTGGGGATTGTGGTCAGTTCATCACTCATTGTCTCTGCCACTCTTTCCTGCCCACAGGGAAGGACTCCTTGCATTCTTCCCCTGTTCCAGCATGGGACCTCTCCTACAGGAGACAGTTCTCCACAAACTTCTCAAACTTGAGTCCTTCATATGGCTTCAGTTCTTCACGAACTGCTCCAATGTGGGTCCCTTCCACAAGGTGCAGTCCTTCAGGAACAAACTGCTCCAGGGTGTTTTCCCCATGAGGTTACAAGTCTTGATAGCCAACTTGCTCCAGCATGGGCTCCTGGGACTCCTGGCACAGGCTTCCCATGAGGTCACAGCCTCCTTCAGACATCTGCTTGCTCTGGCATAGTGTCTTCCATCCCCTATGGGCTGCAGGTAGATATCTGCTTCTCTGAGGACTCCATGGGCTGCAGGGCAACAGCCTGCCTCACCATGCTCTTCACTGTGAGCTGCAGGAGGATCTCTGCTGTGGTAGCTGGAGCACCTCCTCTCCTCCTTCATTGGGTGTCTGCAGGACTGTCTCTCTCACACGCTTATTTCCTTCTCTGACTGAACTTTTTTCCCTTCTTAAATGTGTTGTCACAGAGATGCTGCCAGCAACAGGTCCATCTTGGGAGTCCACTGACATTGGCTCTATCAGATGTAGGGGAAGCTTCTAGCAGCTTCTCACGTCAATGACCCCTGCAGCCCATGCAGTACCAAAACCTTTCCAGACAAACTCAAGACACTGTAGTTAGAAGAATGCTGTCTCTATTCACAGTCGAAAGGTGACTGCCTTTGGAGTCTTCTCCCTCCTTCCCAATACAGGGAAGAAATGCATTGTTTTGGCAGTCTTTGGGTGTGATTTCTTTCTTTCTTTGCTGATTGCCCAGCCTGTTTATTGATTTATTCTCCCCCTTAATTGCAGAGATTCAGATGCTCAGTCTACAGGCGATACAATGATTTTGTGGTGTTCCATGAGATGCTGCTGCAGAAGTTCCCATATCGAATGGTGCCAGCACTTCCACCAAAGAGGATGCTGGGAGGTAAACCTGGGTCTTGTTTTGACTGCAGGAGTGGTGGTGCAAGCATGATTAAGGGGATACTGTGGAAAATAAGCTTCTGCTTGGCTCAGGAAACAGCTTAAATGTTACAATACATGATTCAGAGGTATGAATTGTTACCATCCTAGAAATTCCCTCTAGCTAAGATATTAATGTAAGATTTCTGTTTGGTTTCTTTGTGTGGAAGGTCAGTATCTATTAACTGTTTTGGTAAGATTTGTGATTCTGTGCAAGAGCATGGCAGAGTTGTAGATGTTGTGTTTTAGGAAAACAGGTTGTGGTGATGATCAGTGCTGCAGTGCTAAGGGTGTGGAATCAGTACTGTGCTGTTGAAAAGCTGTAGGAGGCACTGTGGTGTCTTGTGTTGTGAAGTCCAGAGCTGAGAAGGTTTGTGGAAATTCCATTGCTTTTCTATAGTGAGAGAAAATTACAGGTCTGTATTAAAAGGTTTAAAACTGCAGAGGAGCTGATTGTGTGAAACCAGCAAAATGGCCTCTCCAGTGGGAGCAGGCTTGATTCCATTGAGTTAGTGTAGGGCCCTAACTTCACACGCAGCTAGAAAGGAGCCAGTGAACACTGATGGTAAGTGAACAGTTTCAATGCTGCCTGTTACAGTGTTCTCTTTCATAAAAGCTTTATGATGCAGGCAGTGGTAATTACACCTCGGTTTGTGTACAAAAAGGTGTTTTTCTGACACGTAAACCAACTGCCTTAAAGTAGGTATCAACCTTTTTTTTCCCTCCTGTTCTAAAAAGGAGCTTATTGATCTGCTCAAGATAACTCCACACAGGCTGGAATCAGAGTGTCAGTTTGTTCAAGTATATTTTAGTTGTTAGAATAGAAACCAGTGCAGTATCTCAACACTGAAAGCATATCAAAGCTCCTTCAGGTACTTTTTTTTTTTTTTTCACTAATCTGAAATATTTGCACTGTTTTTAAACTTTTACTATTTCACATGTTGCATAACTGTGTAAAATCCTGTCTTGTTTTATACTTCACCTGTGAGAGAAGAAGCTTTTCACTATCTTGTCTCCTGACCATGCTGCTAAGTTTATCATGTTTCAATAAATAATTGATTTCAGTCAAGAAGTCAATCTATTGCTGCAGTGAGGAGGAATTGGTAAACAGTGAACCAAGCAGGGTGCAGAGTGAACTAGAACAAATGAAAATAATAGTGCTGAGAAGCCTCAGTGATCATATGTCCTTATAGAATCATCATCCTGTCATTACAAGACCTTGTCAATAGTCCCTCCCCAGCCTTCCTGTAGGCCCCCTTCAGACACTGGAAGGCTACTTTAAGGTCTCCTGGAAGCCTTCTCTTCTCCAGGCTGCAGAGCCCCAACTCTCTCAGCCTGTCCTTACAGCAGTAAGATTGAAATCCTTCCTGTCTCAGAAGATAAGCAGAATTTTTTTTAGGTTGACAAGAACTTGTGATAGACCACTGTAGATTGCTGGGCATATCTCACTACACAAAGCACTTCCTGATATCTTGCATGAGAAAGATGAGTACTTACCTGGAACAAGCAACTTAAGCCCCTTTATTCTCCCTCTACCCCCAAAGTGTTTAAAAGTGTGGAGGAGGAACTGAAGCTGCTTCTTTGGAATAGTGAGCAAAACCTCCATGCTGAGAGATGAGCACTCTGCAAGCAGCAGTGATCCTTGCAGTGGCAAGCAGCAGAGCGTTGTGCTGCGTTTCCAAGTCCCAAACACACTGAGGTCCCCTCTGGCTTCCAGCTGCAGAACTGATTCCAAGGAATAAGAATCTTTGTATGTCCACATTTTGTAAGCTGAGGCTTCAGGCCTTAGATTTGGTTGTTTATCCTGCTTGCCCAACCCACCCTGTGGAAATAACCACAGAGAGATAATTATGCTGGATTTCAGTGAGATGTAAGGGGCCACTTCAATGGATACTTATTTTGATGGCCAATCCAAACGATCTGTTTTAGGGAGCTGACGTACTATAGGTAACCATTCTTTGGTTTTGAGTACTTAAGCAAGGGTTTTAAGTGCAAGACTCCTCTTTCTCTTCTTCAGCAGCCGTTATGTGTGGTGCATGAATTGAAATTTAATGTTTCTTCCTGTAGCTGATCGAGAATTCATAGAATCCAGGAGGAGAGCACTGAAGCGGTTTATAAACCTGGTGGCTCGACATCCCCCTTTCTCAGAAGATGTGCTCTTGAAACTCTTTCTGTCCTTCAGTGGCTCAGTGAGTACTCCTTAGAAATAGTTTGAGTCTGCCTTCTTCACTGTCTTAACTCCTTTGCTGGGCACAGACTTCACAATAGCTTTTCACCTGCATGTTGCTGCTTCCCACAATGAGGGGAATTTTCTCTCAGTATGTATTTCTACAGCTGGAAAGCAGAAGGTAATTTCACTCAGTATCAAGAGTGTGGTGTTTCGAAAGTGATGGCTGTTCTTGGGGGAGTGCATGTTGTAGTTTTCCTAATCTGAGTAATGCTGTAGTTGCTAAGTTGTGCCTTACAATTGCGTTATGAGACCTGTGTGAACTTCCTGTGTGTTACTTCGTTCTTTCCCTATTTTCTCCAGGATGTACAGAATAAGCTAAGGGAGTTGGTCCAGGGAGTAGGAGATGAGTTTATCACCTGCAGATTAGCTACTCAGGCCAAGGTATGTATATGAATTTCTTGCAACATCTTGCTCTGGTTTAAATGGCTCTTTCCTCCAGGTGGATCAGTTACAGCATTTGTTGAGTGATGGAGATCTTAGGGAGGAGAGAGTTGCTTCCAAAAGTGTGAAGGATTTTTAAGCTTGTAATTCTATCAACAAGATCAGCTAATTACTTGACTCTTAAGGGCCTGATATTTCCAGCCAAATGCTGGTTCATGAATATGATAAAGATTAAACAAGGAATCCTGCTCAGAACATGTTTCTCAGTGTTTGTTGTATTTGCATAAGAAGCAAATCCACATACTGCACAATTGAAAAGCTAATATCTAGGATGATGTCTTCCCCATATGTTCATGCCCTCATTCTGTCATCCTCTCCCTGTGGGAGAGTAATTTGGACTGTTAGCAAGAAGCTAGTTGCAAGTTCTCCATATATCTGTTTATCCCAGTGATTAGTGCTATGGCAAGTTTTAAATACACATTTGCTCTGTTCATTGAGCAATTTTAAAGCAAGTTGTTGTTCAGGTTCCTGCAATGCCAGCAAAAGGTTTTGCAATTGGTGCTTAATTCAGGTTTTTACAGAGGTCAGAAAGAGCTGAACTTCCAGTGCAGGCTTGACTTTGCCAGGCTGGCAGTTAGTCATAGCATCAGATCAGAATCTGTGAGCTTGAAACCTTGTAAACCCTGTTTTAAATCCATAGCAGAGTAGTAGATTTTGTCTATTTTGTCTACACCCAGTTTCTTCCTCTGGGAAGTAGAGGTCTTTGTATGACATCTGACTCGGACACCTAAATTGTGAAGCTAATCTCTTCTGGGTTGTTACAGCATGGCGTGGGAGAGCAAGCACAGAAGGGAAGCCAGTCTCTGTCTTTGGTGTGCTCACAGTTAATGCATGTGAATGTGCCTCTGATTTGTCCACTAGATATCTCTTTTGCCCTTCTTCAGGACTTCCTTCCAGCTGACATACAGGCCCAGTTTGCTGCCAGCAGGGAGCTCATCAGAAATATTTATAATAGCTTTTATAAGCTCCGGGACCGTGCGGAGAGGATAGCTTCTCGAGCCATTGATAATGCCTCAGACCTCCTCATATTTGGAAAGGAGCTAAGGTAGGCTGGGGGCAAGAGGATTTGCTGAAGTCAGTGTTTATACTGAGGGTTTTTCAGAACACAAAACTGTTGTAAGGTTTATCTGCAAGTGGTCTGATGGGAATCTTTTTTTTTCCAATGCATTCTAAGGATCATCATAATTGCCAGCGTTCCACTAAGGCTGCATTACTTAGAGCAAGTTAAAGTACCTTGACATTTAGGTGCTGGTTGTATTGCTTCTTCCCCCAGGATGTACACAGCTCTGCATTTGTGGTTGTGCTGTAGTAGCTCAGCACTGCCAGCTGTTTAGACAGGTTTGAAACTCTGAGCTGCTCTCTGCAAATAAGTGGAATTTGTCTCCTAGACCTGAACACTACTTATCTCCTTCTAGTGCTCTGGGCTCTGACACTACACCACTTCCTTCCTGGGCTGCTTTGAATAATAGCACGTGGGGGACTCTGAAACAAGCCTTGAAGGGTCTGTCTGTTGAATTTGCACTTCTGGCAGATAAAGCTGTGCAGCAGGTGAGTTCTTTCCTTTTTGTAAAGTGAAGGGGCTGCATTGCTGCCTTTAATTTCATCTTGAGTACTGAGCTCTGTTGACATAGGCCCTTAGAATTAAGAGGGAGATTGTAGTCCAGGCTCACATCTTCAACTACCAGCCTGCTGGTTCAAGCTTGAATGAGAAAACTGGGCTGTGTTTAAATGGAAGGAAAGAAAAAAAAAAAAAAAAAAAAAAGGAAAAGCCTACTTTCTTGTTTTAATCTCAGATGGTAATTGGACAAGTTGTACTACTATACTGAGCTGTCCAAAAGTGCTGTGTTCTGTCTTACTCATCTGCAGAGAATCCGGAAGAACTTATTGCTGAACCAAATTCTGACATTTGTGTACTTAAACATTACATGAGAGTCATTCAGACAGAAGCATCATATTCCTGTGTAAGTGTGCAGTGTGATAATGACTGTTAGAATAATGTGAGAACATGACAGTCTGGGAAGGAGGAGTAATAGTTTTGTCTTCTCTTCATCTCAACGTGTTAAAATACTCAGCATGCTTTTATAGATCAGTCAGACCAGGTCTTTTTCTCCAGAGTTAATGCTCCTGAGAGCTTTATTGGTACCTGAAGAGAGAGAGTGTTTAGTAAAATCAAAACAAACAAGCAGTGAAATTTGGCTTGGTTGTCTCATCTCTGCCTTCTGATGCATGAACTATTATGGGGAACATGCAGGTATTTATAACCTTCATGGATTAGTTATCTTGTGAAAAGGGAAGGTGAAAGATTGGAAGACCCTGCAAAAGCAAGAAATTCCAGGCAGAGCAAGCTGAAAGGGCTGATGTGCAGGACTGTGAAACTAAGTCTCCTTGTTATAATAGTCAGTGAGTTGGAAAAGCTGTTCCTGCTCCAGTCAGACCTTTGTTCTGCATACTGAGGACTAAACAATCCAGTGACATCTGAGAGACTTTTGATGTAGTTGTGCAAGAGTTGATGTGCCCTGGAGAATACAGCCCAGGGCCTGCATGGTGTGAGGATGTGAAGAACGGTGATGTCTCTTCTTGCCAGGCTTACATAAAATGTTTTTTTTTTCCTTGTTTTCCAGGGTAAACAGGAAGAAAATGATGTGGTGGAGAAGTTGAACCTTTTCCTGGATTTACTCCAGTCCTATAAAGTGAGCTCTGCTGTTCTTCTGCCAGTGAAGTTATTTAGAGCAAGCTTGTGCTTTTCAGAGGGTGTAACACAGAGTGGATGGAAAACAGTCTGGGAGGGGAGGCCAGTTCAGAGGCAAACCGGGCATCTGGTCGAGGGAGGGGAGTGTCTGTTGGCCACAGCTAGCTCTGTAGCCATTCTGATCAGCTCATCTTGTGATGAGGACTTGCCAAACAGCAAACCCCGCAAAGAATCTAAAAGTGTGACTGCTTGAACTATATGGATCAGCTAACTTTTGGCTGCTTTTCAGTCAGAGCAGTGAATTAGATCACTACTGGTTTGTTTATGGAGACATGAGTTCAGTTACAAGTGAAAGAAATTTTGTTTATACTAATCTTTCAGTCAAAGGCATTAATTTAGGTTTTTGGAAGCACCTACTGAAACTCTATGTGGCAGCCTCTCCTGAAATTCCCAGCCCTGGTCTGAAATTGAGGGACACTGACAAGCCCTTAGCAGAATTAATTGCAGACACTTAATATTGAGAAGAGCACAAAAGATAAGAGGCCTGATAAGATCCAAAATGTTGTCAGAAGCAATGTTCTGGATTGCCTCTTGAGCTCGCTGGTCTGGGTCAAGGAAGTTTTGGTCCTTGAATTCTTAGCTGCCAATGTTTTTTTGACCCTCTTGAAAACAAAGAAACAAAAATCTGTAGCACAGAAATTACATAAAGCATGACTGTGTGTTTGTGTTCCTGAGGTACTTGGCTTGTGTGCTTGCTGTCTCTTAGCTTCCACCAAGTACCTGTTTTTTTGCTTTTCCCACAAAGGACCTGTGTGAAAGACACGAGAAGGGAGTATTGCACAAGCACCAGCGAGCGTTGCACAAGTACAGCATGATGAAGAAGCAGATGATGAGTGCCACCGTGCAGAACAAAGAACCAGAGTCGGTGGAGCAGCTGGAGTCTCGGATAGTGGAGGTAGGGCAGGTGCTGGACTCCTGCAATGGTGCTGCTGTGAGTCTGAGCCATGTTTGCAGGAAGCCATTAGGCTGAGTGGGTAACCTGCACTTTGGGCAAATGGGGCTACCTGCTGCGCTATGCACAAAACCCATTTGCTTCCCTCATCGCTTCCTACTACCTCTTTGGCAACACAGCCTTTGCAGGAGATGTGGGAAGCAACAGCCTGCAGGATGGAAAGTTGATCCAGGAACAACATTTTTAGGGTTTTGATATGAGTTTGAATTGCTGATGTGGTGAGGAATGCTGTTTCCTCCTCAATACCCTCTTCCTGGCGGTGCATTTCACTGAGTTCCTCTTCTTTCAGCAAGAAAATGCTATCCTGACCATGGAGCTGCGGAATTACTTCTCCCTCTATTGCCTGCATCAGGAGACACAGCTCATCCACATCTATCTGCCTCTCACCTCTCACATTCTGGGGGCCTTTGTCAACTCTCAGATCCAGGGTCACAAAGAGGTGAGTGCTTCTGGACTGCATTCTGCCTCCCAAAACATGAATGGGAATGAATGGGCCTTCCTCCTGTAATCATGTCTAGTTTTGTCATGTCTTAAGTCACCTAAGGTCTTTCCAGTTCGAGGTGAGAATGAAGACTGGCCTCTAACCCCTCTAAAAGACCATATCTCTTTGCAGCGAGTTGCTCTGTTTTCCTTTTTAAATTCTTCTTCAGCTATCTGTAGGCTGGGAGAAGGCCCAGCCACTGAGTAACTGGCTTTTCTCTAATGAGTAGTCTGTTTACTAGATGCACCTGGGTTTTGTTGTGCTACGCAGAAATCATGCAATAAGAAGCAACTTTCAGCGCTTCCTTTACACAGACTTTCTTGCATTATAGCACCAATTAAAAAGGGGCAATCCCCATAGTACTTCAGCAAATGTGTGGTGCTTTTGAGCACTCTAAATCTGTTCCTGCTGCTGCTAAAACACAGCATGGTGAGGTGATTGCCTGCTGTCTTGTCATGTCTGTTTGCTCTCTTTTTTCACTCACAGATGAGTAAAGTTTGGAATGAATTGAAGCCGAAGCTGAGCTGCCTCTTTGTGGGATCTACTAATATGCCAACTCCACCATTGTCACCTCCAGAGGGAAACTTCTTCTCCAATTAGTGCTCTCAGCACCTAACGTGGAGCAAGAAGTGCAGTCAAGAAAGGGGTGGGACCTCTACCTCCAGGTGTTAGAATGAATCCTCCAAACAGCTCTTTTTTGGTTTATTTTTTTTTAATTTTGATCCCGCTGCTTTGAGCTGCTCTGATTTAGACAGACTGGATGTGGGGTAGAACATGGATGTAAAGACAATCTCTTAATTTGGAAGTGCTCTGGGGCAGAGATGATCTTCTTTATCATGCAGGCACTCTTCATGGAGTTGGGGTGTGACCTGGTGCAGTGAATGCTGCAGCATTGCTGCTGAAGCCTCTGCACCTTGTCCTAACAGTCCTCCGGTCTTATTTCTCTGCACACATGCCAACACCTTTCTGAAGTGCTGAGGTGAACAGGATGTGTGAAGCATCTGCTCATCAGAGAGATGAATTGTCTTTTAAGCTTGGGAGGGCCTGTGTTAGGGGCATAAGTGCATAAAAGGAAGCTGAGAGCCATCCCCCATCCTGTTGATAGGTGTCTAGATTTGATTTCTTACTGCCAGACTTCAGCACAGAATAAGTGACTGAAATAGTTGGAGTCACTGACCCAGCTGGGAAGGGGTTAGTGCTGCTGTGTGACAGTCATTTCTCAGTGGGGCTGGGCAGGCTGTACTGGCAGCATGTTCCAGTTCATGGTTGCAGGGCAGCCTAGGGACTTGCTCAGATTTTTCAGTTTGGGGCCAAAGACAGCTGGGTTCAGGAACCCAGAGGGGTTTGCCTGGCATAGATGAGAAAATAATTGAATACAACACTCCATAATGGTGAACCACTTATAGTGTATGAGCACAACAGCCACACATAGCTTGTTTATTTTCTTCTGGAGGCTCTGACATCCATCTGTCAAGTAGCTGTTGAGGACTTTGGGAGAGCTGCTGACCCGAGGGCTCAGTGTTTTCTTGGTTCTAATAGCAGATGGAATATCCTGTTAAACCAGCAGGCTGGGACACAGTGCTGATGAAGTTCATGAGCAAAAAAAAAAAAACCACAGTTATTTATCAGGATGTTACTGTCATTCTTTCCTGGCTGTGAGTAGCATTGGAGTGTGTTAGTGAAGGAGAGAAGACAATTAAGTGACAGTTCTGTCTCTCTAAGAATAGCACAGCCCTTGGTAATGGGGTTTTCAGAATGATTGCTGCTTGGGATAAAGGGACTAAACATTCTCCATGTTTCACTTTTTGTGTCTCCATTGACTTTCCCTCGGGAGGCAAAGGGTAGGAGAGCTCACAGGTCATGTTACTGTAGGGGAAATTGTGCATATCCTCCGGGGAAACTGACAAAGCTGCAGACGGACACAGCAAACCTACGTGAACAGAACTCTGCTGATCCTAACTCCTCTGGGGCCAAACAGCTGCCAAAGGGGAATTTTGAGATTTGGCTTCTTAGCATTTTCTTTGAGTGGGTAAAAAGGAAGCACACTAAACAAGGATGAATGCTCACTGTCAAACTGGAACCATTACATTATTTTTCCTGTTGGTGAACTTCCCCATTAGCAAGAAATATATTTAAATCTTCCAATCACAAAAGCTTTTTATCTTTCTTTTGGTTTGTGGGTTGCTTTTTCCTTCAATTTAGAAAGTTCAGTGCAACATGAAGCAATTCCTAGTCCAGGTGGAAATTAGGGATTAGTTTCTTCAGCTAGGACCAAGGTAATAAGTTACTTGTCCACTTTTGTGAGGTTGGCTTAAGAATTGCATGCAGCCCTCAAGACATGGTAAAGTTCAGGTAGGTGGGTAAATTTCTTGGGTGCTGAGCCTTAAGGAGTGTCTAGGGTGTCTTGTTTAACAACCTTGCTCAGAATCAATTATTAAGAGCTTTTTTTATAGCAGATCAAATGTTAACTCTCTAATGAGTCCTCCTGCCTGTTGGCCTTGCCCAGTGAGGTGCATTAGCTGTGAATGGTGGTGACAGATTTGGTTCTCTGTCCTGAAGATGTCCAGAGCAATGCTGAAGAGGTTTGCTCACAGGCTAGAGCAAACTGGCTGGGGGAGGGAAGTGCTTCTGCAGTGCAGTAACAAAGTATCATCTCAAGAACGCCACTAAAGGTTTTTTTGCTGGACCTTGTCTCAACTACGAGGACAGTTTGTGGTTCAAGTGCGAAAAGCCTGTTACCATAGTTTCAAACACTCCTCACTCCTAGCATCTTCAGGAGGTGCTGGCTGGTCATGGCCAGTCATTTGATTAGTCTTTGTACCTGTTCTCCCTCATTTAGCCTTGTTTGCCCCACGTGGTGAACAGACTGAAAAAATGCTGTGTTTTGGGGCAAGATCTGATAACTGCATCATGGATCTTCAGTGTAAGGTGTCTGGCTGGGGTAGGTGACCAGGCTGCATTGTGAGGAGCATGTGCAAAGTATGAGCTGGAATGAAAATTTGCACTTCTCACCTCTAGGAAAAAAGTTACAATGTTGAACTTTATTTTAAAACAAACAAAATACTCCCCCAAACAACCAAAAAATCAAAACCACATTTGGGCTTTAGACTAACTCCTCTTTTTTTCCTTTCCTCCTTCAAAGCAAGAATTCTGCTGTCCCAATGCAGAGGCTGTAATAATGGCAACCACAGAGCACATTGCCTATCAAGAAACTGGAATTGGGCTGTTTTTGGGAAAACACCCATTGCTTCACTGCCAGCCCCTGCCTCTTTGAGAAGGGCAGTTTTGGGAGTGGGGTTTGTTTGGTTTCATTTTACTCTGTTCACTGAGCATTCTGAGAACAGAGGCCTAATATTCTCAAAGCTGATATAGCTAAGTGGCACTTTTGGAGTTTATTTTGTACTGGACTGCCAAGCTTCTGTCTAAATTCCTGCACAGGCTATTTCATACAACCTTTAGTGTGCAAACCTTATTTTTTGGTCAGTGTGCAAATAGCACCATTATGTTTACCTCATTATGTGAGGGATTGTGGTTTTTTTTGCTGTGCTTGTTCTGTGTAGTTTAGGGATCTGTCAGACTTAGAGTGGAGCATAAAGTACAGATTCTTTCCTCTAAGGGAAAGCAGCAGGGAGTCAGTCGAGTTGACTTCAGCTGTCAGTGTCCTCTAGTCAATGTAGGGGAAACAGTTCTAGTTACCTCCATGCTATTGCCTTCTGCTATATGCAAGTGAGAACAAGACTTAATGAAGTTGGTTTCATTGCTGGTAGCTGGGTAGATTGCAAAAAACACTAAGCAAACCAGATGAAGGGAGTGCATGCTGCCTGTCAGAGAACTGATGCTCCTCTAAGATGTAGCGCCAAAGAGTTAACGTGCCTTCTCCAGTGGAAGCTTTCAGGGCATTGCTTGAGGTCAGGAGACTTCCCACTGGCACAAAAGTCCTCCTATCTTTATGTCAGTGTCTGTCCTGGAGGTAATAGGGTAGTGAACAGCTGAGAACCTGAAACACTGCCTGAAAAGAGCTTGATCAGAAGGGCTGTATGCTTTTGTTGCTCCTGAGGACTCTGCTTTGAGCTGTGAAGTGGCAATAGGCTTTTTGACCAGTATGTGTTGAAAGCCTTTCCAAACTGCATTTACAATACAACCTTAATCTCTAATCTTTTTTTCCCCTCTCCTTCCACCTTCCTCCTGAGTTGCTCCTCTTAGGTTGTAACATGTTTTCAGCAGTGCCTTGCTGCATTCCAGTGCTTGTACTCTTAATTGTGCAAGGGGATATTTCCTGGAATTTGTAACAGGCTAATTTACAATCTTTAGTTTGTGCTGTTTCCTATAAAGACAAAGATCACCATCTAGGGACAGAACTTAATTAAAACATGTCAGTCTCCACAGCTGCTGCAGCAGCAGGAATGTCACATGAGCTTGAAGTCAGTGCTGGTGAAAGCATCTTCATCAGCTCCAGTCATCATGGAGCTGACTGCAGAAGAGGGAATAGCAAGCAGAGGTGCAAGCAAGAGCCACATTTGTTCTTTTGCGCTCTCTCTCTCCATGCAATTTACAGTTTCCACCAGGAAATAAGACAACAGGTATTGGCTGCCAGTCACTCCCTTTTCCTATTACACAGTAAGGTAGCTTACAAGCTACCTATTGTCTGTCCTCTTGTGTTTATTTTCTCTGTGTGCCTGGAGCCATTCTCTGTTAGAACAGCCAGAAACCCTTACTGCTATGTCAGAACCAGAGACAAGTATCAGAAATTCTTAAATAAGTTGGTGTGCAGCACAAAAAGAATAGGTGTTAACTCTTATCTCTAAGTTGGAGCTGTGGCTTACTAAGCATATCAAGTAGGGCATTTTTGAGTGGTATAAATTATTCAGAACTGTTGGAGGGAGACAAGCAATCTTGTTCAGAGGGTGTGAATTCTGCCTGCCTGGGATATCCTGTATCTTTGCTTTGCTCAAATAGCCTTATGTATGAAGCACTTTATCCAAATGCAGGAATTAAAGAACTATTACTACAGCTGGTAGACTGGAACTGTTTACAGATCATGTATTACATTCCAAGATTCTATCTGTAAGTGTTATATGTCTTTGTAAAAGTGTTTAAAAACAACAAAACTTGTGTAAGAAGTTGCATGTGATGTGTTATTTCTAGCACAGTGTTTGCTGCCCACGCTGACAGATCCCCTGCTGCCCCACATGTGGCGAAGCCTGCAGCCAGAGGTGATGACACTTTGCAACATGGACTTGCTGAAAATGGATTTTGTTCAGCATATTTGTACCTGAGATGCTCAAAACAATTCCAAATTCATGGCAGGAGGTGCAAGAGTGAAAGCTCAAACACTGCCATTAATTTACCTGACTTCAGTTTTCTTAGCTCCTATAACCTTACACTACCTTCAGCTCAGATGCATCTTTACCTGAGCTTTTCAAAAGGCTTTCACAGCACTGGTCAGGCCTTAACCTTGTTCCAGGAAATAATTCTGAGTCCCTATCTAGAAACAGGCATGGAGAAGAAAATTGATTCTGCTGCACCAGATTCCACTTAATGTTTCTGTGAAAGGATGCCAACCCCTGAAAGGCCCTTAAACAGCCTAGAAAGCAGCTAGCTAGCTGTTGACAACAGAATACTACATGCTTTTACTGAAAAATATTTTTAATCTTTAAAGGTTTAAACAGAAAAATCAACCACCTGCAAAGAAAAAGTTTAACACTAAATTTTTCATCATAGTCATCACATAACCACTGAAGTATACTATAGCTGGGGACTTCACAGCATGGAAAACATCACTACTTTTATTTCTGCTCTAAGAAACCCCCTGATTTTCCTTACTTCCCAGTGACCAGACAAATAAGTGTCCTTAGCTGGAGAGTTGAGAAAGGAGACCTTTCCAAACAGCACTTGTGGTGTTCTACCCCAGTGCGGGCAGCACCACATAGGTCGAATGCTTCCGTTTTCTTAAACTTCCTCCACTTCTGTCAGAGTGTGCTCCAGGATTGTGTCTTGTCCCTGGAACTTAAAATAGCCACGAAACAACTTTTTCTGAAGCAGCAGGGGGAACCAGTAGGCATCATCTGCCCACATGTGATTGAAGGGCACCTCATCCAGCTGGAACCACTGCGGGCGCATTTCTGGTGAGAAAAAACAAAAGAACTTTGCGTGAGACTTTCTCTTGGGTTTTCACTGCTAAGACTTCGAATACCCAGCAACAAGCAGCTTCCCTCTGCAGCCCAGCTGCCTCTTTTCTCAAAGGGACTTTGGCACAAATAGTTCTGCATTTCTTAAGAGCAAGCCTGTCTCAGAGGGGAAAGTGCATCCCTCCTTCCCCTCCACTAGTGACCTACCATCGCTTTCTGTTGGCTCTCCGTGAAAGTCATCTGCCCGGAAAATGTGAACATCCATGAGTTCAGAGTTGCCTACAAACTCAAAAGTGATCTGACCCATCTTCTGCAGAGTGTCCACTGTCAGTCCACTCTCCTCCAGAAGCTCTCTGTGCAAGAAATACACTTCTTTACATGAAAGCAAGCAGTGGGAGAACAAAAAAGCAGTTACTAGCTTTACTGCCACATTCAGAAGGCTTGCAGTGAACCAAAGGTGAAAGCTGCACCTGTAAAACAGAGCAGGGCCCAGCAGAGTTCTGACTGGCACCAAACAATTGGCCTACTTACACATTGGTGTCAGGTCAGGCTGGCTCGTGTGTTATTTCAAGCTCCTAAAGGCTGGTAGGAAAAGTCTATGCAGGAAGGGGAAGATTCAGGAAAATTGTTTAGTGTGATTTACACTCCCTGCCACTTGATGGTCTTTTCTGAGATTAGACAGAAATGTGCCAGCACTCCAATCCCTGCAGCTGGATGTGCTCAAGAACTTTTAAGCCACTTAGAAGCTACAGCAGGGCAAGGGAGGTGATTCTCCCCCTTTACTCTGCTCTCCTCAGACCCCATCTGGACTACTGTGTGCAGTTCTGGAGCCCCCAGCACAGGAAGGACATGGAAGTGTTGGAGNCTTGTATCAGAAGACAGGACAGAGTCCCTCCTAGTCCTATGCTAGTGAAAAGAAGAAAGATAATTGTTTCAAACTGAGAAATTTAGTTTAAATATTTGGAAGAAATTCTTCACTGTGAGGGTGACAGGACATTGGAACAGGTTGCCCAGGGAGATTGTGGGTGCCCCATCCCTAAAAACCTTCAAAGTCAGGTTGAATGGGGCTTTGAGCAACCTGATGTAGTGGAAGGTGTCCCTGCCCATGGCACAGTGGTTGGAACTAGGCAATTTTTAAGGTAATTTCCAACCCAAACTGTTCTGTGATCCTCTGAACTCTTGAGATCTGCTCCATTGAGACAGACAAAAACTTTTTCAGCTTCAAGCTAAAGCCTTTAGATTTGTGGGGAAGCAGTTAACAAACACTAGAACATCTGCACTTGCCACAAGATCAGCTACTTCTGAGGCTAACTGAAGCTTATTTAAATGACACTACATGCACACAGAAGGTTGGGAATACCACCCCCCCCATTCAAAAATGCCATATGAAAACCATAAAGCAACTGTGTAAATCTTCCATTTCTGCTCTTTGGAAGTATATTTATTATAACAAGAGACTGGAAGGCAAGATTGTTAAGAGCACTTTGAGAGGCTTTGCCAGACAGTTCTTTCCCATGCCTTACCATGCACAGCTACTTGAAGCACATTCAATTACTTGCTCTGTTTATGCTACACACTTAGGGCTTTTTTTTTAATCTACCTCTAACAGAATCAGCATGGCTTGAAGCCAGTCATGGTTTTTCTAATGTATAAAAATAAGGAACACTTTGAAACAGTAGGGGAGGGTGCACTTGCCATGAGCATGTCTTCAGTTAATAATTAATGTACTTGCATATTTGGCAGTAACTTAATTTTAAAATGTAATAGAAAGGCTCTTTTAAGGCTCCAGCTTTCTTTGGCATCAATTTCATGGATCCCATCCTTCAAAATTATATTGCAGCTTAATGTCTTAGCTAATTTTAGTTTATCTTCCTGAGAAACTCTCTCAAACAGAAGCAGTTTTTCAGCAACAAAACTGAAAGCCTCATTTTAGAGGCTGTGATAATTAAACAACAAAGCACAACACTGCTCTGGTTCTCCAAGCAATCTGTCTGTCAGCTGCTTGGCTCTGTATATAGTGAGTGGTAACACTACAGGTAGCAAACTAGAAATGATGAATGAGCTGATTGCTGTCCTTACAAGATGTGCCACTGAGAAGCTGTGGTGCCCAGGTCCTCAAGGAAATGTGGCATACCCAGTAGAGGGCAGAAATCTGCCTGATACAGGAAACTTCATGTTTTAGCTTAATATTTAACCCAATATTTAATTACCTGTGCTGTAAGGACACTTCAGACCTTTCACCACTGCAAACCCAGTTGATACAGTACAACAGAGAATGCAGGTGGTGAGTTAAGTGTGATCTGGATTGTGTGACACCTGCTGTAGAGCTGCACCCCAAGCTTTCTCCTGGGAGAGGCAGCACTGCAGTGGTGGTGTTCCTGCCAAGAAGGTGGGCTGCATGCCCAGCTGGCCTTGGCTCTGGGGACTGCTTCCTGCTCCACTGACCTCATCACAAGTTAGTTGTGTCGCTCTGCAGTAAAATCCTACCAACTAAATCCAAAGGGCTGAGGACTGGACTGTTCCACAGCCCACAGCAGCTATGTCATGGCATAGTGCAGAGAGATCTCCAAAACTTCTATTGCTTGAGACCTCTGGCTCCTAGCTCTGAGCTAGCACAGATAAACATGCACTTAGGAAATCAAATGGGATATTAAATAATCAGATTTGCCCCACAGTCAGTGGCAACATAAGCCTAGCAAACAGGGTTCTGGTGTAAGTAACAAAACTGATGATAAATTAAATGAAAAGCCATGATGTGTCAGGCACATTAAGGCTGTGCACTGCTGGATGCACATCTGCATAGAGGATCCTCTGTCCCCTGGATTAGCTCACCACAGAACCCAGGTGGTTGCATCAGTACAGCTGAGAGAGGATTCAGGGGAAAAACTGTTAGGTAGCTGTTGAACAAACCACCACTGATCTTCCTGCAGGTGCAAGGGCAATTTTTGGGCCTGTCTCAGAAAATGAAAAGGTAGCAGAGTGTGGCTTTGTGTCAGCAACATTCATGTAAAGAACAAAGTACCAAATTTTTAGAGCAGTTTTGCAATTCAGTTGCATTCTATTTAATTTTAATGACTAGATAAAAGAAAGAACTAAAAAAAAAAATAAGTACCAAAAGCTTCCAAAATGGTGCTGTACCTGTGTACTGATGGAATTCAATTCCCTAACTCAGCATTAAGCAAATAATAAATTTCTACAGTGCTTTTCATAAGAGACCTCTGAGAATTTCTAATATTCTGTCACTACATTTCTGTGTAGTACTAAAAATGCTACTGGAAGGCAGCACCTGTTCAAACAGCTTCACAATTTAAACTATAAGCAGTACAATGGCATAAACTGTAATTCTGCTATACAGCCCAAATTAAACTGCACCTTTCTGAATAGCACAGGAACCTCTGCCCCACCACTAGCAAACCAGGTCTCAGTTTAGATTCGAAGCCTGAGATTTGGGAGGGAGGACACTTGGTAACTGGCTACTTGTAGGCTGAAAAACAGTTAAAAGATTTGCAGATGACAGGCCAAAAGAATCAGTCCTGTTTCCTTGTACACATGGATGACTCCCCCATCACCTGTGGAGTGGGTGATTTTCTCTGTTCAGAGGTGGCTCGACTGCACTCGTGGGTAGCACACTGGTTACAAGTCTGTTATCAGTGAAGCCATAAGATCTCCACCTGCAGCCCACTACAAATGGTCTAGCACCTCCATCCATAGCCCAACCTGCCCCAACACCCAACTCTCCTCAGGGCACCAGCCCAGGCCTCACCTGCGAGCAGCCTCCTCGATGCTCTCTCCTGGCTGCACCTTGCCCCCGAAGCCATTCCAGAGGCCGGCTCCAAACCCGCGCTTCTTCATGCCCAGGAGGACACGGGGTGGCTGCACCACCACCACAAGGGTGAAGAGCCTGGAGGTGCACATGGCTCCTGGGTGAGAGATGTGATGAGGACACGCTCAGAGAGGGTGCCGGGCTGCTCCTCCAGTACAGGGTGGGGGGGCAGGTAGCCCCAAAGCTTCCCAGCCCCCCAGCACTCCCTCCCCAGATGCCTGGCTCCCACCATCCCTGGCCCAAACCCTTGGTCCCCTAGTTCCTCTCCCAGCTCCTGCTTCCACCCCCCACTAAACCTCGCCCTTCTACTCCTCCTGAACTCCTTCCCCAAATATTTAATCACAGAATCGTTTAGGTTGGGGAAGACCTTTAAATAATCAAATCCAAATACTAACTCAGCACTGCCAACTCCACCTCTAAGCCATGTCCCTAAGCACCATATCCATCATCTTCCCCTCCTCAAAGCCTTAACCTCCCTTGCCAACTCCTTGCCATCTCAGAGCATCCTCCCCAAATCCGTGATCCCCCAGAACTCCCTCCCCAAATACTTCACCTCCATCCCCAAATCCCT
>WBNM01019769.1:3353-23209 GCA_013399055.1 Ramphastos sulfuratus
AAAAAAAAAAAAAAAAAAAGGCCATGCTTAAGTAAGCAGAAGATAAATTTAAGTGATTCAGTGATGGTGGCATAAAAACAATTCCTCGTAAGCATCTTGGAAAGTGGAAAGATCAAGACAGTGAAATAGGAGAGCAAATTCTAAGCAGAAGCATTTTCTGTAACCCCGAAACATTCTGTGGGCACAAGCAATTAATTTCATTGTAGCCTGTGGCACAAATACTCTGCCAGTCTGTGTAAGTTCTTAGAACTTATATTTGAATATTTAATTTTCATCAAAATCTTTGTTTTCTATAACTTCCATGTAATGTATCATTTCGGTGTCAAAAATAAATCAGAAAGTTCTTTGCATATTCTTCTGTATCAGGTAAATTACAACTTTTAATAAATGTACTTCTTTTTTTTTCCACCTTCAAATATAAATACCAAGCAAGGTTTATGAGACTTGACAACTCCCTTCTCTATGGCTCTTATTTAGGGCCTTGCTAAGAAAGAAAATCTCTTTTAGATAGACTTAACTGAAAATTATCAAGCTGTTTGGTCTTTAATGAATTAAATGTTTATTAACTAAGAATAAATTAAATTATTTGCATCAATTTAAATATCTCTATTCCATTAACTGACAGATTTGAACTACTAATGATTCACAAAAGGAAATTCGTTATTAGTGATAAGAGGATCGGCTTTCAGTAATCTTCTAAATTATTCAGAGAAATAATACTCTGAGCATATTAATATGTTAACATGAATTTGCAAAAGCATTTATCTCAACTATTTTTTTTTCAAGTGAGTGAAAAATATCCTAAGCAACAAACAGAAAAGCATCACTAGAAACACATAGAAATATATGTAAAATGAAATACAAAGATAGCTTCATAAACTAATGACTTTAAAGAAGACTAATTTACTTTTCAGAAAAAAATCATCCTCAACATTTGATGAGAATAAAGACACATTTTCTCACATTTAGGAATCACCTCATTATAAAGAACAGTAATCTCAAAGACCTTAATATTATAAAGCTGTCTATCATTACAATACAAAAGGGGATTACTTTCCCTCATTAATGATAGTTTTGAACCAGATGAAAGAGTGTGGTAGCTATAAAATGCAGCAAAACTTAAATATCCCTATCAGATGAAAAATATTAGCTGCAGAATGTCATAGAACAAGGAAAAAAATGTATTTTCAACCTGTAAAAAAGGCAAAAAATATTTAGATGTAATCATTCTTCAAAGTACATTGGGAGCTTAAAATGAGTCTGAATCTAAGTTTAAAATAAAAAAAGTTAAATTCTACACACAACTAAGTATAAATGTAACGTTCTTATCAATTAGTGTTAAAATGGCATTTTTTTATACCATACCATTTCAAATCTCAGAAAACTTAATTTGTTTTATGATAATGTCATGACACATACTATAGTAAGTAAAAGCAGAACACATCCTCTTTGCATTTCGACCGGAATTCAAGAGAAAGAAAATTTCTAGGGAGATAGATTAGAAGAAACTAAAAGGTCTTTTCTTCCATCATGACCAGAAGCATGGTATAACTAGAGCAAATTAAACCTAGTTAGGTGTGTATCTATATGCATTTGAACAAAGTTAATTTCATTTCTATTTTCTGTTTTGATAAATGACTAGAAAAGGAAGTTGTTATTAACATGGGTTTCTTCAGTGTTCAGGTCTGACAAAGAAAAAGCAAAGGATTGAGTAGTTCACATAAAGAAATTTGAGCAAAGGGAACAGAACCCAAATAACCAGAGTGCTAACTTAAGCCACTGTATAAACATGCAAACATTCCTCTTAAGCCCGAATCCCTGTAAAACTCAAGTTTTATGATAAGTCTATAGAATATCTTTCTGTCTCACAGGATCACAGAAACATCCAGGTTGGAAAAGACCCTCAGGATCACCACATCAAACCTATAACCCTACTCTACAAGATTCACCTTAAACCATATCCCTAAGTACCACATCCAAACGACCTTTAAACACATCCGGGGTTGGTGACTCCACTAGATCCCGGGGCAGCTCATTCCAGTGCCTGACCACTCTCTCCATGAAAAACTTTTGCCTAATGTCCAATCTAAACCTACCCAGTCTCAGCTTGAGGCCATTCCCCCTTGCTCTGTCTCCAATTACCTGTAAGAAGAGACCAGCACCAGCCTCTCCACAATGTCCCTTCAGGTAGTTGTAGAGAGCAATGATGTCTCCCCTTAGCCTCCTCTTTTTCAAGCTATATCCATTTTCATGTCTTTTAATCTGGTAGTTCATTCAGGAAAACACAAGAAGAGAGTAGTCTTAATTGACCTCATGCATATTTTCTAGGAATGAGCATTTTGAAAGAGGAGAGATGGAGCATCAACCATACAGAAAATTCTTTTAATAAATATGTCTAAGATAATAGAGATAGATATGCACACATACATATATAGAGAGGGGGTTGGAAGAGACCTCAAAGATCATCCAGTCCAATCCCTGACCCAGCACCAAAGGGTCAACAGTAAACCATGTCCCTAAGTACCAGATCCACATGTCACTCAAACATCTCCAGAAATGATGACCCCATCACTGCCCTGAGCAAACCATTCCAATATTTGGTAACCCTTTCAGTGAAGAAGTATTTTCTACTATTCATCCTGAACTTCCCCTGGTGCAGCTTGCAACCATTTCCTCTAGTTCTGTTTTTTTGACACCAAGGAGAAGAGGCTGTCCCCTCCTCACCCCAGCCTCCCTTCAGTTAATTGTAGATGGAGATAAGGTCTCCCCTCAGTCTCCTCTTCTCCAGACTGACCAACCCCAGCTCCCTCAGATGCTACTTGTAGGCCATGTGCTCCAGACCCTTCATGAGCCTCGTTGCCCTTCTCTGGACACTCTCCAGCACCTCAATGTCCTTCCTGTAGTGAGGGGCCCAGAACTCAATACAATACTTGAGGTATGGCCTCACCAGTGCTGAGTACAGGGGGATGACCAGGGACCTCCTTGGTCCTGCTGGCCACAGCGTTTCTAATACAAGCCAGGATGCTACTGGCTTTCTTGCCACCTGGGCACTATGCTGATTCATAGTCAGTCCACTATCAATCAACACCCTCAAGTCCCTCTCCAAGCTGCAGCTTTCCAACTACACATTCCTAAGTCTGTAGCTCTCCATGGGGCTGTTGTGACCGAGGTGCAGGACCTGGCACTTGGCCTTGTTGTACAATTAGCCTTGTCCCATTGATTGAACCTGTCTAGATACTGTTGTAAATCTTCCCTACCCTCTAGCAAATCAACATAGCCACCCAGCCTGATGTCATCTGCAAACTTTCTAAGAGTGCACTCAGTCCCCTCATCCAGATTGTTAATAAACATATTAAAGAGGACAGGCCCTAGTAGTGAACCCTGGAGGACACCACTAGCGACTGGATGCCAGCCAAATTTAACTCCATTTGTACAGATGAAGGTGACAGAGGTTTGCTCCTTAAAATTGTGATGTAGTTGGGTATAAGAATTTGGCTTATCTTTACAGTGCACTTAGTCATCCTAAGTAAGCTACAGGAATGCCCCAGTTAGTCACTTCATAGATGATGCAATGGACCAATCTGCAGGGAGTTTACTGAACTTCTAGGCAGTCACAATAAGGGGATTGACAATAGTGCAGGCCAGGTGACATTGTTGTCACAGGGATTCCTGAGTAGGACCTCAGGCAGAGTCAGAAATTTCCTCTGGCAACTCCTCTTCTTATTAAATACTATCTGTGAATTTACATATGTTGATTAATATCTTGAAGGAGAACCATAAAGACTTGTCTGAACTGGATGTAGGTAATATAATTTTAATCAGTTTGTAGAAATTGTCCATACAGAAACAGTCCCATCAGATAGTCTTTTGTATACGCTTAAGATACTTAGGAGTTGTTTTCTGCATAGTTTAATATAATCAACAGAAAGTGATGGTGCACATGCTGGAATAGTCACAAAGAACCATGAATAGGCAGGATTATACCAACTAAATTGCAGTTAAGTGAATCCTCCCCCAACTCAGCTGAAGATTCTTGCAGAATTCGTGTAGCAGACACTCCTGTTACCATTTGGACAGTCTGGCCATCCTGTTTGAGAGATCTCATTCCCACGTGTTACCTGTTGCAAAAATCCAAGTAAACAGTTTTTACTGTCTCTATGAGTGTCTCTCCAGTGAAAATATATCTACTTGCTATATCAAATAATGATTTAAAATACTAAACAAAAGTGTAATTCTACAGAATAATATACAGGCCTAAAATTATTTCATAACTCTTCTTTCCAAATCCCACATATAATGTTTGGGGGTTTTTTGCACATTCTGATGGTTTTAAACTTTCTTAAAGGCAAAACTCTCACCTGCCTACTTGCTCATTTCCTGTCCTCAACAGGGCAAGGGAAGAATATAAGATGGAAAATGTTTGTGGGTTGAGATAAAGACAGGGAGATCATTTATCAATTACTGCTACTGGCAGAACAGACTAGTGCTTGGAAAAATTAACTTGATTAAAAATAGATATGGGTAGCGAGAAAAAATGACACCTTCCACCCGACCTCCTTCCCACCTCAACTTCTTGCTTTCATTCCTAGTTCCTCTACCTTTAGATACCTGCTCCAGTACCTGGAGCTTCTCCTCTTCCTCCTTCCTTTCTCCCTCTGTTGCTTTCACAGTTCTTTCTCATACCTTTTTTCCTCACTCCTCATTGACATGCAGCTTTTCACCCTTCCTTAATATACATTTTCTCCACTCTTTCAAATCTGGCTGTAGGGCTCAGCTGTGGTCAGCTGAGGACAACTGGAACTGGCTCTGTATTGCACAGGGCAGCCATGAACTTTCATCACACAGGCCAACATCTTCAGCCCAGCCCCCCAGGTCTCTGTTGCCAACAGCTTGCCAGCTACACTCAAAGGCTGGAAAGTACAGCATGTTCTATCACAAGATCTATTACAATTTTGAGCTAGTAGGTAAACAAAACATTTGTAAATACACCATACACACATTACTCTCCCTTCCTCTCTGAGTTCACCCTTCCTTTAGATGTCATTGTGGTCAGAAGATAAAGCAAGCCAAAACCAGGAGATGCCTTGTGCTTCCCTCTGGGCTTTGGTTCCACATCCCACCACCTCAGCTCTCAGTCTGTTGAGATGTCACCCAAGACCTCTTCTACACCTTCTTTTCCTCATCAGGAAGTAAATATTTTCTTGCATTTAAAGAGATACTAAGAACAAGTATCATGAAATAACTACACAGATTTTCCTCAAAATATTGTCTGTTTGCTTTGGCCCTTCACTTGAAGTTAGATCAAAGAATAGGCTGAAAATCATTTTAGTTGGAGATAATGGTGAGTACAGATTTGGATTCCTCTAGGGCTCTGTGTGAGGAGTCTGCAAAACTGTGCTGCAAAAGTGGAAACCAAAAACAATAGAGTTATACTTTTGCTAACATTTAATTTGCAGAATATTAAAAGGATCACTTTCTTTAATTGGAAGCTTAAGAAAAGAATTCATAATAGCTTGCTGCTGCCAAATAATATCCAGATTGCTGTACAAGTAAGTGCAACTGTGGAAAATTAATGGATAGCTTTAAAGTGTTCTTTTGATTCTTCATGTATTTGTGTTCATAAATCCTTGGTTACTGATAATCACAAATATTCACTGGAGTTCTATTGAATTGCATTATTTTGTATTTATACAGATAAATGAATTAGTTGCAAACCAAATTATAGTTCACGGAGTTCAAGCTATTTAAAAGGGTATAAATGGCTTGATTAATATACAGAGATGAGACAGTGAAAAATAAGGTTCAATTCCTTCACAGACAGTGGAGTACTGTGAAATTACACTGACTAACAAGATGTATCCTATGAAGACAACTGAGAGAGTGGGGGTTGTTCAGCCTGGAAAGAAGAAGACTCTAAGGAGACCTTATAGTGACCCTCCAGTACCTGAAGAGGGCCTACAGGGAAGCTGGGGAGGGATTTTTCCGCAAAGACATGTAGTCTAGAGAAAGGTAGATTTAGATTGGACATTAAGAGGAAGTTCTTTACTGTGAGGGTGGTGGAACACCAGAATGGATTTCCCAGGGACTTGGTGGAAGCCCTATCCCTGGAGACATTCAGGCTCAGGCTAGATGGGTCTCTGAGAAACCTGATCTAATTGGTGATATTCCTGCTTACTGCAACAAGGTTGGATCAGATGATCTCTAGAGGTCGCTTCCACCACAATGCATTTAATGATTCTATGACATATTTCAATGACTGCTATATTTTATGATTCTATGACATATTTCAATGACTGCTGTATTTTATGATTCTATGACATATTTCAATGACTGCTATTTTGATCCTACATTTTCAATTTTCGTATGTGGTTATATCTTACCATCTTTGAATGAAATTGCTAATTTCTGTAAGAAATACTTTATTGTGATGGTTTGGGAGTTACCCACCCCCCACACTTTGTAAAATGACCCAGACTAGAACTCAGCTGGCTGGAAGTTAAGGAATGAAGCTCTATTTACAGCTTAGCACAATATACAAGCAGATATATACACTGTATACAGCAATATTTACAGAAATATACAAGGTAAAGGTAATACAGAAACACAACAGCCCTCCCAGAAATCAGAGACCCCAGGAGGGGCTCCCAACCACCCTTCAACCTTCTCCCCACCCCTATACCTTACCCTAAGGTTTGCCTTACACGCAAGGTGAATTTGGAGGATCAGCCAGGGGAGTTAGAAGAGAAGTGGTTAGTGAGATTAATCGGCAGAGAGGAGAAGAAAAGCCAGAAGCTAGACCGCCTGAGATTCTGTGCCCAGAGACACTGACTTATCTGTATTTTGAGTACTTATTCTTAAACACCTCAGCAAGCCTATGAGTGAAGTAGACATCACCATTTTTTCCTTTCACAGCCTATAGTATAATTTTCTCTATTAAAATATTCCAATTAGCCTTAAACCAGCACAATTAAAGAATTTGAAACTGACTATAAATTACTATACATTCTGTAAATTATAGTCATTATGTCACTGAGTGGTATGGTCTGGTCTGGTCTACTCAGCTACCTTACCCAAAATTTATCACAACAATCAGACCACACTTGGAGGATCTGTCCTGTTAAGTTCTGAGAGCACCTATGACTAGAGTGTCATTTAAGATGAAATCTTGTTTTCCAAAGTACTTACCCAGAATGAGAATGAACACATCAGCATTCACTTGTCAGGTAAGGATGGTTAATGCTCTGTGAAGGCAGAAGAATCTGTATATGGCATGTGTGCATACACATGCATTCAGGAGAGTGGAGTTGTATTCTAATCATTTTATGTATGCATTTTCTGCCTTGCAAATACTTCCCCCCACCCCGGAATAATGTCACATATATAGCAACAATTCCTAGGACTATTTCAAACTTTACTGAACTTAAAATTCAGTCATTTAAGAAAATATTACATTTAACAAATTGCAGAATGTTTTAAGAGGTTTCACTTAGGCCAGTCATTAGCTCTAGCGATTTAGAACATGTATCTGGAAGGTGTGAATGACCTTTCTGGATTGAACAACTTCCCATGGTTCTTCTGCCAGTAGGATGAGGAATGCTTTATGTGATGTAGCTGTTGAATGTCACGGAATAGTAAATTACTCTAACCACTCTATTTGACAGAGAGTCCTAGGGTTTTCTGGGTGGTTTTGTTGTTCTTTTGTTTGGGTTTGGGTTTTGTTTTGCTTTGCTTTGTTTCTGTTAATTACAATATAAACTGGTTGTACTTGGAGATTTTTCTGTTAACAGGCTTAGAAAACAGAAGCTTCTTTCACGAGATAGCTGGTAATGCACACACTACAACTGTGATTCTAAGCCAAATCAAGGAAGGAGAAAGAACTATTTAAATTCTGTATCTGTTCACTTCCTGGCTGTGCCCAGAGACACTGACTTATCTATATTTTGAGTACTTATTCTTAAACATCTCAGCAAGCCTATGAGTGAAGTAGACATCACCATTTTTTCCTTTCACAGCCTATAGTGTAATTTTCTCTATTAAAATATTCCAATTAGCCTTAAACCAGAACATTTATAAATCCATACTTACAATAGTGTTGTCCCTTCCCTGAAAAATATGCTGTAATATTAAGGATCTTTTGCAGTACTGATTCATTTCTTTAAGAATCTCTTCAGTTTGCAACAAAATGCATCAATTTGTTCTTGAGTTCTTTCATTGAAGTTTCAAAATATCATTTTCTCTTTGGCTTCAGAGGACATAGGGAGAATAAATATTTGTGGTGTGCATTTCTTTTACAAAACCATTTTTTTTTTCAGTAGTATGCAAAGATGGAAGTAAATATGATTAATGAAAATGTGTCCATTGTTTTGAAGTATTTTATCAACTTTTTAAAATGTAAATATTTGTTAAATGGACTGGAAAACAAATATCTTTTTCTACATTTCAATGATTGAATCTATTACAGTTTTGATTAATATAAAGACTTTGGAGCATGTGTAATTGAAATTAGGATTTGGTTTTCCCTCTTATCTTAAGCTTGTCCTATGTGACTGAAATTGTTAGCTACAACTATTTCCACTAGGAAGCTTAAAAGTTGTAACATTTGAAAATCGGAGGCAGTTCTGTTTATTGACAGAGAACTGATACTGTCTCCCTCAGTCCTCTCACCTCTCTCATGCTGGCAGTTTGCTCTTCACCCCATGTCTCCAGTTCACGTATCCTTTCATTCGGTCGATATAAAGCTGAATGCATTAATTTACAGAATGTGATGGCTGGATTTCAGCAAGCAGATCAAACACCCACCTTCCTTTTCACTCACTCTGCTCTCTGCGGATGGTGAGAAAAACAGAAGGAATGTGAAACTTGAGGTAATGATAATTTCATAATAGAAGCAAAAGTTGTGCTCACAAGCAAAACAAAAGGACAAACTCATTCATTACTGCCCATCATAATCATAGAATCATAGAATCATAGAACCATAGAATCACAGAATGGTAAGGTTGGAAGGGACCTCAAGGATCATCTAGTTCCAACCCCCTGCCATAGGCAGGGACACCTCCCACTAGTACAGCTCACTCAAGGCCTCGTCCAACCTGACCTTGAACACGTCCAGGGAGNCCCAGCTTGGATTTGTGCTTGGGATTGTGCCTACCCAGGTGCAGGACCTTACACTTGGCCTTATAAGGCAAATGTTCAGCCACTGTAAAGTGAGGTCTTCAACTGTATAGAACTTACTTGGGGAAACAAACTCCATAACCATGAATGTCCCTACTTAGCCCTCCACTCCCTGAGCATTTTACTGCTGAACGTGACATATGATATTTCATATCCCTTTTTGCCAGTTTGGCTCAGATGCCTCAGCTATGTTCATTTGCAATCTCTTGGCCACCTCCACTTTGGGAGGTGATGGGTGAGAGAGAAGAGAACGTGTTGGTACTAAGCAAGAACTGTTCAGAAGTTGCCAACGTACTGGAATGTTATCAACACTGGTTTAGCCAGCACAGCACCATACAAGCTAACTTCCTAACTTCATTTAACCAGACCCAGCACATAGGAATACAATAAGCAATGCATATTAAAATCACATATTAAAATCACATTGATAAACAGATTAATAAGAAAATATGTTGCCAGCTGAAGGATGTCTCATGAAGTAGATAAGAGTTTGAGTTACTTTTTCTAACTAGAGACACTGATTTGGATCTTTATCTTGTGTCCCAGATCCTCATTTTCATATAATTCTTAGAAATTTTAAATTCTGGAACCTTTTATGACTTGGTCAAAATTCCTGAATAGGCAGAAAAGTTATTAGGTGGAGAAAGATAATAAAGTCAAGTATACGATCCAATCTGAAAAGTTTTTCTTTCCAGCATTCCAGGCACCACTCCTTTCTTTTCCAGCTTTTTCACTCTTAAAGTGTACAATCAATTTAAAAGGACCGTGGAAGAAGTAAATGTCTATGTGATTATGTTTACTGATAGTATGAAATTGCTAAGAAGAGTACTACACAGTACAAAAGAGTGCTATAGGTATTCCAAGTACTCTGCATTTCTCCTTCTTCTCACCAGAGATTTGTCCAATATTTTCCACTTTTATAATCTCTTATAGCATGCTATGTAAGCTAATATTCAGGTTCTTTCTACTCTTCTGAAACAAAGACCAAGTAAAATATTCTATCACTTAGGAATGCAACACAATAGGCATGGAGAGGACCTCCTGGATTGTTCAACCATGTCTTCTGAATTTTGACTCTTAAAATAATAAAGGAGGAAACTTTTTGCTCACATTTGCTAGAAGATGGATATGTGGATAAATTAAATAATGTTAAACATTGAAAGTCCCTGCTCCTATAGACCGACTATAAGACAGTCGAGACTGAATTGCTGAGAGCTACAGATACTTACAATTAGGTAAAATGGCTACACATTAGATTTTGAGTGTGAAAAGGCCCACAAAACAACTACACCACCCAGGAAAACCCTGAGGAGGCCTCAATATCTTACATAAATTTCAAATATACAGCATAGGGCCATGAAACCCTACAAAGGAAAATTATTAAGAGGTCCATTCAGGTATTTATGAAATAAAATTAATAACATTTTAATGTCAATGTCTTACCCAACAATCAGGAATGAACAAAGCAACTCTTACTAGTCTTTGACTGTCCAGACTTGGAAAATGTCATATTCTGACTCCAGGCAGAATGATTGGATAATCAATTTAATCCAGAGTGCCACAGGAGACTTATTCAGGCAGTGAACTCTATGTAATGCAATAAATCACACATGATATGGAAAAAAGCCCTTCCAAAATAGCAATAAAACAACCACCAAATACATTCCACTATCTTTCCAAACTGCACAGAGGCAGTGAAACACAATTCCAGAAAATGTCCTCTCTCTGGGAGCTTTTTTGGCAAATATCACTATAGGATTATCAAAGTGCATTTCGAAGTACTTTTGATTCTTTGCCTTGCAAAGACATTCAGATGATTACTTCAGAAGTTCACTCATAGATGATCTGAAATGTTATATAACATCCAGTCTAAACTTATCCATAGCCATTTATCATGTACTAATATTATTTTAAAATTAAAGGATTTTTCTTGCCTCGATATATCCCCTCTCGATGTAGTTATAAGAAGTCATTATATCCTCTCTTAACCTTCCCCAGCTAGGCTAGATAAACAGAGCTCTCCTTAATCTTTTCTTTGTAAGGTAAATATTCCATTCCTTTAATCATATCTCTTCTCTGAATCTTATCTAATTTAAATTAATCATTCCTGAGAAAAGCAATTAGAGATGCACATAATATTCCAGATGAGGCTTTGCTGATGCTTTGTGCAGTGGTATTTACATTCTCCTTTCTCCTAGAAGAGTGTGCCACTCGATGCATTCTATAATAGCAGTAGCCTTGTTTCATAGTTGCATCTCTTTGGGAGTTCATACTCAATTCCCACAAATATACCCAGATATTTTAACCCATTTCAACACATGAGATTTCCAAAGTGCCTTTTGTATAACATTTTTTTTCGTGTGTACTCACGAAAATATCCTTCTGACTTTGCGGTATTAAATTGCATTCCATTTGAGTGATTTCTCTCCTTCAGACAATCAAATCCTCTTGATGCAGTCTCAGCACCTTTTCAAGCATATACACAGTTTCTATCTCAATGTCATGAACAAATGTAGTCCACGTGATCAGTCCCAGTGCTAGTGCCTGAGAGGTATCTGTACTGATTTTTCTCCAGCTGGTTGAGTATAGCTGGGCATAGACTCCCACCTCACAAGCTTCTTTCTCTCCTTGTTTTAATCAGTCATTATATTTCTTTCGTTAAACATTTTAAACATTTAACATTTTAAAACAAAAATTGCTAAATCACTTCTGGTGAAAGGAATGTTGTCAGGATAGTCTTTTCTTTTTCTCACAACTAGATATAAAACTCTCATAATACATTTATTGCATGCACTGGAGCATTTTTATCTTAACTTTTGATAGATTAAAATCCCAAATGACCACAGTCACTGCAGAGCTCCAACAAGAAATTCTTCAAAATATATAAAAGGTTGTGTTTGTTTTTTTTTTTTTTTCCCCCAGCAGAACTAGTCACAAAAATTAAATGGTAACTATTAAGTCACCGAACCAGAGGATAATTCAAGTTGGGAAAGACCTTAGAAAGGCTCTGATCCAGCCTCTTTTGCAAAGCAAGTTGCTTAGGTATTTATCCAGGAGGGTCTTTGAAACTTCCAAGGATGTACTCTGGGCAACCTCCTCCACTATTTAGCTGTTGTCTTGGTGAATATGTTATTCCTTATATTTAATTTTAACCTCTTTTACTTCAGCTGTGCCCACTGTCCTTTGTCCTCCCACTGTGGAGAGTCTTCTTGCAGGTATTGTGCAGACTAATCAGCAAGAAATGTAAAGTTAATCAATTTTATTAAAAACCAAACCAAACTATATTACTTGTGTCATGAATATGTGTTCCAAATGCTTATGTATCAACTTCAGTGACTTTGTATAAAAATATTGAAAAACTGTGTTTCTCTTTATGACCTGAGAATGAAACTTTAAGTGAATTTTATTATTTTCAGGCAGAAGAATGCATGTTTAGGAAGCAGATATTATACACAGGATTTAAATCTGGCTTAAAATAAGTTCCAGATATAAAATTAATTTATGAAGAAATTTCAGGAAATTAATAGATCTACTTTCACATAAATAATAGCAATTTCAATTCAAGAAAATAATGGATTTACCTCCTTTCAGTATACACAATGCAACTAAATCCAAGCTTACAAGTTTGGAATGCTAAGAAGTAAACTCAATGTGAATGCAGCTATAATTTACTGGAGTAGTATCTTTCTATTGATTTAACTTTTCACTGCAGACCAGGGCTCTTTATTCTGTGCACATTGATTTGTTTAGAAATAGTGAGGACATATAAAAAAGTTTTTAAATGCTATAGAGCTGGATTAAATATCTAGGGCTGGAGGATTATTACTATTATTTTCTGAAGTGTAGCACTTAATCAGTTCGCACAGCCACTTAGCATGGATGGAAAGAACACAATTGGTGCTGACTTCTAGGTCAGAAAGAATAATCTGGTTATAAGGCAACATTTTTATCAAATGTAAAGCAAACATTGCAAAAATTTAGAAAAGCATAAACCACTGAATCAGCATTACTGGTATAGCCTGCTGTGGCTTTTTATGACTCTCTGGTCTCAAAGAGTTTAGATATGGAATTTTACTTTGATCATTTCATATAATACATGACAAACACATATTACTTCTAAAATATGAGCATATGTTTTTTACCCAGCAATATTTGCATATAAGCCTGTTTCACAAGTTTGAGATGAGGGTTTTCTGAACAGAGCAGCTCAGGGGACATTAGTGGTTTTGTTTGTTGTTGGTTCATATTTACAGAATAATTTTATTATCTTAACCTCTAGATAAACTTTAAACAGAATGATTTTTAAAAAGGCCCTGGTTTGAATTAGTTGCCTGTGATACCAGTATCTGCTTATTTTGGTTATTCAGAGACTTTGCTAGGATAGGAGCAGGGACCTTCTGTCTTACATAAGCCACAAAACAAGGTTTGCAAGTCCTTACAAAGTCAGTGTAGGACACGAAGGAATTCAGACTGGCTCTGTGTTTCAGGTAGTAATATATTGGTCTTGTTTACTATTTACAGTCAATATTAAAAACCTGTATACTTTTCTTAAACATCAATAAAAATAATATTTTATTAAATGCTCAGCATTTGGTAAGGCTTTAACTTTGCAATATTGCTTATTTAATTTTACCTTAACTGTTAAGAGTTTTTTTCTAAAGAAAGCTTCTTATTTGGCAGTCTTTTAGATAGTAATAAAGATGGTAATAACCTCGCTTTTTGTGAAAAAGTGAAAATTTTGTAGTAGAAAATCTTACAATATAGGTCTGGAAAGGTCATCTAGTTCCTGCCCTGAGGTAGAATCAGCTCTACCAAAGAAGGTCAAAAGCCGTTTTTACTGCTGTCCTTGTTCAAGTTAGATCTTCCTTCACCAAGACATAACAAGATGTATTGCACAAAAGGCTGAAGAAAAGAACGAGCACAACAGGAAGCCTGAGCTGCTCCTTTAAGACCCTCCAAACTTGTAGAAACTTCAGGCTATTTAAGAGACCGTTTTTTAGCTGCTTTTTCTCTTCGTCTCACAGCAGCACTGTGATAAAGATAGTCTTCACTAAACTGCCTGTCTTTATCAAAGGTAAAAAAGACAAAGAGAAGAAGAAAACAACGTAGAGAAAGAAAGCACATTATTTGTAACATTATTCAGGCATTTTTTGTACTGTAGATTATGTCCAAGATCTTGTCAAAGCTAGTGAAGATAGCAGATACTATGCTGTTTTCATAACGTTTGATGCTAAAGTTCAAACTATTGAGATGGTTTAGTGAGTGGAGATTGAAAGGACTGAGGGTTGCTTGCAGATTTCCTCATGAAGACCCTTTTAAGACTTCATAAAAAAGCAACAGATGAAAAAACTCAGCTGCTCAGTATTTTATTGAAAGTGTATTCTGGGGAAAATTTTAACGTATCGTTTTAGGTGCATTGATTTTTGCTCCTCTGTTTCTCTGATTTGTGGTATGTGGTTTAGGCTTAGCCACTTTTTATCTGATTTTTAAGAATTGCTCTCATTAATGCTAATTCAGTTTGATTTTTGACAACTACAATTTCTTTCAATATGCAAAGTTGGGGTTTTTGTTACTGTGACTTTTCTCATCTATGAACATTCACATAGAAATATTCACAACTACCATCAAAGCAAATAGATTTTATTTTTGTTGTGTAATAGTAAGTAAATTGAAATAAGATAGACAGCTTCAGATGTAAAACAGAAAGTATCAGTGACAAATTAACTGGAGAGAAAATGATAAAATGCCATATTCGGTAAATTGTGTGAAGCAGTCCATAAAAAACTGTCATAACATCAAAGCCTGATTTAAGGTTGTCTTTTTAAAAATAAGCTTTTTACTGCCAGATATTCAGATAACTAAAGAACCACACTCATATTTTCATAAGTGTATACTAGTTTATAAAGGATAAAATTATTAACTAGCTGAAAGATTATCGTCTTTTTTCAATGGATCTTGTCAAACACAACCGATTTTATTATATGACAAAATCAAAAATTGGTAGCTGAAAACATACAAGACACTGACACTAAAGATTTTTTTAATGCATTACTATGTTTACATTTTATTTTGATTAACAATTACTGTAAATATCAATAAATATCATGCTGAAACAGTTTGGAAAACTGTTAGCGAGCAGTTTACACAATACCCTGCCATTTGTAGTAGGGTATTGTTAACATTGTATCTGATAATGTGCAGAGGTTGTGTCAATTATACAGACATCAGAATGATGTCTTGTGATGATTTCAGACTGTGCAAGTCTTATTGAAAAGATAAGTAAACGGCAAGACACAGCCAAAAGAAATCCTGCATCATGTCCTGGCTTGCCCAGGCATGTTTTTCTGCTCTCCCTCCTTCTGTTTTGGGGAGAGCAACTGCGGGAAAAGGGACAAAGAGCCTGGCGCCACTAAGTCTGAGGTCTGGGGTTAGCCCAGCAACTGCGGTAAACAAGGTGCACACGGTTGCCTTATGCAAGGCCTGTGTTCTGCCCAAAAAAGGGTAAAGCAAGCCTATGGCTTCACCCAATATGGCCAAATCTTGGCTAACTGCCATTTGATTGNTTCCAGGGGTTCAGCCATACACTGAACCGAAAGGTCTACAACTAACCTTTCAAAATCTCAATTAACATAGTCTAAATAAAGAAACGGACAGAATTCCTATGTTTTGCACAGCCTACTCTAATGACTCTTTCACCTTTAAAAAGATAGCCAAATGTAAAATTATACTTTTAGGGGAACGGTGATCCATTGGAAGATGTTAGCAGTGATCATAAACGTTATAAAACCTTTGTAAACTGAGTGCAGTACTTAAAAATTATCATTGATAAAAGGTATATGTAACAAGTAGGAAGACTGAAGTAATTTCTCTCATCACGCAGTTTGGGTGAAACTGATGCTGCAACAAACATATGAAAATACTGCATGCGATTCTGGTTTTTGCTATTTATAGTTGAAGTATCAGGCAATGTTTAGAAAACCTTGAAGTCATAGCACCACTGTAATGCTCTAAGGGATGAAATAAAATACCATTCAGAAGTATATTTGCCTTGTGATGCTTACAGAATCACAGAATTACAGAATTATTGAGGGTTATGATCTAACACCACCACACTGACTAGACCATGTCACTAAGTGCCACATCCAATCTCTCCTTTAACACCTCCAGGGATAGCAACTCCATCAACTCCCTGGGCAGTCCATTCCAGTGTTTAATTAGCCTTTCATTCTGTCACATATTGCCTGGGAGAAGAGTCTAACACCCATCTTACTACAGCTTCTCTTCAGGTAGTTGTAGAGTGTGACAAGGTCCCCTCTGAGCCTCCCTCAGGCTGAACACTGCCAGTTCCCTCAGCCTCTCCTCATACAACTTCCCCTCCAGCCCCCTCCCCAGTCTCATCGCTCTCCTCTGGACCCACTCCAGCACCTCAAATCCTTCTTGAAGTGAGGGGCCCAGAGCTGCACACAGTGCTCAAGGTGAGGCCTCACCAGGGACGAGTACAGGAGCAGAATTAGCTCCCTAGTCCTGCTGGCCACACTATTGCTGATACAGGCCAAGATGCCATTGGCTTTCCGTGCCACCTGGGCACACTGCTGGCTCACCTTCAGCTGTCACTCAGCACTCCTAGGTCTCTCTCTGCCAGGCCACTCTCCAGCCACTCATCCTCCAGTCAGTAGCACTGCATGGGGTTATTGTGGCCAAAGGGCAGACTCTGCACTTGATCTTGTCAAACCTCATACTGTTGGCCTCAGCCCATTGACCCAGCCTGTCCAGGTCTCTCTGAAGTGTGTCTTTCTACCTTCCACCAGATCAACACTACCCCCCCAACTTGGTGTCATCCACAAATTTTCTAATGGTAGACTTGATCCCCTCATCCAGGACATCAATAAAGATGTTGAATAGAAGTGGGGCCCATATTCTAGGAACACTCCTGGTCATCGACACCAACTGGATGTATCACCATTCACAATCTCTCTCTGTGCCTGGTCAACCAGCCAGTTTCTGACCCAGTAAAGGGTGCACCCATCCCAACCATGAGCTGCCAGCTTCTCCAGGAGGATGCTTAGACATTTCTAAGCAAAGATAACTTAAGTAGTCCAAGTTTACATGTTGCATGGTCACATGATTCTTGAACCCAGTATGCTGCAAATGTCACATGAGTAGGCGGGTAAAAGGTCAATCAAGTGATGAGGCCAGGTAGACATCTGTGCTCCACTGACATGTGGGGGCATATACATGTATTAGCTAGCTCAGAAATAATGGGTGTAACTCAGAGGTAATGAGTATGGTATAGGTAGATATCACTAATACTAGAACTACCAATATAAAATTGGTAATTCCTAAAAGCATATAGAAAGTCTGTGGTGATAGCTTTGAGTTAGATATGCAGCATGAGGTAGGTAGAACCAGAAACCCATCATTTTCTAACAAAGATGTATTGTTTCAGACAATCATAAGTAATCCAATACCAGCACCCTTGCAACACCACCTTACGTAGTCCAGCTGCAAGGCATTAGAACACATGCAAACATATAGTCAAGTCACATCAAACTAGCTATGACTAAGACTAAGTATAATATCACCAAATCAGTAATGTATTCACCAATAAGGAAAGGAGAAAATACTGCCAATCCACCACAGAAGAAATGCCTGCATATAGCATTATTTTGAATGAGCAAACACAAAATTAATTTTGCATTTTATATTCATTTGTTTAGACTCTACTCAGAAAATACAAATATTTTTAGCATTGTCTGCTTATGCTGTCAGATAAACATCTTTTAAAATCTCATTCTTGAAGCTATATCTATTGAGGAAGCAAACATGATAGCACAGCCTTTTCCATGTGTGTTTGGAAATAATAATGGTTTTGTGGCAACAGGTGAAAAAAAGTATATGTTCTAGTTACAAATTAGATACAATCAAAAGACATTCATACCAGCACAGGAGAATGGAGGTCAGCCGTTCTGCCATGTCAAGTAGAATTTATCAAATAGCTACTGCAATATTGATACATTCATTCTTTACACGAGATCAAACAGCCTAATATATTTTTTTACTATTACAGACACTTGAAGGTCTTTATCCCTGATTTGTAGGTGCAGAAAAGCTCTCTCTGTGAAATGCCAGCTGTCTAGCTATGCAAATGACTGTATGTCTTTCTGCTTTTATGTAATCTAGAGTCTTAACTCGTTTAAAATGCTGCAGGCTAAAGTGCTTTCCTCTAGAGTGTTGTGTTCAGGTATTCAGTTGTGCTAGGCAGATGAGATGTTCTGAGATGCTTTGTCCATGTAAAGCGCACACCAGGGAATCACCTCAGAAAGGTGTGCTACATCAAGTCTTTTAAGTCTATTTTCAAAGAGCAGTTTGCACTTCTTCAGTGCTGGTTACCACATGCCAGCTGGAACTCAAAGTGCCTGGGGAACCAGGGGAAAAATATGGAGCTTGTTGAAGATTGGGAACTTTCCTCCTCCCGACTTAGAATTCACCAGACTAACCCAGATGGCTTGGAAGTAAGATGAAGCTATATTTACAGCATAGCACAAATTTACAAGCATATATACACAATATTTACAAATATTTACAATTATCGACAAGTTAGAAGTAATACAGAAATTCAAACTCCCTCCTGGACAAAGAAACTCCCAAGAAGGCTCACAACCAACCCCCCTCTTCCTTCCCACTGCCTTATCTCAGACAGATAAACAAATAAGCTCCACAAAGCTCACATGTTAATTGCCAAGATCAGAGCCAATAGGGGTTAGAAGGAAGTGATTAGATCGAACAACAACAGACCAGGCAGGAAAGGGAGCAGGGCAATGTCCCAAGACAAAGTGAGAGGACTTTGTTTCTATTTTGACTTCTTATCCCTCTCAGCAATCCAGCGAATGCTATAGGCCTCATTCTTATTTTCATTTCACAGCCAATGATCTAATTTCTTTCATCAAAACATTCCAATGAGCCTCAAACCAGCACAGAGCTATTGTATAATATTACTCACGTAATACGGATTCTGTTGAGTGTTAGCATGTGCAGTAGTTAACAGTTTAGCCACAATATTTGAGGACACTTAGGATACATCTTTTTGTTAGCTGAGGATGGGATCTGTATTTGTTCTGCAGTACAAGCTTAATTAACTTTCATACTCCTTAAGAACCCATTGACACCATATCAGTCTCAACTTCTGCCACCAGGAAAAGTTCAGGTATACACAGAGTGCTTCTATCAATCTAAGCAACTGGGGGATTAAGGTCAAGTATGTTACAGCCCAGCCCAAAATGGTTTTGTCTCAAGATAGGTTCTTCTTAACCCTGTTGAAGACAAGCCTACAACCAGGCTTAAAGCACATCTCGAGCGGAAAACATGTAGATAATGAAACATGATACATATTCCTTTTCTCAGCCTCTCTTATGCCGCCCTGGTACAGTGATATTGGACATTTCAATAGGTTGCCTAGGAAAGTGGTGGAGTCACTGTCCCTGGATGTGTTCAAGAAATGTGTGGACATGGCATTTTGTGATATGATTTAATGGCCATGCTGGTCTTAAGTTGATGGTTGGACTTGATGATCTTAGGGGTCTTTTCCAACTGAAACAATTCTATGCTTCTGCATAGTACCACTAAGATCTTCACAACCACTGTTGAACATGTTTTGCCGCACAACAGGGAAAGAGGGAAAAAAAAAA
>WBNM01019769.1:27122-39372 GCA_013399055.1 Ramphastos sulfuratus
AAAAAAAAAAAAAACCTAAAAATTCAAGTACTCTTCTAGATGATTATTCTAGATATCCTGGAAGGAAGGCAGGAAACTGTCCAACTGGTTAATCCAAACTAAAAATCTGAACAAAATAAACCAAAGCAAATCAAACGATAAATAGAGCACTAAGGCAAAACTATACTAAGAAAACAGTTACTAAAATTAATTTAGGGTTTTATGACATGTACCAGAGAATCAGAATAATGAAGAATAAATCAGAGCTGGGTTTTGAAATAACAAAATTTTTAAACAAAGAGTAAACTGGCAATGCATGAGACTAGAACTGTAGCAATAATATTCTCTGGACATATGCTTTTTGAATACAGTTGTATATCATTAGCAGTGTTGATATAAGTAACTAGAATGGACATGCTATCCAGTAGAGATAGCATGGTTTACGTCTATGCAACTGACAGTCTCATCTGAGAATCACCTTATCCCACCTGAAAATACCTCATAGAGCACAGTAATATTTTATAAGATATGCAGTTCTGAGTAGGTGCTTGTGTCCACGTCCTAATCTTGACCATATTACAAAAAGATTCTGTCATAAACAAGTCATTGTGTCCAGTCACATGCTAGCCCACAGATAAAGCACAACTGACCTATTTTAAAGGTTTTTTTTTAACATACAAGAAAGGAAAAATTAGTTTTGCTATTATCTAGGAAGGTATGTGAGGTCCATATTATATCATTATTGAATTATTGAAATTTCTTTTCTTATGTTAGGCCTGTGATGCTGTGAGAGTCTGATGTCTCTCCCTTGACCAATCAACAAAGATAAAGATTGCCTTTGTTAAAGATGGGCCCGGATTCCTGGCAAAGCTAAGAGATGCAAACAGCACCTTTGTGGACTTACGGCACTTGGCCCAGACATCAGCCCAAGAGCTCAGGAATGCTAGATAGAGTGTCTTGATGCCAGCCTGGCTTGAGTGCCCAGGACAGGATACTTCACACCTGAAGAGAAAAGGCTTCTGTATATTTGGGTTATGGACAGGTAAGCGGTTCAGGAGGGAGCGAAGGCCCTGCCCAGTGCCACAGTCGGGCCCCTGCAAATGCATGAGAGTACACAGGAAGATTTTCTGGGGAGCTGCACCTGGACAACAGCCTAAAAACTGTATTAAGAGACATAAGCAATGCCTGCAAAAGAGTGCATCTCCACCAGAGCTCCTCCTTGGGTGCACCTCCACAGGGAGAACCCGAGGAACCACTCTACAGAAGGACATCCCTGGGCTGGGCACACCACACTCTCTCTCCCCCAACATCTGCTGCTGATGGTAATATAATCTCTGTTCTTTTCCTTCCCTGCTCTTCTCTGTTTCTCCATTGTTCCCTCTCCCTCTCTCCCCTCCTCTCTCCCTCGGTTTTGTCCATTGCTCCCTCTCCCTCTCGGTTTTGTTCAACTTTATCCCTTAATAAATAGTTCTTGGTGATACCTGGTCTCGTTTGCACCTTACTTTCACAACACGGAAATCTAAAAGAACCAGTCTTGCTCCTCTGGACAGAGATACTGTTCATCTCTGTTCTTCGGACCTTGACAGGTGCCTACAGAGAGTAAAGCTTAAAATACATCCTCATGGACTTCAAAATAATTACATACAAACCAAGAAGGATTAATCATCAGTGGAGTGCTAGTACAGGAACAAAGCATAAGCATGGTTTCTAGTGAGCTGGCATAAAAAAGTGTGCATTAAGTTAAAATATAGCAACTTAGTATGTTACTATACTGCCAAGTCAGTGTGATGGGACATTGACCAGAGCCAGCATGAGAGGAGAGTAGTTTGTCTTGTATCCTTTTCTCTTTGAACAGACTTAGAAAGATTCTGATGCAGCAAATAATTCCAGCTGTATGACAGCAGAGGCCAAAGTCGAGTCAAGTTTACTGCACTAGAAGGAGAACAAAGAGTGTTTCTGAACTACATACAACATCTTGCATGTGGTGAACAGAGAGGAGAACAAGAAGGCATAACGGTGTTTAAAGATCCTGCTTGAATGAGGATTGTTTTCCTTTCATGGCCCTTCTCTGGGTTAAAGGTCAAAATTGTTACTTGAATACCAGCAGGTCCCCCATCACCTTTGCAATTTCCCCCGTCATCTTCATCGGAGAAGGGAATGTTGCATGTTTGTTGGCCATTCATTGCACTTTGGTGCCTCAATTTAGTCATCACATGCAACACATTATATTTTAGTTTGTTACTGAGTTGAGCAAATTAGAATTTTTAAAGAGCACAGCAAACACAAGGGGCTAAGCTTCTGGTTTGCCCTCCAAATAGTAGGATTTTCTGCTGAGATCTGGGGTTAGAGAGAGGAAAATGTCCTTTTTTTCATATTTTGCTTGCAAATGCACCTGGCCACTCAGAAGTTTCCTGTTTCTCTACATTTTGTACCAAGCATCCATGTACATTAAGTATGAAAATCAAGAATTCATACATAAGTTACGTGGGACAAGTTTCCACATAACACCTGGACTGTGAGGACTCAGTGTGTGTGTGTGTTTTCTTATCAATTTTCCAGTCACAACTTTTTTTAAACTTTCATTTGTTCTTTTATCCTGAAAAGTCTCATATGGTGCTGTGCTTTCCTTGCAGTTAGATTTGTAACAGTATATTTTCTCATAAAATATATACGTTATTCTCTTAGCTGCTTCTATGGAAAGATGAATTAGACTTATTTTCCTGGATAGTACTACAGTCAATGAAGTGAGTGTGAGGTCTCAGTGCCCACTATATTTGCAGATATGTCAAGTTTAGGTTTCTCCATTTGTTTTCTCTATTTTTCCTCCTTTAACCATAAATGTAAATGTTTAATTTATATATGTTGTGTTTTAGTTTGCAGCCTCAGATTTAGACATTCCCCTTTTATATTTTCTGTTTGAGTGGAAAGTTCAGCTGCTAAATGACAGTAATTGCCTGTGGTTTTTTTGCCCTGTAAAGATTCACTGCTTTCTGCTTTCTCCAGAATAGCTGTGCTTCCATTACTTAGTCAAGTCATCACAGCGCAAATAATGTGATTCATTATCATCATGTCATTTGCAGTGTGAATGAGATGATGAGGCAAATGAGAAAATACTGCTTCCTGTCAGAAATGAAAGTTGTCAACATTTCTTACAGGTTGGGGAGTTGCTGAGTATATTTTCCAGCTGAAAAATAAATATGTAATGGGAGTAGATAGCACTATTCTTGGCTTGAACACACACACATACTAAGAACTTGCTAGTTGTCTAATCTGACTTCTCTAATAAGTCCCAAAACTCTCAGTGGCTGGAGTGTCACTTGCTAGGATCAGCTGTTTACACTATTCAATGCCATTTGAGGAAAAAACAAAACCAAAACACCAAAACACACAAAAAAACCTTTAGAGATGGAGACCAAGATTTCAGCCAGACAAAACATTTTGTTTTACAGATACTTCCAAAATTTGATAAATGAGCAGCTGTACATTACCCTTGAGCTACTGTATTTAGACAAGTGGAACAGATGGTATGGCTCTGCTTCTTCTGCAGAGAAACCTAGACATTGATGAAGGCAATGACATTATTGCATGTACAATCATGAGAGTTGTAAAAGTGGTGAGCAAGGGAAAAAAAAAATCCCTTTGTGACCTCTGGTTATGGGATATAAACCAAATAATACCATTAAAGTTAAGACTGCCGATACTCTTGACAGTATGCATTAAAGACATGAAACAGTGAACCACTCCTGAATGAAACAATACAGCCAGAGGGATCTGTGATATACCTGTTCCCAGGATCAGGAGTTATTCTCCTCCTTTAAGCAATACAGGAGGCTGGTAAAATGTACATTTCTAATGTGTCAGGCAGTGAGTTTCAAGAAGAGTCCTTGATGCTAGGGTAAATTAGGGTATAGTACTGGCATATACTACATTCTTGACACATTAATTGTTCTGTTCAGAGCACTGTCACTGCCATATCCATGACTTTTTTTTTTTTTTTTTTTTTTGAGAAAATGCAAGTATCTCGGGCAAAGTGGAACTGTGTGGTCACCCAACAGTAGAATCCCAAATCACACAGAAAACTGTCTGGTTTCAGATTCAGGTAAAGAAATACAGTTGGCATTTGAGGAGAAATTATTATGGCCTGACAGAGCCCTTTTGGGCATTCAAATCAAAGCTTTATGGTTATGCCAATGTAATTGGGTCTTTCCAAATACAATTAACCAAATTGCTCTGCAGGGGAACTCAAGTAAATCTCTTTATGATTTTAAGTGAAAAATAAAGGGCCATGTTTTTTTCAGACATTAAACGACAATTTGAATTGGTATTTTTGTATTTATTTTGTTAAAAAAAAACACAACACAAAATACAGATGTGAATGTAGGTAAAACATACAGAAATGTGTACAGCAAGTGAAACAAAGTGCCTATTATTTCTATTGTTGTCACTTTCCTTAGTGGATACAGTCTTAACCATTCCCATCTTTAGAGCTGCAAAATTCACTGCAGGGTCATTTTCATTTTCTACAAAGGTTTTCTTCTATTCTTATCAGTCTTTAGGGATAAATTTGTGTTATATAGTCCAGAGCTACTGTGGGTTCTGAAATAAGTATTTCTATTTGCTAGGATGAAGACGCTAGCAAATGAACATCCTAGCAAATGGTACACTTAACAGAAAATCCTGTTTACTTCAGCTACATGATGTTAGAATGTGTCATCAGCAAGTTCACAGATGACACTAAAGTGTAATGGAGGGGTAATTAATTAATGTGAGATGATTTTTAAAGATTAATATTGTTTATTAATAGTCAATATTCAGAACTCTTACCACCCCAATCACAAATTTTAATAATAATTGGTTCTTCGCATCAGTCATGGAAACTTTATACAGTTAATAACATAGGATCTAGAGATAAGTAGTAATAATGTATAACATTAATTGAACTTAATTGAACTGGAAGAGAAGGTTCCTGCTGTCAATACAGCACTTGTCCACTAGATTGACTCAAGGAGCTTCTTTCTCTTATGGCAGAAGGCAATGGTGAATTACAAGAAGCTTTATGTATTTACTCACAAAATTACCTCCCGACTCACAGGGCTACCTACAGCTTCAGACAGTATCCAAATGCTTTCAGAGAATTCTGTTACTGTCTTGTCATCTGCTGAGACTTCTGACTCTACCCAGGCTGCTGGGGAAAGGAGGCAGACAATCTCTAACCTGGTCCTGATCTCTCTGAATGATCTGTGTACCTCCAGGACTTCCTGTCTTGGCAGGAGGCTTTCAGGTGCAGGCAACATGTGATGTGATGTGCAGTCTCAGCATGAGTGTCATGCTGGCTATGCAGGCTAATTGCGTGGAGGTATTTAGAGACTGTTCCTGGTTAACTCTTGGAAGGCAGTTTCCAGGCAGTTCAGGATGCAGTGGAGGCAGTAGCAAGCACGGATGCAACAGCAGAGCATGTCGTGTCACCTGCTTATCTCCTTTTATCAATACAGCCTGAGACTAATGGGCCTTTGGACACAGAATAGCCAATCAGAATGGCAATTAACCAAGTTTGACCAAATTAGGTGAAGCCATAGGCTTGCTTTATCCTTTTTAGGGCAGAACACAGGCCTTGCACAAGGCATACACAAGCTGAGCATGTGTACCTTGTTTACCACAGGACGTAAATGGCCAGGGTCCTTAGACTCAGTGGCTCCAGGTTCTATGTCCTCTTTCCCATAGCTGCTTCTCCCCAAAACAGCAGGAGGGAGAGCAGAAAAACATGTCTGGGCAAGCCAGAACATGTATAAGCCTATCTTGGCCTACTTAGGCCTACCATGACACTAAGATAGGTGGGAGTGTTAATCTGCATAAGGGCAGGGAGGGTCTACAGAGAGCCTTGGATAGATTGGATTGTTGGGCCAGCGTTAATGGTATGAGCTTCAACAAGGCCAAATGCCAGGTCCTGCACTTGGGTCACAACAACCCTAAGCAACAGTACAGCCTTGGGGAAGTGTGGCCAGAAAGCTGCCTAGCAGAAAGGGATCTGGAGGTTCTAATCAGCGAGCAGTTGAATATGAGCAAGCAGTGTACTCAGGTGGCCAAGAAAGCCAATGGCATCCTGGCTTGTATTCAAAATGCTGTGTCCAGCAGGAGTAGGGAGGTGACTGTCCCCTCATACTCAGCACTGGTGAAGCCACACTTCAAGTAGTGTGTTCAGTACAAGAGAGATGTTGAGGTGCTGGAGTCAGTGCAGAGGAGGGCAATTATCTTTAAAATGTCACTGTTATTGGGAACTTTCTGATAGCTGGAAGACAGTAAATATTACTTCTGTCTCCATGAAGGACTAAAAGGATGATCTGAGGAACTGCAGGCTAGTCAGCAATACTTTGGTCTCTGGTAAGCTGATTGAGCAATTATTCTTGGAAACTATTTCCAGACAAAACAGACAAGAAAGTGATTAGGAGTAATTGGCATGCATTTATGAAAAGGAAATCATACTTAACCAGCATTATAGCCTACAATGAGGTGGCTATCTTGGTAGATGAGGGAAGTGCAGTAGATGTTGTTTAGCACAGCTTTAGTAAGTTTCAAACACTGTCTCAAATGGACAAAGTGACGAAGTGCAGGTTAGGTAAGTGCACAGCGACGTGAATCAAAAATTTGCTAAACTGCCACACTCTAGGTGTTGTGGTCAGGTTTAACCCTTCAGTTAAAGGGAAGTTAGTAGTTTTGATACCGGGTCAAATACTGCATGACATTTCTGCTGCAGATCTGGACTCCAGGACAGTGTACCCTCAGCAAGTTGACAGAAAACTGTGAAAAGATGCTGTTACACTAGATGGGTGTGCTGCCATTCACAGGCTGGAGAACTGAGTCAAGAAGGATCTCATGAAGGTCAAGGGGAAATGTGAAGTTCCACATGTGAGTAGGAATAGACCCAGGCATCAATATACACTGGAAACCAACTAGTAAGAAAGCAGTTATGCAGAGAAGAACCTTGTAAGCCCTGGCAGACAGCCAGCAGAATATCAACCAGCAGTGCACTCCAATGGCAAAGCAGGCTGGTGGCATCCTGGACTGACTCAGGAAAAACATTGTCATTGCCAGAAAGTCATGTGAGGTGATCCTCTGCTCAATCCTCGTGGCACGCTTGGAGTGTTATGTCTAGTTCTGGGCTGTCCAGTGCACAAAAGACAGGGGTATACTGAAACAAGTCCAACACAGACGGAACAATGTTTAAGGGACTGAAGCACCAATGATATAAGGAGAAGATGAGAGAGATAGGGCTATTCAACACGGAGAAGTGAAGGATAAAGAGAGGGATCTTATTAACAGGAAGTGAAACACTGGAACAGATTTCCCCAGGAATGTTGTGGAGGCTTCATCCTTTGGTGGTATTCAAAACCTGACTGGACACCATCCTGACCAACCTGTCATACGTGATCTTGCTTAAGCAGGGCAGTTGGATCAGATGATCTCAAGAGGTAGTTTCTAACCTCAGCCATTCTAGGATTCTGTGACTACAGATGTCTGCTATGTGTATGCTTTGGCTGGACAGTCAACAAGCCCAATAGATTTGCCTAGAGCTGACTGGCAGCTGGCATTCAACATTTCTATGAAAACTGCAAAAGATTTTGATAAGAAAAACTTCTCCTCCTCCCTTTGGAAGTTTTGGGCTTCAAAATCTTGAACAAAAAATGCAAGGCCCTCCAAAAATTTGATGAAAGGAATAAGTACTCACAAAATCATCTTATTAAAAGCAATTCCTTATAAAAGATATATTCTTAAAAGTGCTTGAAGTAAAGGACTTTGTGCACACAAGAAGACAGCAAACTGTTAGTTCTTTTAATTCTGAAGATTGCTTACTCTACAGGAAAAAGGAAAAAATGCATTTATTAATATTATTTGCATCTCATGGCTGGGGAAAAAAAATAATTCCCTACCATTCAATTGGAGATATATATATATAAGAAAGGAAGAAAACACTCTTTATGCACAAATAATTATCTATGTAATTAAATGCTGCAATAAAGGTTTGTCTACCCTTCTAACCTTCTGTTGTCTGCCCAGATATTTTATTATTTTGGAATATGGGTTCTTTAAAAAAAAAAAAAGAGTCAAATATAACTTTTTAAGGGCTCAGCAGAAGAGGATGGGGAGGAATGACTCTTGAAATTTGCACTGTAAACTTCCTGAGACAAAAGTCTTTACCATCTTTCTTTCTCCTTTTTGCTATTTTTCTACTGCAGTGGTCTAGAGGAAAGAGACCACCTAATATTCTGGTTTTGCCTCTGGCTTCTGCAGGAGTTGCTATGGTTACAAACTAACAGAGCAGACTGGAATTTCTACGCACGCAATTATTGTGCTCTGCAAAAAGAGAACTAAGCTTTCCCATATTTCACCCCTCCCTGTCCTCAACACTTTCCACCCCCTGCTTCTTCAGGACTGTACCCTTTGAAAACTCTTAGGGAAGTTTGCTTAATTAGGGACATGAGGCATTTTGCAGTGTCAGACTAACGATGATGACATTTCTCTTGTGTCTAAAGATAGAAATTTGTAACTGCAAATTCATGCACATAATTATGTATGACTGCTAGTCTTTCAGAGTTTAAAAGACCTACTTACATAAAGAAAGTTATATGTGAATGGTTATTTGTCAGTTGCATTATATCCTTCTCTTCACTTAAGATCACTGAAAGATGATTCTATCAGAATATTTAGGGCAATGTTTAATGTAGAAATTGTAGGCAGTAACAAATTCATTCATTTGGAAACTATACCAATATAAGATGTATGTATATTGATACATCAGATGACAGAAGCATAAATTTGTTTACCCTTTTAAAAAGTTTTTTTTTTCATATGAAAGAAAAACACTAATGCAATACGGAGTTTGTTCTGAATACTTTTTGCTTCAACTAACAAAAAAAAAAATCTATTTTTAATGTAATCAAAGACTTGAAATTGCTGCAATTGAAGCTGGAAAATATTTCTGAAAGGTAGGAGTTAGTTTTAGCATCACTCTAGGGATAAAAAAGTTGTATGCCACTGGTCAAAGTTTGAAATCTTGTGCAAGTTTCTTTATGGTAAGTATAAAATTTAAAATAGTTTTTGCCTCAAGTGCTTTCATTGATTTTAAAATAATTTTCATTGGAATTTGGCACCCAGCATCATTTGACACTGTTGAGCTGAGCACTGTTTATAAAAAATTATTGCAATATCATGTCTCCATAACATGATTTTATTTTGTAGGTTTTTGCTGCTTATTATTTCAGTTTTTCTAGTGGTGTTTGCCATCTAATCACTGCAGCAGTTTCACAGCTTCTGTTGTTGATAATCTGTTACTAGTTCTGATTAGCTGCTGCCTTCTAAATGGCAAAAATTAAGTATTTTGAAGGATAAGAGATGTCCGTTTTGACACAACTGCTGTGCTTCCTCTGGTTTGACTTTTCCTTGATCACTTCTAGATGGATTTTATTTGAACAATTCTACAATAACTTTTAAATCTCAGCCTGGTATCAAAACAACCTTCTTCCTCATCAAAAAAAGTCATCTGTAGACCACAGTAACAATTGCACATTCCATTCTCCATCAGTGGACATTGCCATCCAGTGAAAAGCAAAAAAGAAAGAAAACACCCTACATATTGATTTCTTTTACTTATCTATAATTGTTCCTTCCTCCTATATAATTCAGTACTTTGGGTCTTACAGTCATCACGCTGTAAAGTAAGGCTTATTTTTCTTCCCAATCTGCTCTAAAAACTGTCTTAGTGATTCTGTATGTTAACAGCACAAATACAGAAATTTGCTGTTCACCTCAACATCATTCACACCCAGGTCCATAACAGCCAATCAATCTAGGTTATCGGATCATCACGTGAGTGCTAAAGCTAGCTGTTACAGAAGTGAGGGGATTAAAAAAAAAAAAAAAGAACTTTAATAAAACTTGAGACAAACCTTTCAAATGAGTAAATTTTACTGGTGCTCCTCAAGGTGATGTTCCCAACTTTTTGTTGATTTTTTGGACTTATTTTGTTTTCAGAAAATCTTCTGTGTATCTGTTCTGTAACAATAAGTACACGGACAAGAATTTCCTCCAGAAGTACATCAGCTGTGAACCAGACAACATATGAATACATCCACAGAAATTGTTAGCAAGAGAAGTGTTTCTTCTTGTCTGGTTTTGTTTTGTCAAAGACTGTGGTATCTCTGTATGGTTGCATGCATCTTCTGCACACATTTACAAACAGGAAGAATCCTCAGATGTTCAAGGTTATGTTAAGAGGCAACACTTAAAGACTGAATTGTAAAAATCACCCAGAATCTTATCCTTGTTTTATAAGAAGCCTTCCTTTTAACTTTCTCGGAAATATGACTTCAAGGATGTGATATCTGTTTAATAACTGTTGACTGTAGATTCAATTTGGACAATGAGACTATCTGATCAGTGGCAATTTTGGAACTGATGAGACAACAAGAATTTGACTAGTTGTATTGCATTAGGAAATATAAGGTATTATTTTGGATGGCAAAGTGTCTTTGTATTCAGTGCAGAACAGTAAAGTTTCTTGATAAATATTTGATAAACTCTCTCAACCACAAGAGGAACATAAAGGTATAGGTACATAGATATATAAATATATTAAAATTCTTGTAGCCACGAACATCAAATTTTCTAGTTCGTCTGAATTTCCAAGAGATTCTAGGCATCTCAAATGAAGTTTCTCATTATTAACCAGTTAAATCCCATTTTAAATCAAGAGAAAAGAATGGGAATGTAATGAATGAATAGGTATCTTGATCTTACTCTGGTCTTTGGATGACCTATTGAACACCTGTAGATAAAGAACTTACTCTCTTGGAAATGACTGAATCCAATTCACTTTGACAGGACAGACCCAATAGGATCCACTTTGGATGAGGCTAAAATAAGATCTGGCAGTACTAAACACATTTAGTGGAGCCTGTGGAAAAAAGAAAATACTGTTCTCATCTCTTGCAGCAATCATCTCTCAAAGTGTTCTAGATACAACATGTTAGAATACATCAGACTTTACATGCCTATATATATTTTTAATAAATCCGTTCTACGAAATTGCCTGCATGTGTACTGCACATCAGATAGGTGCATCAGGAAATACTGGACAGAAATAAAGGATATCTGCTACAGGGACATCAAGCTCACATATATCTTTTAAATTTATCTTCATTTCATAAAAAAAAAAACTTAGTAGAAGGTGACTAAAAGATATGTGGCAGTTATTACTAAAACAAAGTTCTTGATAAATAAGTTAAGTGTCCCAGGTTGGGAACTATAGGGTTAAAAAAATCCTCTAGGGACTAGAAAATTGTTATTCGATCCTGTAATTCTGCTATGTCTTCATAAACTCACAGCAAGGCCATCTTGCTCTCCTTTCCTCCAGCCCTGTGTCAGGCGGGAGCTGCTTTTATTGGGACAAACAAGTAAGGAGCAAGCCTGTTTTGGGGGCTCCAGAGGCTTATGGTTAGGCCTAGAGATGGCAAAGGCATTGCAGGGGGAGGACTGGAGCACTGGGGTTTATAGATTCAGTTTTGGGTTGGGGGAAAATTCAAAGGGGTCACCATGGATGTTGTATCTGTTCTGTAATTTCTTTCTGTACCTCTCCTTTAAAATATAATTCTGTTTTCTCTCCAATTCATTTGAGAGCTTCATTCTGTCAGCTCTCTTTAAAAACCACGACAGGTTAAGTAATGTATATTGAACACAATAAAAAAGCTAGAAGTTATTTTTTATGTGATCAATAAATTGCATGGCTTGCCCAGATTTGAATTGATCACTATAAAGAAGTGAATCTGTAACATCAGCAGGCTCTTCAGGTTTCCATTTATATAAATTAAAATTTACTTTCTACAGACATGGAATGTTGTCATGGACAGCTATGTACTATTCAGGAAGGACAGAGCAGCAAGACAAGGCAGAGGGGTGTCTGCTCTCTATGTGCAAGAGCAACTGAAATGTGCTGAGTTCTACCCAAGGGGAGGAAGCAGAACAGGTTGAAAACTTGTGGGTAAGAATTAATGGATGTGGGAAGGGAAGTGAAATTGTTGTAGGTGTCTACTACAGAATATCAAACCAAGCTGGAAGTAGCCTCTAGAGCAACCTTCTCGGTATTCATGGGTGACTTCAATCACTCTGGTATTTGCTGGGAAGCTCTCACAGCCAAGCAGAGTCAGTCCAAAAGGCTCTTGCAGTGTATCAATGATAACTTCTTGATGCAGGTAGCAGAAGAACCAACAAGGAGAGGTGC
>WBNM01019775.1:10174-24232 GCA_013399055.1 Ramphastos sulfuratus
GGGATGGAGGTGAGGCTGACTGGTCAACAGTTTCCTGGAGCCTCTTTCTTGCTCTTTTTGAAGACTGGGGTGACATTGGCTCTCCTCTAGTCCTCAGGAACCTCTCCTGTCTGCCATGATTTGGCAAAGATGATGGAGAATGGCAGAGCAATAATAACACCAGCCAGTTCTCTCAGCACCCTTGGGTGCATCTCACGAGGGCCCATAGACTTGTGAATGTTCAGTTTGTGTAATTGATCCCTAACCCAGTCTTCACTGACCAGTGGGGAGTATTCCCTCCTCCAGGCTTCCTCTCCTTCATCCAGGGTCTGGAGTACAAAAGGAAGTTCAGTCTTAGGTGTAAAGACTGAAGCAAAGAAGGCATTCAGCAACTCTGCCTTCTTTGCATCCTCAATTACCAGGGCTGCCTCCTTGTTCAGCAGTGGGCCCACATCTTCCCTCTTCTTCCTTTTACTACTGATAGATATTTGAAGAAGCCCTTCTTATTCTGTTTAACTTCCTTTGCCGTTTTTATTTCCAAGAGGGCTTTGGCCTTCCTTTTTGCTTTCCTACATGCCCTAACAACTTCTTTATAGTTCTCCCAAGTGACAAGCCCCCTCTTCCACAAACTGTAAATTTCTTTTTTCCCTGAGATTTCCTTCAGGAGCTCTTTGCTCAGCCATGCAGGTCTCCTAGCATGTCTACCTGATTTTCTACTCAAGAGAACACACCTAGCTTGGGCTTGGAGGAAGTGGCCATTAAAAATTAACCAACTTTCTTGGGCTCCTTTACCTTCCAGAACCTTAGCCCGTGGGATTTCTGCAAGAGTACAAAGTAAGACCTGCAAAAGTCCAGGGTTGTGATCCTACTATGTTTTATTCCTCCTCCCAGCCTACTTTTGCAGGGTATGTAGTTCAGAGTGCACTAGAATAAGAAGAGAGGTCTGACTTGCTAACCAGAGCAGGGAGGTGGGGAAAAGAATAGACACTTTGTACCCAGACTGTCACCTTCATTATAGTTTGTATTGTGCTGGAGGACACAAGCATCAGAGTCTGACTCTTCCATGTCGTGAGAATTATTGAAGTCTGACCAAGGTGCAGTAGTGCTTAGTGCTCAATGGTCTTCAAACTTTCCAAAGCCTAACTGTAGATGTGAACATCCAAAAAAGGGAAAATTGTGCTTTTATTACTTTTTTTCAGCACCAAGGCTACTGTTCGCATTACTTGAGGGCATTTATTGCCTTTTAGTTGCCTTATCTGAGAATGGCCTCAGTACTATCGCACAATCAAATACTGGATCAAGTGATGGGACTCAGGTTCTTTGTTGCTTTCTGCTGAAAGTAAAGTGGATGTATTTTGTGTTGATGTGTCAGTCCATCCCATTTTCTCTTCTCTTTATTTTAGTGTAGCTAGATTGAATTGGCTGCAAGTAAAGGCTTCTGCAAATCCACAGTGAAACCAACCTAGCTGCTGTACTGGGTGACATACGTAATTGGGTAATTGTTTTATAAACAAAGACAACAGAGGCTTTGTGCCTAGGACACAAGCCGGGCAAATTTTATCTGTCACTGGGACGAACTGCAGCATGCTACTGCCTGTCGTGTCAGAGTGTGGTTTGGTATCCAAAACTGTGGTGCGTGGATGGCATTTTAGTGTGTGGTACTAAAGGTTAGCAAGTTCCATGGGAAAATACAAGTGTCTGCACACTTCCATAAATAGTTTACAGCATCTATAAACATCCTCTTGTAACTCTAGTAATTATAATACATATCTGGCAAGCATGTCCCACCGCATACTGCTCTTGTAAATACCAAAGGTGATTCTGTTTGTAGTGAGCTCACAAGTCAGTAACTAGCCACTAAACAACAGAAAGCAGCTTTCTTGATAGGAAACCTGAGGGCTGTTGTCTTAATGAACTTGGATCCTCTACATTTATTCTTTTGAAGGCTCTTCCACCTAATGGCCTCCCCTGATTTTAGTTTTTGGAACCTAAGATTTCAAATACTTACTAGTAAAATTATTTGGAGGGTGTGTGGGTAGGGGTGTACTGAACGCCCTATTGCCACCTGTGGACCTATGGACCAATCAAATCACTCAGATACATAATTGCATGATCAGGTTCTAACTGACAATGTTTTTTCTAAATTTCATCAAGCAAACCGTCTGTCTTGTTTATAACTTTATTGCCCTGTGCTATCCTGATAATTTTTTTTTTCCTTTTCAGGCTTGCAGGCTTTTTTTCGCTTGCTGGAGATCAGAGATAGTGTAATGCGACTTCTCTTACTTTCGCAGAAGTTGGAATCCTTGCCAAGTCCTACATTGATCAAGGGCGGCTTATTCCAGATGACATCATGACACGACTAATGCTGGATGAGCTAAAAGGCCTAGATCGGTACAACTGGCTATTGGATGGTAAGCTAGTGTATTGGGTATCACTGTGTACGAGTAGAGAATCTGGACTGGAAAGCTTGGAGTGCTTTGGTCACTTGTGAGTAGCTATACTCCAGCAGTCATAAGGGAATCGTAGTAGTCACAGTAACTGGGCAGTGTTTGTTGTCAGCTTGTGAAACCTTCAGCAGCTAGTCTGCCCCAGTTTCTTTGGTTGTACATCCTGCCTTCAGAGCATTGCAGGGTTGTTTAATTCATGTGTTAGAAAGAGTAGTTCAGCACACCAATTAAAGCTTCAAAATTGGCAATTTTTGTAACTCTTGTGCTTTTTTCTGCATTTAAAATATGCATTAAGAAGTGTCTCTTCTTTAAGCTTTTTATTGTTGAAATCCTTGGGGGTAGGACATTTTTGAAGAATGGGGCTGAGGAACGACTTAAATAGAAAGGTAAGTATGAGATATAAAACAAAGTATGGAAAGCAAGTACTGCAGCAGTGCCATGTGTAATAAATCACTAACAAAAAGACTGCTTAAGTGCTCTCAAAGATCTCTTTAATTTGCTCTTTGGTTCTCTAGAATGAATTGTTTTGCAGTTCTGCAGAGTAAGCTCATTGCTTCAGCATTCACTGTAGAGAGAAAATGGATTTGCCACTGTCTTCATGAACTGAAGGGTATTTGTTACCCCAGCCCATGGGAGTACACTTGGATGAGCAGCACAAAGATAGTGCCTAGGCTGGATATGTGTTTTGCAGTCTAGTGGCAACCTTGTCTCAGTAGATAAAAGTTGTTGGTGTGGCTCTTTATTTAGAGGGAGTGAAAAATCCACAGTGCTTGCTGTCCTCTAGTGCTTTATTGTAATTGCTTCTAGTACAGCAGTCTGTTCTGGTAGCTTTAGTCACATTATGTTCCTCCTTAGTGAAGACAGAAGCTTAGTTCCCACAGTAACCAGCACAATGAAACCGCTGCAGGTGTTCTATTTTCTTTAGTTACAGGTCCTGTGTACACACAGTTCCAGACTCATGCATCTGGTTGTATAACAGTACAGCTGGGCACACTGGCAACTCTTAGCAGGAGGACAGTGTGGAGGCAGTAGAAGAATAAATGAGTTTCTGCTGAATGCTAGTTGATGTGTTGTGTTCTTTAAACTTCTGGAGCAGAAATTTTGTTTGCAGTAGTATTTGTAATGAGACTTAGATTACACTAGGGATAACTGTAGCATACTCAGCTCTACAGGAACAATACAGTTCTGTTGAAATATGTTAACTACAAAGTCTTTAGTTTGTAAGCGCAATTCAGAACAAACAGCTGAGGCTGACCTCCGTTTAGTTAGCTGTTTGTACACTCAATACCCATTTCCACTGCCTTAGGATAGGTTGGTGGCTTCTAGAATCATAGCAGAAGTGGCAGTCGGGGGCATGGGGGTATGATGTGCTTAGATTTATGTGTTGAAAATTAGGGCACTTTTCTCAGTGTTCCTGGATTCATCACAGTTCATCACATCTTGTAGAGTAATTTTTCTGTATAGAGAAAACGCTGCATGCAGCAAGCCCTGGTTCAGTTTGAATGAAATGCTTTTGTAAAGGCACTTTAATTTGTTGAGGAAGTTTCTCAGTCCTAAGTCCCAAAACAAACTCACTGTCCAGCTGCGTAACTAAGATGTGTGGTGGCTTACTAGCTTGTCAGCAGTAAGAAGGAACAGCAATCTTGGAACCATGGCTCTCTATTTGCTCTTAACGGTTAGAAGCTCTTCAGTAAGCTAGTGTGAATCTGAGAGAAACAGGATGAGGGCAGTTGATGATTGTGGTGCAAACCAGGTGTATTAGGCATAATGCACAAGCAAGAGCTTGGTTTCAGTTCATAAACTCTCCTTTTGTGATGTGGTAGACAAGACACAGTAACCATAAGACCATAAAATATTTGGTTTTTGTTATAAGGCTAGATCTTGGCTGATTCCTTGCTCAGGATAGGACAGGGTTAATTTCTTTCACAAGAAGCTGGGAGGAGTCATGCCCAGGACATTAGCAGGGCCAGCCGGTGGGGTCTTTGGTAAGTCATGTCTGCTGCAGAAGAGGGATGTGTGGCACAGGTGCTGAGATTTTTGGTTTGAGTGAGGATGTTGCATTTTAAATTACTAGTTCTTTACATTAGCTCTTTATTTTGTGCTTTTCGTCGTTCTATTGAACTCCCTTATCTCAATCATTTTGCTCCAAATTCCTCTTTCCCATCCTATAGGGGGAGGGTCTGAGCAGTCACTCTGCTGCAGCTGGGCCTGAAACCACCAACCAGCGCTATGCAAAGATTTTCTGGTTTGTACCTACCAATGCTTGTACCTATGGCGAAGTTTACTTGTATAGTGTGATGAAAAGTAAAAGTTACTGAAGAACGTGAGACTGCACCAGAACTTTGTGAATCTATGGTACAACAGTGTGTTTTGCAGTAGCTTTGACCAGCTGAAGTTGTTTTGGTCAATTTTTCCTTTGAAATTCTTTTTGGAGACTTTGATTTTCTTTCCCCTACTCCTTTTTAAGTTCCACTAGCTCCTCTAGTACTAACATGTGCCTTTGAAGGCACCCTACGAGAGCCATAGAGTTCATGGGGTAAAATGTGCTGCCTTGGAAGTGGAGACCAGTTCCTGTTTATCTTGAGTGTTACCACAGTGTACTGGTTTGAAGCTAATTGGAATATTTTAGTGAGAAAAATTAGATTATAGGCTGTGAAAAGAAAACAATGGTGATGTCTACTTCACTCACAGGTTTGCTGAGACGTATAAAAACAAGGACACAAATATAGATAAGGCAGTGTCTGTGTCTCTCTTTCCTGGCTTCTGCCTTATTAACTGCTTCTAGGTGGATCTGTGTAACCCAACTAATTGTTCTGCTTCTAACTCCCCTGGCTGACCTTCCAACTCACCTTGCATGTAAGACCGACCCTGGGATAAGAGAGGGGGGTAGAAAGAAGGTGGACTGGTGTTTGGGAGTCTCCTGGGGACTCTGATTTCTGGGAGGGGTATTGTGTTTCTATATTACTTTTAACTTGTATATTTCTATATATAGCTGTAAATATTTGTAATATATTGTAAATATCTGCTTGTATATTGTGCTAAGCTGCGAATATAAAGTTTCATTCCTTAACTTCCAGCTGTCTGAGTCTAGTCTGGATGAATTCTTTGTGGGGGAGGGTGGGTAACTCCCAAACCACCACACTAACATCCTCAGTCATCCCTGAGGATATTTTGATGCACTAGACTCTCTGAAAGTTTCTCTAAATTAGTTACAGAAAAACTAATCCTGGGATGCCTCAGGTAGATATATTTGGCTTACTGCAACTGAATAAAGTAGGTTCACAATGGTCACCTTCTTAAGCCAGACTTACACAGCTGTGGATTGTCACAAGTGTTTCTAGGCTGCTTCAGACCTGAGTGAACGGCTTGTAGCTTTTATTGTTCAAAATGCTTTTATTCAATACAGTGGTACGTAGTATGTAGGAGTATGGGGTTACACTTTTGAGAAGGTGATAAACTGAAATGAGGAAATGAAAGCTGGAAGGTATTTAATAAATTTAAGTGATACAATTAAAAATACTGAAAAAACCTTTGCAGTATGATGATGCAGTTTTTTGGTCTGTCTGATAACTATTTTTTCTAATGACTGAATCCAGGTAATTCACACTGTAACTCTACCTTTGGATTTTTATTGAGTTGTTTCCTTTGAAAAGGTTTCCCACGAACAGTTGCTCAGGCAAAAGCCCTGGATAAAGAATGTCAAATAGACACTGTGATTGACCTAGATGTGCCCTTTGAGACCATAAAATGTCGGCTTACAGCACGGTGGATCCATCCTGCTAGTGGCAGAGTTTACAATCTTGAATTCAGCCCTCCCAAAGTGCAGGTAAGCAATACATGTTGATGTTGGCACTAAATAGATGTTGCATTGCATTTGGTAATTGCAGTAAAATACTGTTTTGCAGAGCATAATAGCTCAGAAGAAAAAGGCACATTTCATTTCTTAGGAGCACAGAAACGTTAAGGTAGTACTTTACCTCTGAAGGTGTGCTTATGACTGGTAAAAGCTCAAGGTGTTTGTGCTCTGCAGAATGAAACACCATGTTTTAATGTGAACTGTTGTTAAAGCTGTTCAGTAATCTGGAATACTCTGTTTTGCACACTGACAGAGGATTTGGGTATGTTGGCCTGTTCTGCAAGTCTGCAGCCTGCAGACTCCAAAACAAGTTTCCCTACCTTTTGAGGATTCATTCTTTGTATCTAGGATGCAACTGAATCTTCAGTTAGAGTGATCTTCTTAATGCATTTCCTCTGTTTAACAAGGATGGGCATTTTAAAGGGAGGAGTTGTATTGCAAAATTAGATGTGGAATTTTACCAGTCAGGGAAACTTCTCAAACGATTAAAGACGTTATGGCTTGAGATATCCCGAAGGGGAATAGTGAACTGAAGGTAATTACTGTACATTGCTGCCTTAAGATTTTTGAGGAACTTGTGTTAGCCTTAGTGCAACTTTTGAAGCTGTATTTCATCTTTAACTTTACATAACTTTTCTGTTGTTGTGTCACATTTCACCTGAAAGTTCAATTATGTAACATCAGGAGCATAGCAAGCCTTTAGTTTTTGTATTTCAGTGTTGCAGAAGAAGCCAGCTGAAATGTAAGCACTGGAAGTGAACAACTGGAAACAGTACCTTTGTACCATTTAAAATGCAGTGGTTTAAGTAGTCATTGTTTTTAATTGCAGAACACTGCAGGCAAGCTGCAACAGGGAATTGTCAGAGTAGGCCAGAGAGTCGGCTTCAGCTGCAATAGCTTTATTATTAGGAACACTCCACTTTACCTTCAACTAATTAGCAGGTACATCACAACACACGAGATTGTAGTATTTACAGGAAACCATGGAATGAAGCTGAAATACAGTTATCTCTGTAATCTAACAGACCTGCTAAATGTTTTCTTACTCAACAGAACCAAAATATGATGGCATTATAATTAATGCAAAGCTGAAGGCTCAATATTTCATACGTACAATGAAGGCATTAGTAAGGCTGCATGCACAGATCTTAGAAAGAAACACTTGAGTGTTATTTAAACATTTAAATATTATGTATTACATAAACAAAGTAAGTTTTACCATATATATCCATCTCCGCCATGGATCAGATTTTCTTCACATCTCCATGAACAGAGAAGTTTACTGAACAGCTACAGGCTGTGCCTAAATCACAATATAACTCTTCCATTTTTTGACTTAAAATCGAAGGGCCATTAAGTCCTCTCCCTATTTCAGCATTGTCAAACAAAGGTCTAGAAGTCCAGTTGGTCTCTTGATTGATCCCTGTTAAGCAGGAACGTAGTACCAACAATATTATTTTTCCTCATGTGTGAAGATTTTGTCTACATATTTCCCATATTCTATAAATGTTCCAGAGGAGAAATTAGTCAAGGTGCTATGACCTGATGCTCATTGCCTGTACCAATAGACTGTTTAACTATAAAGTCAGCATACTACAGATAAGGTAATGGGGAGTAGCCTTTATAAGCAGAAAGCTGCACCTTAACTAGAAAGTGATATTTAAATAGAAAATTGCATAAAACATACTTAAAGAGAAATAAGAAATAGACAGCAGTGTTTGCTTTTACCCACGATTAGGGCATTGATGATATTACTGGAGAGCCACTTGTCCAGCGTGAGGATGATAAGCCAGAGACAGTTACCAAGAGGCTGCAGGCTTATGATGCTCTAACAAAACCTGTTCTAGAATATTACCGGTAAGTAGTAAAATCTGTTTTAGAAGCTTCTTTCACATTGGTGAGGAACAGAACTCTCCGGTTGCAGAGCTACTGCAACAGTGAATGTGGTACAAGCAGCTGTGTATCTTTCATCAACACAGTAAAATTAGTTACGTTTTCCAGTGCTGCATGAAAAGCTCTTCAGGGGTCTGCTTAGCAAAACAGCCTTTCACTGCAGCCATATTTAGCTTTACAAAGGGTGCTGTGCAATATTCGGTACCTTATAGTACTGCTCTGAGCAACATGGCTCCGATCGGTCAGGTGACAGATTTAACATTATTTTATCTTCTGGACGTCTAAGTAGCAGCCCTCCTAATAAGGGCAAATAGAAATAAGTAGAACTCATATAGAAATAGAAACAAAAGCTCTTAGTGAGGATTTAAAAGCAGCTGTTCTTAGAACTGGACTGTGACAGGCACAGCTAGCAAGATGCTTCAGAAATAAGTAGCTACTTGAGAATACTGCCATTTGTACTGTGGAATGACAAATTATTTAAGAGCCAAAATTATACATAAAGCTTTTCTTAATGTAAAAGTGCTAATAACACATTGTTAATATATAGGTAAAATAGGCTACTAGGTGGAGCTTGGTAGTCTTACCTTGCTTAGACTCAGACTAATTGAGTCAGACTCAATTTGACAACATCCCAAAGTAACTGTCCTTCCTGTGTTCATATCCAGCATTCTTCATTATGCTATACCAAAATTGATGAGCAAAAGATTAGAAGCTTCACATTGTGGTAGTTAAGTTCTAAAGGAGCTTTTCTGGATTTTCAATGATTTTCCCAACTTTGGTAGCTTTCTGAAATGAAAATGCCTTAGTGCCACTGTAAGACACAGGCCTAAGCTGTTGTAAGATGCCTTACAGATAAAACTAGCTGCTGTAACTAATTTAGAGTAACTTTTTTTTGCCAGATTCTCCTGCTTGTTCTGATCACTTTTGTCCCTCAGGTGTAACTTTACATCAACTGGGTTAATCACAGCTGTTTGGATGACTGATGTATAGCATGTGCTACATGATGACTGCATTGATTCTTCTATTTTCTCCTCATAGTTTGTTATTAAGTACTCTGGACAGCTGTCAGTTTTATGGATTGTGGCAATAGCTCTCCAAGAAACAAAGCAATGCGTGTCCAGCTTCCATTCCCAATGTTATGGCTGGTCTTGGTGTGAAATCACACATATATTCCTAGACTCTTGTCAGGGCAATCTTCAAGTGAGATAGTGATGTTGGAACAATTAAACAATTTGGCTTCTTCAATCCTGTCTTCTTTTTCTTCATTAGGGAAAAAGGATTATTGAAATCCTTCTCTGGAACGGAAACCAATAAGATCTGGCCACATATCTATGCATTCCTCCAAACCAAGTTGCCAGATATAAGCCAGGAAGATGCTGTCACTCCCAGGTGAAAATGAGTGTAATGCCCAGTCATATGTCATAGCTCACAACTGAGATTCTGCAATCAAGGGTTTCTCTTAAGTAGTCTATCAGACTGATCAATAATTAATGCTGTCTTTAACTTAACATTATGATAAAATTCTATTGCCTGTGGTTCTCACTTTAATGCTGTATTTTTAAAATATTAAACATACCTAATTTTTATAATATAGTAACTGACTTTAACAAGAACAGGTACTGGTGTCTCTTACTCAGAAAATAGTTACGTTTACAGATACTGACTGCTAAAGGAAACATATTTCAGAATAACAGCTTAATTGCAAAGCACATTGATTGATTTACTTGAAAAATGCTGTGCAAAGCAGTAATAAGGATATGAAAGCATGTTTGTTTAATGTGTGATCTCAGAATCATGGAATATGTCCATTGGATGGGACTTCAAAGATCTAACCCTCAACCCCACACTGAAGGGTCAACATTAAGGTCCAGGTCCACACACTGCTTGAACACACCCAGGGACGGTGACTTCACTACTGGCCTGGGTAGATTCCAGTGTTTCATAACCCTTTCAGTGAAGAAATATTTCTTAATATCCAGCCTAAACCTTGCCTGGTGCAGTTTCTAACCATTTCCCCTAGTTCCATCACTTGTCATCAAGGAGAAGATGCTGGGCTCCTGCTCACTCCAACCTTGCTTCAGGTAGTTGTAGAGAGAGTTAAGGTCTTCCTTCAGCCTCCTTCTCCAAACTGAACAACCTCAGCTTGCTCAGACACTCCTTGTAGGCCATGTGCTCCAGGCCCTTCACCAGCCTCATTGCCCTTCTCTGGACATGATCCAGCACCTCAATCCCAGAACTGAAACCATACTCTAGGTGTGGCCTCACCAGTGCTGGATGATCTTGGCTATCTGGGCACACTGCTGGCTCATGTTCAACTGACTGTCAAACAACACTCCCAGGTCTCTCTCCAAGTTGCAGGTTTCCAACTACACATCCCCAAGCCTGTAACTTATCACGGGGTTGTTGTGACCCACATGGAAGACCTGGCACTTGACCTTGTAACTTTCTACAATGAGCCTTGACACATTAGTCTGTCTGCTGTAAAGCTTCCTCTTAGTTGGGGCCAGCCAGAGGCTGTGAGGAACCATTCTGCAAAAGACCATTTCAGACTATAACTGGTATGTGTATAGGCTGATACCATGGAAGACAGTCACCTTTGGTGGGCTTACATGACCCTTAACATTTGCTTGGGTAATTGGCCTTAATGCTGTGTTTATATTTCAGTCCTCAGAGCAGCAATCTTGCAGACATGAGAAATGGAGTTTCAGTGATGTGTAATATATTTGGTAGAGCCTCTGTGCAGATGTATAAAATTCTTAATAAAAAGATGGGAGATACTAAACAGATTAAGTGTAATCTGTAAACCTGAAGATGGCTGATCTTGACAGTAAATGTCTTTTCTGTGTCTTCTCAATGTGTTTTTCTACTGTTTGTCAAAACAAGTGCTCATTGGTGCCAGCACCACCATTTCCAATGGTCAGACTCACCTTCTTGTATTACTGTAGCAAGTTTTATTGTAGCAATTGGACTGGTATTCATGAGGTCATACTACTATTTTATGTCTGTTGACCAGATCTTTTCTTTATTTACTCACTAGATAGCTACAGTTACAAACCTTCACAGAGAACACTTTTTAATAGTCCAAGTAACGCAGACACTGCTATTTTTCAGTGAACTCTCCTAACCCTTTCTCAATACCCACACCAGGTCGACAGTTTCAAGGAGTCAGCAAAACCCAAGGAACAAACAGCTATGTCTAGACAAGTAGCTGTGTCCTGCTAATGCTGGTCCCAGCTTCTTTTTGCAATGACTGTAAACAACTACAGAGCTGTGGTGCTGACATAGGTTGGACTACATTTGTACATCTAGCCTTAGTATTATCGAGACACATTAAGCCTAATGATTCCCAGTATGATTTGATACATACTCCCACACCATACCGTTTTAGCCAATTAGAAATTTTAAAATTAACTTTCAGTATATCATAGAACGGTCCAGGCTGGAAGAGACCTCCAAAGGTCATCTAGTCCAATCCCCTCTGCAGTCAGCAGGGACATCCTCGACTAGACTAGACTGCCGAGAGCCCTGCTCAGCCTAGCCTTGAATATCACTAGGAATGGGGCCCCAACCACCTCCCTGGGCAACCTGTTTCAGCATTCCAACACCCTCACAGTAAAGAACCTGTTCCTAACATCCAATCTAAATCTGCTCTTCCCTAGTTTGAAGCCATTGCCCCGTATCATGTCACTACAGGCCTTTGTAAGCAGTCTCCAGCCTTCTTGTAGGCCCCCTTCAGGAATGCTGCTATTAGGTCTCCCAGGAGCCTCCTCCAGTCTAAGCTGAACAACCATAGCTCCCTCAGCCTGTCTTTGTAGCAGGTGCTCCAACCCCGTGATCATTTTTGTGGTACTCCTCTGGACCTGGTTCATCACAGGTTTCTAGACTGATGTGGCTCTGCTGCTAATGGTAGCAACTGCAGATCACTGTGCTACACCACCCTTGCAATTCTTGTACATAATACTCAGTTAAAAAACTTTTTAAAGTTAGTAGCTTCCCTTAGTTTCCTTTATTAATTAGCTAATTATTAAAGAGGAGGCAGTGTTTACTTAGCCTCCCTGGAGTATCTGTCAAACTTACACAAACTACTATTGAAGCTAGTTATATCCAGTTTGCAACCTGGGACAGAGCTGCTCTTTCATCTTCTGTCTGCCAAACAACTGCTATAGTGCATACCAGTACTTTGCGATCTGAATTTTCTTCACTGTGGTCTTCCATCTGCTGTAGATGTTTTTATATGGAGAACTGTTGTTAGCAGCAAGTTGGAATTCTGGACCGCAAAGGTTCTGTGAAAGGCCTTGTCTAGAAACAGTACTTGGATTTCCAGATCAAATAGGAAGCTTTTATTGATTTTACACTTTCAAGTTGGCAATGTCAGAAACCCACTTTACTTAGTAGCATATGAAATAATTTTCACACCCTTTATGACGTCTTATCCTATATGAATGGTATTGAAACTGGGGTTTTTTTTAAGGGAAGTCTTAGCCCAACCTTTGTACTTCCAGTTCCCTCCATCCCCTCCATCAAATTTCTTCCTGTAATGAGACTTGGCTTTATGAACATGACTAAGAAATCACACAATCCAACACTCACATGTAGACAAATACTGCTCACGTTTTAGGACAAAACCAAGTTACGTTTAATGAAAGCACAATTTAACATTTAAATCCCCTTAAGTAGAGGTAGAAAGCCAGTATTTTAATCGAATCCATTCAGATCTGAAATACTGATACCAGATACTGATTTATTGCTATTAGTGATAACCAAATTTGAGCTTATAATATCAGCAAGGTAGCATCAATACAGTTGTCATCTCCAACACTCATAGAAGAAAACATGTCCACATCTGTAGTAAGACAATAGCAGATTCTACCAAGAATCTACTGCTTCTTGTAAACATAGTATTTGTGCAGATTTTTTTTTTCATACTTTAACTCCTAAAGTCATTAAAGGCAAGGTTAGTAGCAGAAAACACATCCAGTTTCACATTCGGCAATATTGAGAACCCTGCTCTTCAAGGACAACCAAAAACCTAGCAGCACATTTTCAAACAATATTAAAAGTTTTTAATTACTCACCCTTCAAAATCCCTTCCCCCCATTAAACCAAACAACAAAACCAACAAAAATCTGACACCAAAAATAAAGTGCAGTACCCAGAAAAATAAGTGTCAAGAAAATAGCCATGTTTGTTTCTTTGAAAGACAAAAAAAAAAAAATACCAAAACAGCAAACAAAAAAAAGTACTTGGCCTCAGTCTTAAGAGTACTATACTGTGTCCATCATTTTGGATTCTTCTTCATCTCTTTGTATGACAGAGTTTAAACTGCAGACATCTGTGCTTATGGAACCTTGTAGATCACTTGTGTTCTGCAAAAAAGAAAAAAAAAAGGCAGCTTAATTCTCCATAATTTTATCTATCATTAAATCACTGAACACCGATTTGGACGGGACCTCAAGGATCAGCCCATCTTAGGAAAAGCATGGTCATTATTTCTCTCCGAACTTCTCTGCTCCCATCTGCAGGGATGTCATTTCCTGCCCAAGGAGATCAGGAAAGCTAATAGAAAGAAGAAATCAGACAGTTGCCCACTGCCAATCCCCCAGCCCATCACTGTGGGAGGGCTTGGCTGCTTTCACCTGACTTCCACTCAGCCATGTAGCCAAAACATGAGATGGGGATGGAAAAGATGCTGCACTTGTGTGGGGAAAAAAAAAACCCACAACCCAGAATTGGAAAAAAAAAAAATCAAACTGAAAAAAACAGAATAAAGTTGGAAAAGACCTTTAAGATCATCAAGTTCAACTGTAACCCAACTACTGTGACCACTAACCTATATCCAGAAGGGCCCCATCTACACTTCTACACTCTTCTTGAACACCTCCA